>OX578145.1:92083887-92486387 GCA_951213105.1 Amaurobius ferox
AAACTATTACTTTGTGGAAATTATTAATTAAATAATATTGATTCAAAAGTTAGTGACTTTCACTATTCTTGTGACAGTTACGTTCTGTTAGAGAATCCTATATAAATCGCGCATCGTTGAGAGCTCGCATAATAATTAATATTGTACAGAAAATGTACAGAAGATATTCTTAGTCCGTGCGTATCTTCGGATATTTAGCGCGCAATTGCTGCAGGCAGACTGATGGGAGAGAGTTATTTACCTAACTTCATGTCAACTACCACTGTCATGTTGAGACCCAGACCGTCCGACCTACCAGAAAGGTGTAAGGTAACTGTTTGGACGGCCGAGAAGTGCCACCCAATTTAGACCGGAACCCAGTGGGGGAGGCATCCACAGGGACCGAACCCTCCTTCCCCTTCCACCAACCTCTCGGAAGGACTTACGGACCCACATGTTTAACGTGATCGTACTCCGCATGAACACGGCGGCAGTTGTGGCAGCGTGCAAATCCAGCGCGCAAACCACCGGGCTACCGCGTCCGAAATGTGCCAACAGCACGCGGTGTTCCCAGGTAGTCACCCACCCAAGTACTAACCGCGCCCGATGCTGCTTGACATCGGTGATCTAACGAGGACCGGTGTTTTCAGCACGGTAGAGCCGTTGGCTCTGCGCACTGTCATGTTGTTGTTGTTACCCAGACCGTCCGACCTACCAGAAAGGTGTAAGGTAACTGCTTGGACGGCCGGGAAGTGCCACCCAATTTAGACCGGAACCCAGTTGATTGATGTTTCAATGCTTCAGAGGGAATTCTCAACCTTGATTCCAACACATCAATAAACAGCTCAGAATGTTTCGAGTCACTTTTTGACTTCCTATTATTAACATATCTGGAGCGTGGATTTCCATTCAACTTTCTCATATATTTATATTCTACACTATTTAGTTTTACATGTATCGCACTCAGCAGCAGAATAAAAAAAAATCCGATGTAGGCAGGACATGACTTTCCCTGCAGACTTATAGTCACGTTCTCTTTATTTTAATTAAATTTAATTCACGTTTAGTTCTCATTTGGTATCTGGACTTATTTTCAAAGATCGCGTAGAGAAAATCCGAAAAAACTAAAATATCTCGAGAACAACTAGTCCTAGTGTAATGGGGTTGATCTTATTATTTTTCTCGTTAAAAATTACGTATTTACCAAGCATTTAATGGATATATTTGAGCATACGTAGTTTTTTATTTTAGATTTTGGCGATTTTTGCGGGCCATGTTGCAAAAAAAGGCAGGTTATTTTTTTCCGAATCATGCCAAAATCTACTCAGTGCCAGGGTGTTCCACAAGTGACTTATCTACCGAATTTTGTGACATTCGGTCTATTAGTTTTTTAGCTAAAGTGGATACAAGCTTTTGCGGGCTATTTCGTAAAAAAAGGCGGCTTCTTTTATCCCGAATCATACCCAAAACTATTCAGCACCAAATTCGCCCACAAGTGACTTACCTGCCAAATTTTATGAAATTCGGCCCATTAGTTTTTTAGTTAGAGTGGATACAAAATCTGCACAGATAGACACACAGACACGCACAGACGTCACGCTAAAAATAGTTTTTTCGTATTCTAGAGGTCTCGAAACGCGTCGATCCGTCGAAAACTCGAGTTGCGATTTTCGGCATGATTTCAACTTCCAGATCAACAAAAAATATCGAAAATTTTAAAAATTCTAACGGTGCAAAGGGATTTTAATATACTTTCACCACTTTGCTTCTCAAAACTGTTCGCCCTATTATTGTTATGCTTAAATTTTAAACGGTTTTTGATATTCAATGGCTTTATTAAGAGTATACTGTATATGTGTCACATTTAGCGACACTTAGCCACTGACAACGCGCAAAGCGCAGATGAAACGTCTAATTTTAATTATTTCGTAATATTTCGTAATATAAACATTCTATTATCAAGTTGGCAACAGCTTAGTTTCGCCGATTTACATATTCGGCCTGTTTAGGTTAAACTAAACTGCTTCGATACCATTAATATCCATTGTTAAATTTAAATGATCAGACTTCTTTGTATATACTGCAGCCAGTACTCTGTAAATTATCATTATTTTCAATAAAATATAATGGTATGAAAACCTTAAAATTGGAAAAACGAGTATTCTGATCATGAAGATTATTAAAAACTCCATTTAGTTTGAGTTTTTTACAGGATACATAACACATGAAATTTGATAACTGTGAGTGCAATCACAACAACTTCCCAACACTTCACAATGCATACATACACAGACAAATGTAAACATTTCTAAAAGTATTCACAATCCTGACCTATGCGCCTGCTTAAAATGTGCCTGAGATATGTACACATATGATGCCTGAAATACTTGTACACATTAAATAAGCCCCAAAGACGCTTATTTAGGGTGTACAAGTATTTTATACTCATTAGCTTAAAACCGTGATATTTTTTCGATAATTTTTATATTTTAACAAGAGTTTTGAACACAGCAAAAATATACCATATTTAAAATTCTGATGTGGGCTACCCATGACTTTCCTTGCAGACTTATGTCCACGTTCTCTATATTTTAATTATATTTAGTTAACTTTTAATACAATTATCGTTCTCATTTGGTAACTGGACTTATTTTCAAAGGTGGCGTAGAGAAAATAAGAAAAAACTAAAATATCTCGAGAAAGGCTAGTCCTACTGTAATGGGGTTGGTCTTATTCTTTTCTTCGTTAAAAATTGCGTATAAAACAAGCATTTAATAGATATATTTGAGTATAAGTAGTTTTTTATTTTAGATTTTGACGATTTTTGCGGATCATTTTGCAAAAAAAGGCAAGTTATTTGTTTTTGAATCATACCAAAACCTAATCAGCACCAGGGTTACCCACAAGCGGCTTATCTACAGAATTTTATGAAATTCGGTCCATTAGTTTTTTAGATAGAGTGGATACAGTTTTTTGCGGGCCATTTCGCAAAAATAGGCGGGTTCTTTTATCCCGAATCGTACCCAAAACCAATCAGCACCAGATTCGCCCACAAGTGACTTACCTACCAAATTTTATGAAATTCGGTCAATTAGTTTTTTAGTTACAGTGGATACAAAATCTGCACAGGCAGACAGACAGACACACACACAGACGTCATGCTAAAAATATTTTTTCGTATTCTAGAGGTCTCGAAATGCGTAGAACCGTCGAAAACTCGATTTGCGATTTTCGGCATGATTCCAATACTTTCCCTATACATTACCATGTATTGCAGGGAAAGTAATAATTGTGAATAACATTTCGATCAGAACAAATATATGCAATATATAATAATTATGGATAACATTTTGAACTAGAGTATATGAAATGTATTGTTGTGTAGAACTTTATATGTTGTGTTGAAACTTTCTATAAATTAAGTTATTTATCATTCTTATATATTTTGTAAAGTTGTTGTTGGTAGCAATTAAATTTGACATTTACGTTTATACCAAAAAAAATTGTTTTTAAGTATTTATTTCTCGGGATCTATTATATGTAAAACTAATACAATAACTGATATGGATTTGGCATCATATTTCAATGGAGGTTGGGGGAATTTATTATGGATTTCCACTTCCGATTGTCTTTCCACTTCCGACTCAGAAATTTTCATTTTCTATGAAAAAACATTTTTTTGCGTTTTCTACGTCTCTCAAAATTGGCTATTAATAGAACTTAATGGTTATAATATAAAATTATAGAGGAAACACGGTGGTTCATTGAGAATTTTATTTCCAGTTCATTTTCCATTTCCGCTTCAAAAATTTCTCATGAAACATCTATTTCCCAGAATTTCTCAGGTCTATAGATAAATAGAGCTTAAATGATGATTAATATGAAATTAACATTAAATTCCAGATAAGGTAGGAAAGGGAGATAAAAATTTCCTTTTTTGGACTTTTCCGAATTTCGGTTCAAAAATTTTATTTTTCAATCAAATATCTATTTCTTAAAATTGGCTATAAATAGAGACCAGATGATGACTGGTATGAATGAGGTTTCTAAGGGGATAGAGGGATTCGGCAAGGATTTCAACTTCAACTTCCGGTTTAAAATTTTCTATGAAACATGTACTTTTTTTTTCAGAATTGTATATAGATACAGCTTAGATGATGACTAATATGGATTCAGTATTAAATTCTACTGGGAGAAGGGGTCTCACTAAAGGATTTCCACTTCCTGTTCTAGAAATGTCAACTCCCAGTAAAAAATTTGCATTTTCCTTGAGACATCTGCTTCTCAATATTGGCTATAGACAAAGAGCTTAGAAAATTACTCATACGGATTTAGCATCAAATTTCAAAAGGAAGAGTGTGTCTGACTGAGGATTTTCACCTTCGCTTCGGGAGATGTCACCTCAGTTTTTCTGACAATTTGCATAGCTGTACAAAATAATTGTGCAAAAATAATAATAATAATAATAATAACTAAGTATGCACACTACTTATGCTTTTTCCCGGCCGTCCAAACGGCTGCTCAAGTCTTAGGACAAGTCGGACGGTCTGGGTCTTCAACATTACTTATGATCAAATTCTTCTCCTTCTTCGACCCAGACCGTCCGACCAACCCAAAAGTGTAAGGTAACTGTTTGGACGACGGGGAAATACCACCCAATTTAGACGGGAACCCAGTGGGGGCAGCATCCACAGAAACCATACCCACCTTCCCCTACCTCCAACCTCTCGGAAAAACTTACGAACTCACATATTTAACGCGTCAGTAATCCACATGAAAACGGATACAGTTTTCGCAGAGACGGGAATCGAACTCGGGTCGTCCTAGTGCAATCCCTGCGTATTAACCGCTGGGCTATCCCAACCCCACGATTTCAATCGTTTCGCAGAAATCGCAAAAATGTTATTGCCGAAAAGTGAGCGGGGGCGCTACGCTTTTTGAAAAATTAAATGAATGAATTCAATTAATCCTGCTTATAGTCCCGAGCAACGCCGGGTACATTTTCTTAACAAAAATATTAGACAGAAAAAATCCTCCCTCCCCCTAAAAGAAAATAAAATAAGAAAAGGAATGCAAAATTCTTGTTATTATTGGAATGCCTCCATAAATCGTGTTTAAACGCTTCGCGTCGTTCTGATATAAATTTGTTTGGAGAGTTGATGTAGATTAATAACACCGTAATTTGACATTTCCTCTGGTGAACATTTAGGCAATGAAAATATGATTTTGAAGGATGGTGCAAGAAGTGCTATTCAAAAGAAGGCATTTCCGTCACGAGCTTACGCAATTAAATAGAATCTTTAATTTTGAACAATCATTTGAAATAGAACGGAGATTTTGATGAATCGAGTGGCATAAAGGCATTAGAAAGTTTATGAAATCTATAAAATTATTACAGGGTTGGTAACTTGGCGAATCTTTTTTCCTCCTTTATGTCACTGAGATGTTTATTAATTAATATATTTATACTATTACTTTTATAAAAGGCTCATATTTGTTCTTTATTCTTGTTCTTAATGAAACTAAAATCGAGGATGTTATTTGTCATTTCCGATGACAATTACTGTAATTTAAAAATTAAGAAAAAGAAATCTGAACTCTGAAAATGGCCGTATATATATATATATATATATATATATATATATATATATATATATATATATAAAAGTGCAAGTGAAATTCAAAATAGAAATTTCCACCAATACATCATCATAGGTTGGGGAGTCGCAATCCTCTCCAACCATTATATGCAAAGCATTTGGTTATCCCTTTTTCCTCGTATTTCTTTGCTTATTTATATATATATATATTTATATATATATATATTATTTATATATATATATATATATATATATATATATATATATATATATATATATATATATATATATATATATATATATATATATATATATATATATATATATATATATATATATATGTATACATATATATATATGTAAAGGATCTTCTATATATCCTTAATTAAATAAATGCTCAGTATAAGCAAAACTAGAATAGATAGTGGAAAAAATGTACATATATACAAAGACTATCCAAAAAATTGATTCAAAATAACATCCAACTGTACATCATAGAAAAAATATATCACCTCGGAACTATTAAATTATAATCTAAGAATAATCCAATTATTAGACAACACTGGAAAATACAAGATTCAAAGTATTCCAATATACATATCATTCATAATTAATGGATCAACAATTAAGTGATTCAAGGTATTATGTAAAGCTAAATTCCATCACGGAATCAATGGCAAAAAATAGAATTATAACATAGGGCTAACAGATATAAGTACTAGACATTATGATAAACATTGGGATAAAATTTGAGATATATATATATATATATATATATATAAATAACTACCCGCCCAATCTTATTTTTTCTTTTATTAAAACACATTTTAAATTTAAATTAAAAAACTTGCAACAATTACAGCAACATATTGACAGATCATACTCTAGCATTTCTAAATAATTCATAAACTCCATGTCTTCTTCTAACAGTTAAACTATTCGTACAATTCACTTTAACCTGCTTTGAGAAAACTGCTTAGTCAGTAACAGAAAATTCACTGTAACCTGTTCTGAGATGATTGGTAATACACATGCTTTTCCAGAAGCACCACAGTACTAAGGGTAGATATATTTTCATTTTATTTTCATTATATTCTTTTGATATTACTTTATAATACTTTGCATCCTCATTTCAATAATTAGCCACAAGCTGGTGTAACAGAATATTTTATATTCATGTTTGATTTTTTTGTGTTTTTGATCCACTTTGTCTTTTCTTCTACGTCGGGCCATTTACATTATTTCTGTAATACATTTTACAGTTATGTAAACAGAAACGTAGAATCAGCATTAATGAAACATGTATGGCCCTTGATAACGTACATGGTTTCAGAAATGCTTTTCATATTCATTTTATTCCTTTTATAATCACTAGATTCCATTTTTTCAATTTCCAAACTTCTTGCATAGCTCATCGTGCTACACTAGGCTTCTGATTTGCAAAAACATTCAGTTTACAAGCAATTTTCATTGGTATTTCTCGGGTATATATATTACAAGTAATCATAAAAATCTTCAATTATATATATATATATATATATATATATATATATATATATATATATATATATATATATATATATATATACATATATATATATATATACATTATAATAAGAATTTTAATTGCTTGTAATATACACAAATACTTGTTACTTATCCCTTATTAAATGATAATGTCTGAAGGGCACATGAAAAATAAGAGTTACTCAATGGTGTGCATGAGAAAAAGCAGGTTATACATGAATCAAGTACAAAATGAGGCTACTCTTTGAAAGCGCGTTTTCAAGACCCGTGCTATAATTGAATTACATGTAAGCAAATCACAGTCAGTCCTCTAATGAAGTATCTTCAAAGGAAATCAAATTTAACGTTGCGTTAGTATTGAACAACCATTTGTCTAGAACTCTGTCCTTGAAAAGATTTGGTAGGAAAGATGGACTCATACCCATACTCTCCCCGAATGCATCGCAGCTGGGAAAAAAATATATATATTGGCACCCTAACGCAGCAGTAATTGAAATAAATAGCAAAATTAGTCGAAACTGTCGAAAAGAAGTCCGTAGGGGGAAGTTCTGCTGATTTCAATCCTGACAAACTGAGATAAATGAAGTCATTTTTCAGTAAGAAAATTAATTCATCTTGCCTTTATTTTCTTTTTAGTGCTGATGTGGGGGACTCTTTTAGTCATTCAGGCAGTCTGATTGGTGCAGTTGGGGGTGACAGAGGAAATGGAATTGCAGCAATGCAAAGAATACGCAAAAATGTATAACGGGCACCCTCTTAAATCGTTACGAATCCTTTTTAAGTTCTTCTACATCCGTTTAACTGTCAATTGAAGTATTCTAGAACGCCTTTAGCAGTGAATTGATGAAGTTAGAATTCCTACCTCGAAAACGCAGCAAAATAGACGAATGTTTTCGATTACAAATTTGTACAGCATTCTCTATTTTATATGGAAGGAAGAACGGTCAATATGCTCGCACGATGAAAAGCGAGGTCAGCGAAAAAAGATAATTATTGTACTGCATCATTTGTCCACCATTTTTACTTTCCTTATATACGTAATGTATAAGGAAAGTATTGTGACGGGGTCGAAAATTCGAATGAGTTTTCGACGGGAGAGCACGTTTCAAGCATCCCTGATCACGAATCAAACATTTTTGAAGTGATGTCTGTGTGTGTGTGTGTGTGTGTGTGTGTGTGTGTGAAAGTATGTGTGTGTGTGAAAGTATGTGTGTGTGTGTGCGTGTGTGTGTGTGTGTGTGTGTGTCAGTGAGTCTGTAGAGACGATAACTGACGAACGAATGGACCGATTCGAACGAAATTTGGTACAAAAATCACAATCCGTAAACACTGGAAGCCTATTGTTTTCATTCGAATGTTCAGAACCCCCCCTAAATTTTTGAGTGAAATTTTGAAAAAATCGTCAAAAAATCAAAACCGCTAATAAAGTTACCCAAATAGACATTTCCTATGTAATTTTTATTAAAAAACGATTGACATAAATTTTAGAACGCTAAAATGAACCGTTCTCGAGATATTGCACATTTTTTGAAAAAAATTATCAAAAAGTCATATAAAAAAAAAAAATATTTCCTATTGAGAAACATCTTCACTTTTCATATGTAATACCATGCAATAAATTGGATAATATTATTCTCGTGGATCTAGCTCGTTCCATTCATGAAAAAAGATACTTTGAGTAATACTTTGGTATTTGATCGCCAATAGTCATTTATCTGCTGTAAGAATAACTTATTTCTTCGTCCATAACGCTTGGCGAGATTTTGGCGACGATTTTGACGGAATGTCGCCAATTTGGCGACTTTTTGAAATGTTGCCAAATTAACGAAAATCTCGCCAAATGGATAAAAATGACGCTAAATCAATGAAAATGACGTCCAATTATCGAAAATTCAATATCTTGGAAATAATATAAGTATCTATTATAAGAAAAACCTATTTTTTTACTGTAAAAGTATTAAATTCATTACATTATAAAGGAAAGTCATGTGTTGCCCACATCAGATTTTTTTACAACGTTTATTGTTTATTAAAAGAATAATAATTCTAAATACATTAAAACTAACTTATTACACGATTTATTATTTTTTATACTTATTTCTAGCCATTTTCTTCAGAAGTACTCCAGTAATAAACGTAATATTTGCATAATTGTCACTTTTAACTCGCATTATATCCTCTGTGTACATACATGATATGTGAAAACCGCAAATCTTTCCATCTCTAATAATAAAAGAAGATGTAGCTTTGTATCGTTTGTAGCAGAAAATCTAAACGTTGTATGGAAATAAAATTTGGGACTCAGATACTTCCGAAACTTGGACAATACGCCTCTACGAGATTTTTTTACAATTCGAATAAGAATTTTAGGTATGTTAATTCGAAAAAATTGCCGTATAATGGCAGCCATCTATTTCACATTCCGAAACTTGAAACGGCAACGTAGTATTAAAAATCCATATATAGGAACTCTGACTCATAATCTTCATGATTTAAAAAAATGTTTCTGGGGGATCTTGGTGATTTCACTTTATGAGGAATACCCAGCTTGAATGCTTCAACCTCCAGTATGTTGTTATTGTTGAAACCCAGACCGTCCGACCTACCAGAAAGGTGTAAGGTAACTGTTTGGACGGTCGGGAAGTGCCACCCAATTTAGACCGGAACCCAGTGGGGAAGGCATCCACAGGGACCGTACCCTCCTTCCCCTACCACCAACCTCTCGGAAGGACTTTCGGACCCACATGTTTAACGTGATCGTACTCCGCATGAACACGGCGGCAGTTGTGGCAGTATGTGTCAGTATTTGAAAACATGGCATTATATGAGCAGTTTGTGCTGTAAAAATCAATTAAACATTTTAATATGAGCTTTAATGTATAAAATATAGAATCTAAAATATCAAGAATTCGTAGATTTCTTCAATGCGGGCATTTAAAATATAAAAATTAAGGCAGTCATCGTACAGAAAAAAGGACGGAGGCAGATGTCACCCACCGAAGTACTAATCACACTCAAAACTGCTGCAGTTTGGGGCTTTTACTAAAAGTTGAAATCAAAATGAGGTGACCGTATTGGTTACGCCGAGTGTTAGAGCGCATGCGTATAACACCTGTAAATGCGTTGTAAAAACGCAGTTCTGAATTTTATATGCCACATGATATTGAAGAACGCAGTTTGAATCCTTATCATTAATTGCTGAAACATGGCGTATTATTTGAAGATTTTGTGGTTCGATTTTTTTATTATTAATTGCTTTTATATTACTTTTAATTGACAAAACTTGGCGACCGCATGTTTTAAGACATCATAGTTCCATTACCTTTAATCGGTGAAACTTGGTGAGCATGTATTTTATTTTAAAACGTCGTGGTTCCATTTTTAACACTTTTCAACGAAGTTGAAAAGTGTTTATGACTTTGTTCATTCTGTCTGTTGGTCTGTCTGTCGGTTAGCACGATAACTGCGGCAAAAATGACTTAATCAAAATGAAATTTTAGTATACTGTTCAGACGGTCTGTAGGACCTATGGAAATATAAATGAATAATATCACCCAATTAGTTTTGGATTGAACCCGGGTTGAAAAAATGAAATACATTGAGCCCTATGGGACCTAATTTTTCAAACATTTTTTAAGCGGATTTAAAATTCTCAAATTGCTTCGAAAATTTTAGGTAATATTCAAATTGTTCCATAAAATATATAAAAAAAATTCAGCGAAATATATTCAGAAGTTTTTTAAATAAAAATTAAAATAATAATAACACCTCTTGTTCAGAGTTTTCTTATATTTTTATTATAAGCGAAAAAAAACTTTATTTGGATTTCAGTAATTCGTTGTGAGTTGTAATGCAGTAGTTATCAAATGTTTGCCGCTTAAATCTCTTGTCAACGGCGTGTTATTTTCTAGTACTAAATAAAGAATGCTCTACAACTTCACAATTGAAAATTTTCGTCAATTTCACCAAAGTTCTTTAATATAAGTTTGGGCACTTAGGCCGGCAACCAATCAAAAAATTGTCAGCTTGACGTTGCGGGGCTTAGCATTCCATTATTTATGACGTCATCGACCAGAGAGGACTTTGAGAGTCGTTGCCAAAACACAGCAAATTTTCTTATAATTACAATTACAAAAAGTTTGTTAATTTTAATAGTGGCAATATTCAAACGTAAACATCTTGCGCAGATATTTTAAAGAGTGCTGTGCACACCTTTCTCAGTGACGTCTAAAGAGATATAGTGACGTTGGTTGTCAGAATGGAAGTTGCAGTTAACAAGTTCTGTCTCGCCTGAGAACCAGAGAACAAAATGCGCACGTTTGCTATTCCTGTGACATCATATGCACAGAGCAAGGTATTAAAAATTATGTCAGTCATACCCGAGATGCGCACAACCTGTATCTTCCTTTTTTAGATAGGAATTTTAACTTCTTCAATCCGCCGCTAGAGGCGCGCAGACTTTATCATTCCGTAGCGCTCAGTGGCCATCTTCTTGTTTGACCTTGCCTCTACAGCTCTAGAGCTTTAATCGAAAGTTAAAGGGGTGCGTAAGGATCTAAAAACGATCCCTCCATGTGCGTGAGAAATTTTAATTATGATAATTATATAGGAATTATATCTTAAATCTAATATTTAGCCTCACCTTTCACGTAAAACATTTCGTGCTCATTGCAAGACTTTTCTTTGAAAGTGAGTTATCAAGTCCCACGCTTTATTTGCATTATATATGAGAAAATCACCGTTATCTGATGAAATAACTTTAAAAGAAACCAAATTTAATGGTGCATCATTATAGAGCAACCATTTGTCTAGAACTCCGTTCTTGAAAAGATTTGGCAGGAGACATGGACTCACATCCGCACTCTCCGGAATGCATCGCAGATGGGAAGAAAAATTATATTTTGGCACCCCTATACAGCCGTAATTGAAATAAATAGCAAAATCAGTCGGGACTGTCTGGTAGGGGTCCGGCGGGGAAGTTTCTGTTGATTTCAATCCAGACAAATTGAGATAAATGTTGTCATTTTTCAGTAAGAAAATTAAGGCATCTTGCCTTTATTTTCTCTTTGGTACTGATGCCATGGACTTTATTTCATTTTAGTCATCTAAGCAGTCTAATTGCCACAGTTGGGGGTAGAAGAGGAAATGGAATTGCATCGATACAATGAATGTCCTAAAATTTATTGGTCATCAAGTCATTAACAGCCTCATGAAGTATATTTTCGCAGGAAAGTTAAAAAATGACATTAATTAAAATGACAGTGTGACAGGAATGAATAAAGTTACACAATGGGTAATTCATGTCTGTAAATTTTGCGAATTTGGGCATCAAATACTTTAAAACATTAAAATAAGCTAGCATTTTAAAACAATGAAATAGCAGCATCCTTAACCATATGACAAAAACTAGTATAATTAACTGGATTGCAGCTTCACTTGAATTTCTCATCCATTTCAATTTTAAGTAGTTTTTATTTTTGCAAAATTTGCAAGAAAAATTTTGAAAAATCTGTATTATTGATCCCAATAAAATCATAATTACATCATGTAATCCTTCATGGTAAAGAGATTGTAAAAGCATTTCCATTGATGTCAAGTTTGACAATGTATCGTCTGGGGTGTGGGGACTAAATAATGTCACGAGCACAACAATTGTATCGGGGTTATTTGTCCCTACAATGACTAAAAATGTTCAGTTTCGTGACCAGTGAGCCATAAATAACCCCTCATATGCATAAGTGTTTCAATTTTTGTCTTTTATTGCCATTTTAAAAAAATGTGAAATTTCGAATTAAGTTTTCGCTCAAATTTCATTAATTTCCATCATGTTCTATATTTTTAATAACAAAGCCAGACATAAAGTTTCGTGAAAATCCATCAACATGTGTCGTCTATACAAAAAGTCGCCCACAGACAGACAGGCGGACCAATATTATTCAATAAATAGTTAAAAAGTGTTCAGGAGGTTTCAAAACATGTATTGGCATCAAACTCTTGGGAACAAATGTAATGTGGGCAACACATGACTTTCCTTATATAATGCAATGAATTATATATTCCTTCCAAGACATTGAATTTTCGTCAATTAGTCATCATTTTCATTGATTAGTAAATTCCCCCCATCCGTTTGTTCTCATTGGAGACAGCAGGACAGAGTAGCAGTATTTTTGATTAATTTCAAATTAAAATTCCCCAATTGTGAGTGGAAAAAGTATGAAGTATTTTCCGTAGTTGTAGAATAGAGTACAGAATGCATGGAGATAAAATGATAAAAACGATTTAAAAGATAAAATAAATTTAAATATTTAAAAATATCCTTTTTACTTTCCTTATATACATAATGTATAAGGAAAGTATTGTGACGGGGTCGAAAATTCGAAATCGAGTTTTCGACGAGAGAGCACGTTTCAAGCATCCCTGATCACGAATCAAACATTTTTGAAGTGATGTCTGTGTGTGTGTATGTGTGTGTGTGTGTGAAAGTATGTGTGTGTGTGTCAGTGAGTCTGTGGAGACAATAACTGACGAACGAATGGACCGATTCGAACCAAATTTTGTACAAATATCACAATCCGTAAACACTGGAAGCCTATTGTTTTTATACGTAATCGAATGTTCAGAACCCCCTAAATTTTCGAATGAAATTTTGAAAAAATCGTCAAAAAATCAAAACCGCTAATAAAGTTACGCAAATAGACATTTCTTATGTAATTTTTCATTAGAAAAGGATTGCCATAAATTTTAGAACGATAATATGAACCGTTCTCGAGATATTGTACATTTTTCAAAAACATTATGAAAACGTCGCATAAAAAAAAAATTCCTATTGAGAAACGTGTTCACTTTTCATATGTAATACCATCCGATAAATAGAGTGGCATCATTCTCGTGGATCTAGCTCGTTCCATTCATGAAAAAATATACTTTGAATAATACTTTCGTATTTGAACGCCAATAGTCATTTATCTGTTGTAAGAATAACTTTTTTCTTAGTGCATAACGCTTGGCGAGATTTTGGCGACAAATTTGGCGGAATGTCGCCAACTTGGCGACTTTTTTGAAATGTTGCCAAATTAATGAAAATCTCGCCAAATGGATAAAAATGATGTTAAATCAATGAAAATGACGACTAATTGTCGAAAATTCAATATCTTGGAAAGAATATTACTATCTACTATAAGAAAATCCTATTTTTTTACTGTAAAAGTAGTAAATTCATTACATCATATAAGGAAAGTCATGTGTTGCCGACATCAGATTTTTTTGTTTGTGTATTGCACTGATTTTAATTTTTATTTATTTGTTTATTTATTTTTGCAAAATAAACAGTTTAAATATATATTATTTTTCAACACAAACCTTTCCCAATGGAAATACATACAATGTAGTGGGGCTTATTTCACCACAGCGCCACCTGAGTCATTTTGTCTAGTAATTTCTCTTGTATTTCTAACACGAAGGTTTAACACCTTCCCCTTACCTATATGTTTTAACACTTTATATTAAATATATGTCCGGGTATGTGTGTGCACATATATGTTTACGTGTATGTTTATGAACCATGGACAAACAACTCAATAAATGCATGTGCTGCTTTGAAATTTTATTTGCTTGTAAATGTAATTACTTTGAAATTTTATTGATACATAATTTGATACATAACGTAGGATTATGTTTTATTAATGTATGATGATGTTTTATTGATACAGAATGTAAGAAGTTAGAACTAGATAGAATTTTTAACACATCACAAAATAGTTGAAAAGTGTTTATGACTTTGGTCATTCTGTTGTCTGTCTGTCCGTTGGCACAATAACTGTTGTTAAAATGACTTTATCAAAATGAAATTTTAGTATGTTATTGCGACGATCTGTGGAACATATGATATAAGAATGTAAATTAATAATATCACTCAAATAGTTTTGGATTGAACCCGGGTTGAAAAAATAAAATACATTGAACCCTATTGGACCTAGTTTTTCAAACATTTTGTAAACAAAATTAAAATTCTCAAATTGCTTCGAAATTTTTAGGAAATATCCAAATTATCCCATAAAATATATAAAAAAAAATTCAGCAAAATATGTTTATTAGTTTTTTAAATAAAATTTAAAATACTAATTATACCCATATAATATGGAGAGATCACGTGGCCCACTTCAAAATAAAATAGGGCATCCATCTTTTTCCCAGTGTAAAACTCATGATTTTTAAAGTTCTTTTAAATTTATATTTAGTGTTGCATCCGCCCTAAAACCGCTTTGTTTTTTCGTATTTTCTGTGCATCGATATTCTGCACCAACACAATATTTTCGAGTTGCAATATTTAGTTACAATATTTAGTTTAGTTAGTTATAATTACAATATTTTCGTGTTTAAATGATCATCAAACTGATTATTTCTACAACGAAGCCTAATTTTAACGTATGCAGAATGTAAACACATCAAGCTGTAACATGAGTTGTATAAGAGTTGCTGAATTTTTTTAACGCAAAACTATTTAACTCTGGAGTCTGGAATAAAAGTGTATGAATTATATATTTACTGCTTTTTCATAAAAAGCCAGACAATTTATATTTCGATGAAGTCATTTGAATAAAGTTCATTTTTTCTTTTAGATAAAGTTTTAAGTTTTCAAATAAAATAAATTATTGTAGTTCTGTGATAATTAAAAGAATATCATCGCTGAATATATTACATTTTAATACATTCAGCGGATTGCATCTTAGTTTAAAAATGTTTCTTAATCAATGTTTTATACATGATTGCTCTTTCTTGTTAGTAATTATTCGGATGGACAATTCCATCGTTAAATGTTTGACATGTTTTATACAAATATTTTGATATTTTCAGTACTTATTGAAGAAATATGTTAAATTATTTAAAATAAAATTCTGTATCACATTAATTTTTTCTTTGTCTATATTTAAAAAAGAAAACAATTTTTGAATGTAATTGCTAATTAATTATAAAATTAACCAAACTTGTTAAGTGTATGACATTGCATGTTTAAGAGACTAGAAAGAAAACTCTCTATAAAATAGTATTAATATTGAGTCTAGTTATTCCTATAAATTCAATAATGCGAGTCTTACATTTTCGTAAAAGAATTAATATTAACTCTGTCAACTAGGATATTTAACTATTCAAAATTATTTCTATTCTTCGTTTCACACAATTTACCCTTATGATAAAAATAATTTCATTTCAAGCATGTCAGGGTTGCCAAGTTTTATCTGCCGCATTAATATATTTCATTTTGCATTTTTAAAAGTACAAAAGCAAATTGAACGCAGACAATAAATCACCAGATTCGGACAAACTTAGACAGAACATAAATGTCATCGTTGTTGCCACAGACAAAATCACAAAAGAAAATTGTTTTATTTTTGTCATTTAATATATCTCTTTTTAAAATGCTTCTTTTGATATATTATCTTTGTTCAAAAGACATTGTCTAGCAGGTAAGAAGGGATAAAAGGACTTTTCACAGACATAAAAAATCGAATTTTAAATTATTTGTCATCGTGTTCTTATGATAAGATTTTCTTTAACAAAATAAGCATACAATGTCTTGTTTGACAATACTCATAAAGAATGATGAGTAAAAAATCTTTACTAAATTCAGTTCAACTACTCTTGAAATTAAAACTGAATTTGATATATCGTATCCTGCAGCTTTTAGTTCAATAACCTAACCTGTAGAAAGCTTTCTTGTACCTCTTGAATTATAGTCTAACTGTTGAGTGATCAACACAGATACTGATAGTAAATTATTTCGTAATTTTGATGAGAGAAAATACCAAGGCTCTACTTTTTACATATGGCCCATTTAAATCACAGCTTTTGATTTTTTAAAAGATACATACACATTTAAAAGAAAATGGAAAAAATTCTGTTTAAAACTTTTATATTTTTACCTACACCAATTCTTATTAGTTACGAGTAACTTCATGTTACTTCTCTGTATTTTTGTTCAACGTTTTTGACGGGCTCGTTTTTGGCTCCCAGAGCACATAAAGAGCAAAATTTTGCCACAGAGTTTCATACAAACATTTTCATCAAACACATTTGCCCCGTCATTACGTTATTATTACATGATTTACGTGCAACTTCATCGAAAAAAACTTAAAACTTCATCGAAAAAAATAAACTTCATTCAAATGATGGCATTGAAATATAAATTGCCTGGTTTAAACATCTCTAAAATGAGATACATTCCGAGGTAATATGTTTAAGATTATCATAATACTACAATAATTTATTATATTTGAAAACTTCATCGAAAACAAACGAAATTTATTCAAATGACGTCATTGAAATATGACACGCTTGACTCTCTCTATAAAAGCAGCATTTCATCCATAAACATTTTTCCATTCACTTCATTCATCACAATACTATAATAATTTATTTTATTTAAAAACTTAAGGCCATGGAGGTACAAGTAATTAAACTCTATGCTTAAAACTTCATCGAAAAAATCGTCCTTCTCTCTGTAAAATCAATTGGTATTTCATTCATATCAGCTATATTGCAGACTCCATGAGCTAAATAATTTTGTGTGAAAGAAATGCAGCAATTCTTATACAACTCATTCTACATATTTTGCTGTTTACATTTTCCATAAGTGAAAATTAGGCTTCGCTGTAGAAATAATCAAAGTTGGATGATGATTTAAACTCAAATATATGGTAATTGCGTTGTTTCAGTATGTAGATGAACAAAATTTAAGCAAAAATGAAACGGTTTTAAGATGGATACAACACTAAATATGAATTAAAAAGAACGATTTTGACACAAGATGGATGCCATATTTTATTTTGAAGTGGGTCACGTGATCTCCTTATATAATGGTCACGTGATCTCTTCATATAAAATGTATAATTATTATTTTAATTTCTATTTAAAAAACTACGGAATATATATTGCTGAAATGTTTTTAATATATTTTTTGGGATAATTTGAATATTTCCTAAAATTTTCGAAGCAATTTGTGAATTTTAATCTGCTTAAAAAATGTTTGAGAAATTAGGTCCCATAGCGTTCAATGTATTTCATTTTTTCAACCCGGGTTCAATCCAAAACTAATTGGGTGATATTCTTCATTTTTATTCGCATAGGTCCCACAGACCGTCTAAATAACATACTGAAATTTCATTTTGATAAAGTCATTTTTACGGCAGTTATCGTGCTAACGGATAGGGGATAATGGAACAAAAAATTTTCTACCAACAAAACGTTCATTACCCTAAACGTCAGCTCAGTTTATTGAACCTATATTGCTCATATTTTTTTTTACATTGTTTACAGCATAAAAAGTCAAATTAGTAGTCAGATAAGCTCCAAATCGTAGAACCAGTAAAATTGAATTCTACCCCATTAACCAATATACGATTAGGCGGGTTCAACAGTATTAGTTAAATTGCTGAAAAAAAAAACAATTTGTTGTCATCCCCAATTTCTAATAGCAAAAAAAAAAAAAAGATTTTAACCGATTTTTATATTTTTTCCCCCCGAACTCTTTCTTCTTAAGCCAACATTTTCAATGAAGCTGTCAGTGTTCGTGGTCTTCATCCGTCTTCAATCACTTTTCTAAACAAATCAATGCAGGGAAGTGTTTAATCATGATTCAATAAGCTGTATAAACATGTAAACGTATTGATCTTCCTTTATCTAGTCTTGTGTTTTCCCGGGTCTTAAACAAATTTTGATGAATTGCTTAAAGAAGAACAACATTATCTGTTGTTTAAATTATATTAGCGAAGGCACTTGTCGTGGATGGAAAATAAAGAATGAAATCGATGTAAATAATGGTTTAACAATGAAGTGTGTTTGATAGTCTAAGATTAAAATTAAATAATGGTAATGTTATGTATTAAATAATGGTAATTGTATATATTAAATAAATGCAATGGTATATATTAAATAATAGTAATGGTATATATTAAAAATTCTGATGTGGGCAACACATGACTTTCCTTATATAATGCAATGAATTTACTACTTTTACAGTTAAAAAAAATATTAATCTTATAATGAATACCTATACTTTTTCCAAGATATTGATTTTCTGCAATTAGTCGTCATTTTCATTGATTTAGCGTCATATTTATCCTTTTGGCGACATTTTCATTAATTTGGCAACATTTAAAAATGTCGCCAAGTTGGCGACATTCCGCTAATTTCGTCGCTAAAATCTCGCCAAGCGTTATGCACGGAGAAATAAGTTATTCTTACAGCCGAAAAATGACTATTGTGCGTTCAAATACAAAAGTATTACTCAAAGCATCTTTTCTTGTGAATGGAACGTGTTAGATCCATGAGAATGATGTCACCAAATTTATTGCAAGATACTGCATATGAAAAGTAAACATGTTCCTCGACAGTTAATATTATTTTTAATTTATGGAATTTTTTTGATAAATTTATTGAAAAATGTACGGTTCTCAAGAACGGTTCATTCTAGCGTTCTAAAGTTTATGTCAATCATTTTCTAAGGAAAAATTACATAAGAAATGTCTATTTGTGTAACTTTATTAAAGGTTTTGATTTTTTGATGATTTTTTCAAAATTTCACTCGAAAATTTAGTGGGGTTCTGAACATTCGATTGTGTTTTAAAACAATAGGCTTCCACTATTCATGGATTGTGATTTTTGAACGAAATTTCATTCGAATCGCTCCATTCATTCGTGAGATATTGTCTCCACAGACTCACTGACACAAGCACACACACACACACACACACACATACACACACATACTTTCACACACACACACACACATACTTTCACACACGCACACACACACAGACATCATCTCAAAAATATTCGATTCGTGATCAGGGATGTTTGAAACGTGCTCTCCCGTCGAAAACTCGAATTCGAATTTTCGACCCCGTCACAATACTTTCCTTATACGTTATATATGTAAAGAAAGTAATAATAAACTGATTGCTCGTCATTTCCATGCTTACTCATCACAGTGATATTTTAAAAACTCGCTATTTAGTCAATATCATGTGGCAACTCATGTTCAATTAATTGGAAAAACCATGGAGTTAGGAAAAGGGGGATAAAGCGCCTATGGATGAAACACCTGAAAATGCCATAATGCTTTGAGAATTATATCTATGCGTCGCTAGGGTTAGTAAAATAGCTGTTATTGTTAGTTCACAGTAGAAAGGCGTAGTATTTAGTGTATGTAATTTTGATTATTTTTAAATCAAGGGTCCCCTAATTATGAGTATAATTAACTAGTATTATTTCATAGTTGTAGGATAGAGTACAGAACTTATAGAGATAAATAAATTGAAAAGTGAAATAATTTTGAATATGTAGGAATATTCTTTATTGTTTCAGTTCTATTTTTCATTGCGATAATAATTTATTTTTACAAAATTGACAGTGCCGACGCGGTGGTCGAGTGGTCAAAGCGAGCGTTTCCAAGCGATCGTTCGACCGCCGCTTTGTGAGTTCGAGTCCCACGTAAGGCATGGATATTGTGTTGTTGGGTGCAGTGTGTTCCGCCGCCCCCCCCCCCCCCCCTCTTGTGCGCCTGGGGCAATATCCTAGGACGGCTAAATGGTTCACGTTCCTGTTCGATATATAGGCGAATGATGGAAGTCAAGTGCCTGGCCATTTTATAAAAAACAAGAAAAATCAATTATGCATAAGCATTGATTATGAAACCCTTTCCAACTGAAATGCAATTTCATTTAAAAATTTCTAAAATGTGATACATTCAGGGGTGATATCTTTAACATTATCACAGTACTACAGTAATTTATTATACTTCAATATTTAAAACTGTATCGAAATATAAATCATCTGATTCTCTATGCAAAATCAATGAATATTTCATTCATATAACTTGTATTCCAGACTCCAGAGCTAAATAATTTTGTGTGAAAAACATTCAGCAATTCTTATGTAACTCACCCTACAATCGCTTAAGATATTTGCATTCTGCATAAGTTAAAATTAGGCTTCGTTGAAGAAATAATAAAAGTTTAGAGATCATTTAAAATCACAACTATTGTAATTGCATAGGCACGGAATTTAGATACACAAATAATACACAGATACACAGATAATATATGTGTATGTATGTATTCAAAGTATTGGAATCGTGCCGAAGATCGGAACTCAAATTTTCGAAGGATCTACACGTTTTGGAACTTCTAGAACACGAAAAAACTATTTTTAGGAAGACGTTTGTGTGTGTAAGGCTGTATCTGTGTATGTTTCTGTGTGTCTGTAAGGATATTATATCCACTCTAATTGAAAAACTAATGGACCGAATTTCATAAAATTTGGCAGGTATGTTTTTTGTGGAAAATCCTGATGTTCATAGATTATAGTACGATTCGTAATAAAAGAATCTGCCTTCTTTGCTAAATGGCCGGCAGAAATTGCCTTTATCCACTCTAGCTAAAAACTAATGGAACAAATTTAACAAAACTAACCCCATTTCTCTAGGACTAGCCGTTCTTGATATATTCTAGTTTTTTCGCATTTTCGCTACGCCATCTTTGACAATAAGTCCAGCTATCAAATGAGAACCAAATTCAAGTTTAACGTGCAAATTCAATGTCATTTAAAATACTTATGGCTGTTATTTTGTGCAGATAAACTCAAATTATTATTGAAGAAATAAAGAGAACGTGAATATGAGTCTGCAGGGAAAGACATGTGCTGCCCACATCAGAATTTTTAACAATACTAGAACAATGATTTATAGAAGTGAACGGGCATTATTTGCAGGCCATTTCGAAAAAAAATGTATGATCTATATTTAAAGATCCACCAAATTCTTGTAGAATAAAATGTTCAACAAATTTAAGCTGTGTACCAAATTTTAACTCTCTAGGACGTAGGAAAGTGCATTAAAAATGCCATCAAATAAGTATATCATGAAGAGTTATATGAAATTAAAAAAAAATTTGAAAAATTGTTATCTACCAATTGTTATCTACCTAATCCAACTTTTAAAATGTGAAGCCTCTCTCATATACAAAATAATTAAACTCTTGGAAAGATATTTATTATATATAATATCTTTCTTTTCTTTCTGGAGGATATCCCAAAAGTCAGAATTTAATTGAATTTGTTTTTCCCTATATTAAATCATTTTTAATTAAAAAACTACTTAACATATTTTACTGAAATTTTTTTTATATATTTTATGGGATAATGTGAATATTTCCTAAAAATTTCGAAGCAATTTGTGAATTTTAAATTTACTTAAAACATGTTTGAAAAATTAGGTCCCATAGGGTTCAATGTATTTCATTTTTTCAACCCGGGTTCAATAAAAAACTAATTGGGTGATATTATTTATTTATATTCCCATAGGTCCGACAGACAGTCTGAAAAACATACTAAAATTTCATTTTGATAAAGTCATTTTTACGGCAGTTATCGTGCTAACGGGCAGACAGACAGACAGACAGACAGAATGAACAAAGTCATAAACACTTTTCCACTATGTTGTAAAGTGTTAAAAAATTGACAATTTAAATAAATATTTTAGGCCTTTCGCCATAGAATTGCATACAATGCAGGACCACTTATCTTATACCAGCACCACCTGAATTATTGTCTCCAACGATATTGCCGTTTTCTTAAAATGAAGTTTTAACTACTTACTTTTACCTCCAAGAGAAAAACACAGTCAATTAAACGATTGTTGAATGATGACTTACATGTTGCGTTTTAACCGTAACATAGAGTATTTAACGTAACGTATTGAGTTTATGCCGCATAATGAATTTTCCACAGAACAATCAAGTGACCATTGGACTCATACGTTTGGAGTAGCCCTAAATATGAATCAACCATTACCATAGCTTTCAATATCCGCGTTCTGCGGAGTCCACTTGGAAATAAGAGCTTAAAATATCGTCCTAGTAGCTCAATGGTAGAGAGTCGGGTGGCCAGTTCGAAGATCCAGGGTTCGATACCTGGTTGGGGCAACAAAGTTCTTTACAGTTTCTGTTTGCTTCTATTTGTAGGGACGATAACTAACGAACATATTAAGCTATACAACTGAAACTGTTTACTATTATTGCACTTGGTAAACGCTTATTGATTTTCAAGCTGCAGTGTTGTTCTCTTGAAGACCCTCGATTCTTCAAACATTCATTTCTAAACTCGAAACAATATTAAAACATTTTATGTTAAACTATCACTCATTATAGATTGAAGTAAAATATTACTCCTTTAGTATATTTCAGGAATATGGAAAAACACGTAACTCGTGAAGTTCTTAGCTAATCAACAGAATTCAATGCTTCAAGAACATATCAAAAGTCACCAAGTTGAATATTTCGTCTAATTCGAACCAAGATAACCGAATTTGACGCCAAAGTCACGAGACACGAACTTTCAAATTATAACAATAGTTTCCGTTTCATCTCCGTTATATTTTTTTTCTCCGTACCCCACGGCCTAAGATGTGTCACATTAATAACAATGTTGATTTAAAAAAATAAACATATCTTATATATATCTTTATTTTGAAAATATAACATCAGTTATAAAATGCTAGCATGTGCCGTTCTCGAGATACTGCAAGTTTTTCACCTAAATTGAGAATAATCCCGAGATACTGCAAGTTTTTCACCTAAATTGAGAATAATCCTTAAACGTTAAATTGGCTGGCTATTATCAATTGAGTAAATCTATTTTAACTAAGAACGAGGGGCTACAATTTTTTAGAAGTTATCATAAGTCGCTCTCGCAAAATTACTAATTATACTTATACTAGGGGCATGATATCTATCCAAAAAATTGCCCTGAAATTTAGTATTAGCGAAAACAATAATAAAACTACTGATTTTCAATGAGATCAAGTTCTAAAAAAGCTCTAATTTCGCCGAAACTATGGGGAAAGCTATTGATTTTCAACAATACCGTTTTAAGAAAGCTCTAATTCATAGAAACTATAGAGAAACCTATTAATTTTCAACGAGAAGTTTAGAAAAGCTCTAATTTCGCCAAAACTTTAGATGGGAACTACTGATTTTCAACAATATATAATTTTAAGAAAGCTTTCATTTCACAGAAACTATAAGAAAACCTATTGATTTTCAACAATATCAAGTTTCAGGAAAGCTCAATTCATAGAAACTATGGGGAAACCTATTGATTTTCAAAGAGATCAAGTTTAAAAAAAGCTCTCATTTTGTCAAAACTATAGGAAAAGCTATTGATTTTCGACAATATCAAGTTTTCAGAAAGATCAACTTCATAGAAACTTTAGGGGAAAATATTGATTTTCAACAATCTAGTTTTAATAAAGCTCTGATTTCACAGAAACTACCCTCTTTAAAAGTGAATACATGTAGCCATATGAAAATAACAGAACCGGTATGAGTCATATGCAAATGAAGAGTCATAAGCAAATAATGATGAATGTATGAGTCATATACAAATGATGAGTCATAAGCAAATAATGATGAATGTATGAGTCATATACAAATGATTAAAAGAACAGACAAAGATATGCAAAAGAAACCTGTTTATTCATCAAATAATGTGTCCCCCGTGGACAATTACAGGCTGTTAAACGGCGAGGCATACTATCGATGAGACTATTAATGGTTGCCTGAGATTATCCTTGCAATGCAGCGTCCAATGTGGCACGCAATTGGTCTACGGTATGTACAAGTGGTCCCCGATGCATCTGATGTCAGATGAGGGCCCACATGTGCTCAATGGGAGAGAAATCCGGCGAGGTTGCCAGCCAGGATAGGACGATAATTCCGTTCAGGCTATTGAGAGTTCACCTTGCGGTGTGAGGTGTAGTATTGACTTGCTGGAACACCGTGCCGGGGACGGCCTGCACCACAAACATCAGAACTTGTGTGACGTACCGGTTCGATGTCAGATTACCTGCAATGTACACTAAAGCTTTTCGCTGATCGAACATGATACCTCCCCAAACCATGATGCCCGGTGTAGTGCCGGTGTGACGCTCGGTGATATGGACTGGCAAATACGTTCCCCGGAAGCCGCCACATCCATTCGTGACTGTCATTCCTCTACAGGCACAAGCGAGATTCATCTGTAAATAATACCCGATGTCATTCATTGGTCCAGTTGCGATGACAACGACACCACACCAGACGTGGATCTCTGTGTCGAGTGCTTAATGGCACCGCAGTTCTGGCCACCATGCGCACAGCTGTACTTCATGCAACCTGTTGCGAATGGTTTGAGTGCACGCATGTGTACCCAAGCCATTGATGGTGACAGGCTGTGGTGTCAAGATTGATGGTGGCAGGCATTGATGGTAGCAGGCATTGATGGTGGCAAACCATTGAGAGTGGCAAGTTGTTGGGGGGTGGCAAGCTGTTTCGTATGTATCTTGCCGTTGCTAATGCGTCTTGACGAGCCGTTCGGCGAATCTGCCGGTCTGTGCACTCGGTCGTGTTCTCTTATATTCCTACGTCCATCGTGTCACACATCGCTGAATGGTACTCACGTCCTGTCCAACCCGCGTGGCAATTGCTAGCATCGACAAACCCCATGCCAATCAGCTCCAGGATACGTCTCGTTCCTCAACCGTTAACTACTGGTATACAACTCGCTGACGTCTTCGAGGCATCGCCTTTTCACTTTTCGAAAGTTCGGCTTCTGCAAATCGTCGCTGGGACGATTTTCATTCACAGGACGAGCCATCTACTGGTCTTTATCACCCGAAACTGGGTGTTACGTAACCCGATACGTACGAAAACTTAATCATTTGCATATGACTCCCTGTTCTACCGGTACTGTGATTTGCATATGGATGCGTTCATTTCTTCATGGTATTGCAATTTCATTTTTGACGAGTGTATAAAGAAACCTATTTATTTTCTGCGAGATCAAGCTTAATGAAAACTTCCGCCGAAACGATACGGAAAGTTATTGATTTTCAACAATATCAAGTTTTAAAACAGCGCTAATTTCATACACATTGATTTTCTATCAGACCAAGTTTCGTGAAAGCTTTAATTTCACCGAAACTATGTGAAAACCTGTTAATTTTCAAAGAAATCAAGTTTTAAAAAGTGTTAATTTCCCTGAAACTATAGGAAAAGCTATTTATTTTTAAGAACTTAAGTTTTAAGAATGCTGTGATTTCATCGAAATTATACGGAAATATATTGATATCCAACAAAATCTAATTTTAAAAAATCTCTAATTTCATTGAAACTGCGGTAAAACCTATTCTACAGTGAAATAAGCAATTTAATGTATTTAAACCACCGTCGAAAGCGCTTTATTTATCAACGCCAAGATTAATTAATTAGAGTGTGAATCTCCATTTGTCTTTCTTATACCCGTACATTCATATTCCTTAGTGTTTAGTTCTATTTGTATCAAAATAACCATCAGAATGAAAAACAAGTCAAAGCAAAACACATAGTTTTTCAAAGTATACTTTTTATTACTTGTCTGTAACTTAAATTTATTAAAAATATATTTATTATTATGCATGAAACTTAAATGTATGAATGACAACTGCGTATCACATTTGGACTTTCTAGCTGGTGGCTCTTGTACTCAGATCATTCCCCAAAAAACGAGCGAATTCCTATAGCGAACTGGAAAGATAAGGTTCAAAATCTAAAATAATTAAAATATACCACGAATGAGCAAATCCAGAGTGAAAGCCATGCTGATCGTTTTCTTCGACGCAAAGGGGGTCGTCCTCTACGAATTTGTTCCTGAGGGGCAGACAGTGAATGGTGCTTTTTACCTAGAAGTGCTAAGAAGACTGAAGAGAAGGGTCAACCGGGTGAGGCCAGCCATCGCCGGAAATTGGAAATTGCATCACGACAATGCAACCAGCCACACCTGCTCCAAGGTGACCGATTTCCTGACAATAAACTGCATCGCGTTCCACAACCCCTTTGCAGTCCCGACTTGGCACCAGCAGACTTTTTCCTTTTCCCAAAAGTGAAATCCTCCCTCAAAGGACACCACCATGGGACCCTAAGTGCCGTCAACGAAGCTTGCACGCGTGCCCTTAAGGACCTTCCGGAATCCGCCTACCAGGGAGCCTTCGAGTCGTGGAAAAGCCGTTGGCAAAAGTGCGTCGACGCTCAAGGGATGTACTTTGAAGACTTTTGAGGTATTGTAGCAATATCTGTAATAAATCTATTTTTCCGAAATTTTTCCCGATACTTTTTATACAAACCCTGTACAACGATATGCCAAATATGAGCTTTCTTGCTACAACGAATCTTAAGCTGTTCCCAAAGCATTTTTATGGTGACCACATTACAGGCTAGTCCGATAAGATTCAAAATCCGAAGAATTAAAATATACCACAAAAGACAATGACATGCCATATTTCGACTTTCTAGCTGCTCCGATTCTGCAGTTATTCACCCAAAACGAGTATATTCCTATGAAGGACGGGCTAGCCCGATATAAGGTTTAAAATCTGAAGAATTAAAATATACCACAGAAGGCATATTGACATACCATATTTCGACTTTCTAGCTGCTCCGATTCTATAGTTATTCCCTTAAAACGAGTATATTCCCATGAAAGATGGACTAACCTGAAAAGGTTCAAAATCCGAAGAATTAAAATATACCATAAAAGGCAATTTGACATACCATATTTCAACTTTCTAGCTGTTCCAATTCTGCAGTTATTTTCCTAAAACGAGTATATTCGTATGAAAGACAAGCTAACCCGATAGAATTCAAAGTTAAAAAGAATTAAAATTGTACGCCGAAACACAACGACATACCAAATTTTACGTTACTGTGGTTAATGAAACCTGGTTAGTTAGGACCTTAAACAATTTAATCACACTGCCAAACATCAGAAAACAAGTTAAATAACACGTTGTTAAAAATAATGTATCTTCTGATTTGATACCCGAGTTATTCCTTTAAAATATTTCGTAATCATTATTAAAAACGATTCTTCTCCTAATAAGTTTGAGGATATTTTCTGTCATAGAATTATTCTTAACATTGCTTAGGAAGCTGTCAGTGTCCATGGTCTTCATCCATCTTTATCACTTTTCCAAACAAATCAATGCAGGGAAGTGTTTAATCATGATTCAATAAGGTCTTTAAACATGGCGAAATATTGATTGTTCTTTATCTTCCTCCCTTGTTTCCCGCACTCTCAAGTTTTGATGAATTATTTAAGGAAGAACGAAGAAGCTGACGACTAAATCGAATTGTTAAAATCACTGTCTGTGGAAAGGAAATATGGACATTTTTCGCTACAATAGATGAAATAAAAGAGCAACTAGACCTAGAGTATGTCTTTCACAGATGAACAATAGTTATATCAGATATTTACTTTACCAAACTTATGTATAGAGAAAGTATTGTTTTCAAGAAAGTTTTCAAATCATTGATATTGGCAGTTAAATACATTTTAAGACCACCTGAATAATTGAGAGATAAACGCATTTTAAAACCACTTAAGCACATTTCGAATTTTCTGAGAAAGATGGCAGTCTCTTTGTATATGCCTACTTAAAAATCACTTACAAATCGAGCGATTTTGCACGTAAACACAAGTGGGCATTTGATCTTTAATACAAACTACTAACGTTTTAAAAAAATTTTATTTTCTGTATCCACATCCATATACTCAATATACCGTCCAAATTTGCACCAAATCGCTTCACAATTTTCGAAATCACGAAAGGTTACTGATTTTGATAAAATCTCTAGATAAATTATACCCATTTCTCGAATTTTTTTCTCTCTGCGTTCACATCTAAACAGTATATGCAATATAATACCGCCCAAACTTATCCAAATCGCTTCAAAGGCTTTTGAGATTCTGGAGGGTCAGCGATGTAACACAGACACACACACTTACATATTCGCACACCCACAGACCTACAAAGATCATTTCTGATATCTAGAGATTCCCGTCGACGTATTTACCATGAAAACTGGAAGTTTGATTAATCTGCTGCTAAAAGTATATATCTCAAGAAATGTGGCACAAGTCATAATGACTTACTTAGTGAAATCTAGCCAATTAGGCGACTTTTTAAAACATCAAACAATTAATGATACTTCCATTTGCCAGAAAATATTAATTTCTTTGATAAGAGTTTATCTGAATTAATAATTCATATTATTGATTCAACATATAGTTAGTTTCGCGTACCGTGAGATAGATAAGTTCTGTTTATGGGTTCAGTTGAAGTAAATAAATTCCGATGTGTGTGTAATAGAGGATGGTATAGTAATCATGCTCCATTAGAGGTCAATAATGGGATTATAATTAACCAAATTAGAATTGCACTAATGTGAATATCCTATATAATTTGAGATAAAGACTGACAAACGCTTTTGGATAACACAAGAAGAAAAATCAAATCAATGAGCAGCGATTTGCTATAAAATCTTTTCGAATTTCTTGATTATTATCAGCATTTTGATGTTCTCTAATGGGAGACTTTAAAGCATATTTAGTTTGACATATACAAGGAGGTTATACACCAGCATAAAGTGGAGATACGCGTTCCAACACTTTCGTTAAACATGATCGAGTATTCAAATGGTCTGGAAATTTTGTGACGCTTTTTCAATAAAAAAGGCAACTAAAAATGTAAAATAATCATTTTATATGTAATTACATGCCCTATATACACAGTATAGTGTTTAGAAAAAGTATTGTGAAGGGGTAGAAAATTCGAATACGAATTTTCGGCTGAAGAGCTCGTTTCAAGCATTCCTGAACTCGAATTGAAAGTTTACGAGGTAATGTGCGTGTCTGAGTGTGTGTGTGTGTGGGGGGGGGATGCGATATCTCACAAACGAATGAGACGTTCTGAACGAAATTTGGTAAAAATACTTCAGTCAGTAAATACTGGAAACCTATTGATTTCAAACGTAGTCGATTCCCCCAAATTTCCGAATGAAATTTTGAAAAAGTTATTAAAAATTCAGAACCTTCAATGATGTTGCGTAAATGGTTATTTTTTGTGTAATTTTTTATTGGGAAACAAATGACATAACATTAATATGATCGATTGAAGTATTGCACATGCTATATGACCCTTCCCGGTCGTCCAATTTGTTGCTCTAAGTCCTCTGGACAAGCCGGACGGCCTGGGGCTTTCACATGCTATATGACGACCGTCCAAACAGTTACCTTACACCCTTCTGGTAAGTCGGACGGTCTGGGTTTCAACAACATGCTATATGACGGGGCGCGGTAGCCCATTGGTTAGCGCGCTGGAGTTGCACTCGGTAGGCCCGGGTTCGATTCCAGCCACTGCCAAAACTGCCGCCGTGTTCACGCGGAGTACGATCGTTAAACATGTGGGTCCGTAAGTCCCTCCGAGAGGTTGGTGGTAGGGGAAGGAGCGTACAGTCCCTGTGGATACCTCCCCCACTGGGTTCCGGTCCAAATTGGGTGGCACTTCCCGGCCGTCCAAACAGTTACCTTACACCTTTCTGGTAGGTCGGACGGTTTGGGTCTCAACAACATCAACATGCTATATGACAAAAATTTATGAACATCACTCTCTTGAATCTAGTTTGTTCCATTCGTGAGAGCATATACTTTAGGTAATAATTTTATATTTTGACGCTAACAATTCCCAGTGTTCATTTATATATAAAAAAACTCTTCTCTCCATTTAACGGAAACGTCTGGCGATAAATTTGACAAACTTGACAAACTTAGCGAATAATTTAGCAAACTGTCACCAACTTGGGGAATTTTAGGTCCAGATTAACAAACATATTGTTAAAATTGCAAAAATGACACTAAAATGACAAAAATGACGCCAAATTGAATAATTAATTATTAAAATATTTTAATATATAGATTATTTTATTTATTGTAGATGCCATCAATACTAATAATTGTCAATTTAAAGTTGCAAGAAATATAAAGCCAATTGGACACTTCGAAATAGTTTTACATGTTGGTATCCGGAAAAACGACAAATGTACAATTCAACGTTAAACAACTTTGTGTCATGGATTTTTTCATTTTTTTCACTGTGAAAGATGAAAAACACATTGCATTATATAGAGAAAGTCATAAGTTTCCCATAATAGATTTATTTAGGAGAAATCAAATAATGCTCATTTTAAAAACATGCATGACGGGTTCTTTAGACATTGCCTGTTTTCAAGTACTTGTACATGTAACAAAAGTTCTGAGTAAATTTATCCCATGTATTAATTATTTTTACGTGATAAACCTATTAACATTACTGACGTGGATCTAGCTTATTCTATTCATGAAAAATTTGATTTGGGTAGCACGTGATTTTCCTTATATAATGCAATAAATTTACTCCTTTGAAAGTAAAAAAATAATCTGATGTGGGCAACACATGACTTTCCTTATATAATGTAATGAATTTACTATGTTTACAGTAAAAAAATAGGTTTTTCTTATAGTAGATACTAATATTCTTTCCAAGATATTGAATTTTCGACAATTAGTTGTCAATTTCATTGATTTAGGGTTATTTTTATCCATTTGGCGAAATTTTCGTTAATTTGGCAAGATTTCAAAAAGTCGCCAAGTTGGCGACGTTCCGCCAAAATTTTCGCCAAAATCTCGCCAAGCGTTATGCACTAAGAAGTAAGTTATTCTTACAGCAGATAAATGACTATTGGCGTTCAAATACAAAAGTATTACTCAAAGTATCTTTTTTCATGAATGGAACGAGCTAGATCCACGAGAATGATGTTACCCAATTTATCGCATTGTGTTACATATGAAAAGTGAACATGTTTCTCAATAGGAAATATTTTTTTTATTTTATATGACTTTTTGATAATTTTTTGAAAAATGTACAATATCTCGAGAACGGTTCATATTAGCGTTCTAAAATTTATGTCAATCGTTTTCTAATGAAAAATTACATAAGAAATGTCTATTTGCGTAACTTTATTAGTGGTTTTGATTTTTTGACGATTTTTTCAAAATTTCATTCGAAAATTTAGGGGGGTTCTGAACATTCGATTGCGTATAAAAAAACAATAGGCTTCCAGTGTTTACGGATTGTGATTTTTGTACCAAATTTGGTTCGAATCGGTCCATTCGTTCGTCAGTTATCGTCTCCACAGGCGCACTGACACACACACACAGACATCACTTCAAAAATGTTTCATTCGTGATCAGGGATGCTTGAAACGTGCTCTCCCGTCGAAAACTCAAATTCGAATTTTCGACCCCGTCACAATACTTTCCTTATACATTATGTATATAAGGAAAGTAATAATGTATAAGATCCACAGTACTGTGTTTTTATCGTTGAAATGTACATTTGGCGATTTTCCGGATGACAACATGTAAAACTATTTCAAAGTGCCCAATTAACTTATATTTCTCGAAACTCTAAATAAACAATTATTAATATTGCTAGCAACCTCAATAAGCGATAGAGTCCATATATTACAATATTTTAATAATTAATTCATCAATTTGGCGTCATTTTCATTGATTTAATGTCATTTTTGCAATTTTGACGACATTTTTGGCAATCTGGGACGAAATATCGCCAAGTTGGCGGTACTTTGCTAAATTATTCACTAAGCTTGCCAACTGCATCAAGTGTTACAGACAAACGGAAAGAAGAGCATTTCTTATATACTACAAGGTATGCCCGTCATATAACGAAAATCAGAATTTTCGAAACTTTACTTTCCATATAGCGTCCTTTTATAAATTTGGCGACATTTTTGACACTTTGGTAACATTTAAAATAGTCGCCAAGTTGACGACTAAATTTCTCGCCAAGAGTTAAGGATGGATAAACGGAGAAATGGGTTATTCTTGTAATCTACACTTATGTTCTTTCCACGATTTTGAACTTTATTCAATTAGTCGTCATTTCCATTGATGTAGCGTCATTTTTACCAATTTACCTGCAATATCGTTAAGTTGGCAACATTTAAAAATTCGCCAAATTAGAGACATTCCGCCAAATTCGTAGCCGAAACCTCGCCAAGCCGTTATGGAACGAGAAATAAGTTTTTCTTATAGCAGATAAATGACTATTGGAGTCCAGATACAAAAGTATTACCCAAGATATCTTTTCTCATGAATAAAACGAGCTAGATCCACGAGAACGTTGTCATCAAATTCATCGCATGATATTACATATGAAAGTGAACATATTTAACAATAGTTAATTTTTTATTTTATTTTATGTGATTTTTTGATAAATTTATTTGAAAAATGTGCAATATCTCGAGAACGGTTCATAAAAGTTTATGTCAATCTTTTTCTAATGCAAAATTGCATAAGAAATGACCATGTACGTAAGTTTATTAAATGTTTTGATTTTTTGATTGTTTTCAAAATTTCACTCGAAAATTTAGAGAAGTTCTGAACAATCGATTGCGTTTAAAAGCAATAAGTTTCCAATATTCACGGATTGTACTTTTTGTACCAAATTTTGTTCGAATCGTTCAGTTCGTTCGTGAGATATCGTCTACACAGACTCACTGACACACACACACAGACATCATCTCATAAATATTCGATTCATGTTCAGAGATGCTTGAAACGTGCTTTCCCGTCAAAAACTCGACTTCGAATTTTCGACTTCACCACAATACTTTCCCTATATTATGTATATAAGGAAAGTAAAAAGAAAACACGTTTTGCATGTTGATACCAACGTCGATCGTCATAGCATATATCCCCAGATGGCAGCGTTTAATCAATAAATGCAACACATTCCCATTTAGTTTTCTGCAGGGAATTACCCAGTAGGATTATAGTACAGTAATTATGACCACTATGTATATGATAACCCATACTGACAAGAAATCTGAGAAAACCCTAATAATTGAAATTCCAAATAAGATTCTTAAGAGAAATATATAATTCTAGTGACAGTACGGATACTAACTTTGAAGTTAAATTGCTGAAATATTCTTGTAATTTCCTATTTATAACTAACTATTGGATAGAATGAAAGTAAAATAATACTGGTACATGTTTTAACTGGGATCTACACTGAGAATTTGTAGTGGCTTATAATTTTTTTACTAGACATTATACTAGACGTATTATATTACTAGACGTATTGTGATAGGGTCGAAAATTCGAATTCGAGTTTTCGACAGAAGAGCATGTATCAAGCATCCCTGATCACGAATCAAACGTTTTTGAGGTGATGTCTGGGTGTGTGTGTGTGTGTTTGTGAAAGGGTGTGTGTGTGTCAGTGAGACTGTGGAGCCGATATCTCACGAACGAATGGAGCGATTCAAATAAAATTTGGTACAAAAATCACAATCCCTGAATACTGGAAGCCTACTGTTTTAAAACACAATCAAATGCTCAGAACCCCCCTAAATTTTCGAGTGAAATTTTGAAAAAATCATCAAAAAATAAAAAATTTTAATAAAGTTACGCACATAGACATTTCTTATGTAATTTTTTTTTAGAAAACGATTGACATAAACTTTAGAACGCTAGCATAAACCGTTCTCGAGATATTGTACATTTCTTAAATAAATTTATCAAAAAATCCCATAAATTAAAAAAAATGTTAACTGTTAAGAAACATGTTCACTTTTCATATGTAATATCATGCGATAAATTTGGTGACATCATTCTCGTGGATCTAACTCGTTCCATTCACGATAAAAGCTACTTTGAGTAATACTTTTGTATTTGAACATCAATAGTCGTATATCCGCTGTAAGAATAACTTATTTCTCCGTTCATAACGCTTCGCGAGACTTTGGCGACGAATTTATCGGAATGTCGCCAACTTGGCGACATTTTTAAATGTTGTCAAGTTAACGAAAATCTCGCCAAATGGATAAAAATGACGCTAAATCAATGAAAATGAAGACTAATTGAGGAAAAATCAATATCTTGGAAAGAATATAAGTATCTACTATAAGAATAACAATTTTTTAACTGTAAAAGTAGTAAATTTATTGCATTATATAAGGAAAGTCATGTGCTGCCCATATCAGATGTTTTAACAAAAAGCGATCAACAATTATGTGAGATAATAAACACTTTAAGCCAGTAGATTTTAAATCAACAACTTTAAAAAGACAGAAACGGAGTATAAATAAATAGCACATTATATATATAAGTGTTAGATATAAGTATGGGGAAGATTTTAATTAGGAGGAGGAATTACTATGAAGAGGCAAAAAATATTCAAAAAGAGTGTAAAGAACCTTGCTGCCCCAACCGGGAATCGAACCCTGGATCTCCGAACTAGCCAGCCGACGCTCTACCGTTGAGCTATTGGAAAGAAATTGCAAGCTCTTACTGTCAAAGTGGACATTGCATTCTCCACCCTCTAATTTCATATTGGTGTGCAACTGACAATCTGACTGACCACCTTCTGCTATTTTTATCTCAGGTTAGCCTCCTGCTACTACTAGTTTTACCCAGGTTAGTATCCTGTGTGGCCATTATCCTCTTAATTTGAAATCGACGTTCAATCTTCCAGAGTCCACTGAATCCGTACTAGGGTCACTTTCAGACCACCGATATTTTTGCTCTAACCTACAGGTTTAATTTGTTCGGGCGCCATTGTAAAGAACCTTGCTGTCCCAAGCAGGAATCGAACCCTAGACCTCCAAACTGGCCAGCCGGAGCTCTATCGTTGAGCTATTGGAACACAATTGCAAGCTCTTATTGTGGAAGTGAACTCTGCGAGAGTACGATAAACAAAAGTTACAAATAAATTTTCACTGCGAATAGTCAACACATTAAGCAAAGAAAGTGAAATATTACATTCTAGCTCACAGATAAACGGAAAACAAAAATCCTTATAATCCATAGTAGACCGAACAATGTCAAGATCTGCGTTAGATTCATCAAAGAGAGCAAAATTATTCACGTAGCAAACATATAAAAGAAACTAAATAACATTAAAATATTAAACTTTAAAAAAGGGGCATGTAAATGACACACAAAAGTGGATATAGAGCATTACCCATAGCCAAGCCATCGGACATTTCAAAGAAATCAGCTTATAAAACAAAGATGTTCTGAGACAAATTCTAAAGATATCACATTTTACAAAAACAGAACACAGATGTAATTCATTATGTGAAGATATTCTAGAATATTATCTGGATGCGTCTGTCTATAAAGAAGTTTATATTTATGTTAAATCATATTATTTAATTTTATACCACCTTTTCTAAATTAATATCATATTTCTGTATTTTAACAACGTATGTATTAAAAAGTCATAAACACTTTTCAACTTTGTTGTAAAGTGTTAAAAATGCAGGCAGAAAACAATTTATTAACAATATAGATTCTGATTTAAAAAATCTGATGTGGGCCCCACATGACTTTCCTTATATAATGCAATGAATTTCCTACTTTTACAGTAAAAAAAAAAGTTATTCTTAAAGTAGATGCTTATATTTTTCCAAGATATTGAATTTTCTTCAATTAGTCGTCATTCTCATTGATTTAGTGTCATTTTTATCCATTTGGCGAGATTTTCGTTAAAGTAGCAACATTTTAAAAAGTCGCCAAGTTGGCTACATTCCACCCAATTCGTCGCCAAAATCTCGCCAAACATTATGGACGCAGAAATAAGTTATTCTTATAGCAGATAAATGACTATTAACGTTCATATAAAAAAAGTATTACCTAAAGTATCTTTTCTCATGAATGGAACAAGCTAGATCTAAGAGAATGACGTCACCCAATTTATCACATGATATTACATAAAAAGTGAACATGTTTCTCAACAGTTAATATCCTTTTTTAATTTATGGAATTTTTTGATAAATTTACATGAAAAATGTGCAATGTCTCGAGAACGGTTCATGTTAACGTTCTAAAGTTTATGTCAATCGTTTTCTAAGGAAAAATTACATAAGAAATGTCTATTTGCGTAACTTTATTAAAGGTTTTAAATTTTTGATGATTTTTTCAAAATTTCACTCCAACATTTAGGGTGTTCTGGGCATTCGATTGCGTTTAAAAACAATGAGCTTAGTATTCACGGATTGTAATTTTTGTGCCAAATTGCGTTCGAATAGGTCCATTCGTTCGTCAGTTATCGTTTCCACAGGCTCACTGAGAAACACACACACTTACACACACACACACAAACATCACCTCAAAAACGTCTGATTCGTGTTCAGGGATGCTTGAAACGTGCTCTCCCGTCGAAAACTCGAATTCGAATTTTCGACCCCGTCACAATACTTTCCTTATATATTATATGTATATAAGGAAAGTAAAAATGAGTTGCTAATACTTTTCATAATCTTTTCTGCCAAGAAGTGTTTTATAGCTGACAGTTTTCAGAAAGCTGTCTATGTTTATTGCTTTCATTCACCTTTACAACTTTTCTAAACAAATCCATGCTGTTTAATCATGATTCAATAATCTGTTTAAACATGGAAAGTATTGATTGTTCTTTGTCTTCTGTGTCCCCGACTCTTAATCAAGTTTGGGGAATTATTTAATGAATAATACTATTATCTGTCAAATAAATTGTATTGTGAACGGCACTGGAGTGTAAGAAAAATAAGGAACTTGATGCAGTATTGCCAAAAGAGACGCGTAGTAAATTCTATCTAAATACATAAACAAAAATCTGATGTGGAAGCACATGACTTTCCTTATATAATGCAAGAAATTTACTACTTTTACAGTTAAAAAATGTTATTCTTATAGTAGATACTTATTTTCTTTCCAAGATATTGAATTTTCTTCAATTAATCGTCATTTTCTTTGATTTAGATTCATTTTTATCAATTTGGCGAATTTTTCGTTAATTTAGCAACATTTAAAAATGTCGCCAAGTTGGCGACATCCCACCATAATTCGTCTCCAAAATCTCGTCAAACGTTATGGACGGAGAAATAAGTTATTCTTACAACAAATAAATGACTATTGGCATTCAAATACAAAAGTATTACTCAAAGTATCTTTTCTCGAGAATGGAACGAGTTAGATCCACGAGAATGATGTCACCCAATTTATCGCATGATATTACATATGAAAAATGAACATGTTTCTTTTATTTAATTACAGTTAATATTTTTTTATTTTACTTGACTTTTTGATAAATTTATTTGAAAAATGTGCAATATCTCGAGAACGGTTCATGCTAGCGTTCTACAGTTTGTGTCAATCGTTTTCTAAGGAAAAATTACATAAGAAATGTCTATTTGTTTAACTTTATCACATGTTTTGATTTTTTCGTGATTTTTTTAAAATTTAACTCCAAAATTTAGGAGGGTTCTGAACATTCGATTGTGTTTAAAAACAATAGGCTCCCAGTATTCACGGATTGTGATTTTTGTACCAAATTTCATTCGAATCGCTCTATTGGTTCGTGAGATTTCGTCTCACTGATACACACACAGACACACACACATAGACATCACCTCAAAAATCTTTGATTCGTGATCAGGGATGCTTGAAACGTGCTCTCCCGTCAAAAACACGAATTCGAATTTTCGACCCCATCAAAATACTTTCCTTATACATTATATATATATAAGGAAAGTAATAATGGAAGTGATATATAGCGATTAGTTAAACTCTTGAGTTTTAGTATTAGTTATTCAATAATCTGTTTAAGCAGGACCATTATGGAGTCTTTATGTTCTATTTTCCTGACACCTAAAGAAGCTCCAAAGAACGGTTTAAGGAGGAATATCATTATTTGTCAACTAAATTATATTATCGAAAGCATGTGCGCGTAATAAAGGAAATAGTAGCTGCAATAATGGTATAAGAGAAAAAAATGAAAAGTGAGGAATCCACTTTGAGGATAAGAGTTTGAAATCCCATTCCAATAACTCAATGGTAGAGCGTCAGCTGGTCCCAGTTAGAACTCTGGACGCCGTGGGGTGAGGTTGGTCTCGGTCGACGCTTTCTCTCGTCGTCATTTTAGACGAAATGGTTTCCTCTGCGGGCTTTAGCCCTGCGAATGCTCATATTTCCTACGTTGCTTTCAGATCCGTGTATGGTTCTAATAAGTCTATTGCTGATTTCTACAACTTTCGTAAGACACGTGGTCTTCCCATGTCGATCAGAGATCCAGGCTGCTTGGATATGGATCTCCAAACGCTCTCAGATACTGAGTTCGACTTGGACGAACTCAGAGTTATCGTGGAGAACCCTCCATGGGACATGACCTCTGATCAATGGACCGTTCTGAACGATAAAGTTGCCAAGATGGAGCAGGAGCTGCTGAACAACAATATGGATACGTCAGGTGAGCCCCCCATGAGTTCTTCTCATGGGTTTCATGTTGTTTCTACTGCACCTTCGATGCCTAGTGGTACTCCTTCTTCGACCAAGACTCCTTCCATTAAAGAACTTTTAGATAGGTTCCCACCCGATCTTAAAAATACCCTGCTAAAAAACCTTAAAACTAACCAAGATGCTAATGATACTAAGAAATTTTCTCCCGTTACCCCTGTGTTGACCAGTCTAGTCATTACTGGCAATAGGACCAGCATTCAGATTCCTGACGACGTTCAAGCCCTCATGAGCGAATTTGACAAATTCACTCAATCTAGTAGCCCTGTTGTTAACACAGGCGTCAGTTCTAGTACTAGCAAACATCATCGTTCTGAACCTGATGAAGAAAGCAAAAAGACACTCAAAAAGGCACTCTGCCAGAGCTGTAGTTAACGCTTCCCCCCCTCTCGCTACGGTTAAACACGCGCTTGACCCCAAGGTTCCTGCGCCTGACGCAGACTCTGTTGAAGACGTCCCTAAAAAAGAGCGACGCCCCCCCCCCTCTTCATCGTTCCCAGCCCCAGCTGGTAAGATTATCTTAACCAGTTACGATTAGAGGCCCCCTCCATCGAGAGCAGTCTCAGAGGTAACTTAGTCAAAATCGATGTTAAAACTCGTGAAGAGTTCATTTGCTTGCAAAGAAGGCTCATTAACGACAAAGTTCCTTTTAGGACTTTCCTCCTCAATGAGGACAAGCCGCTTAAAGTGGTCATTAGAGTACTCCCGGTGCCCACCAGCACTCAGTTAATTAAGGAAATATTGGAAGTGGGAGGCTTCAAAATCAACAGTGTCACGCAACTCTAAAAGGGTCCGAAAACGCGTAGGGTTATGATGCCCCCCTTTTATATCCAATTAGATAAAAATCCAGATAATCTCAAAATTTATCAGGTCATCAAGCTTCTCGGCATTGCTGTGAAAATCGAACGCTACAGAGGGCGAAAGGGCAACAGCACCCAGTGCTTTTCCTGCCAGAAATGGCATCATGCCGCAAATTCGTGCCATTTTCCGCCAAGGTGTGTGAAGTGCGCAAGAGATCATCGGCCCTACGAATGCCCCAAAAGGCCAGAAGTCAAGTGCACTTGCGCTAACTGTGGCGGTGAACACCCGGCGAGCTATCGCGGATGCCCCAAATTTCCCAAGCCTAAGCTCCAACCCAGGACCTTCACTAACCGTATTACTAGCAATGCTAAATCCTACGCTGCTGCTGCTATTTAGACCAACATCAATGACTTTCCCACCCTTCCTGCCAAAACTCATCCTAAAACGAAAATTGTTAACTTTAACCCGAACAAGCCCCTAGTGAAGGCGATGATCACTTTAGAGATGACTGGCTGGAGGTGATCGACCTGATAGTCCGTTTCGAAATGAATGGCTATCAGAGAGATTTCATCCAGCGAGCCCTAAAAGCTGCCCTCCCTAAATTAAGGGAAACTAAAACTATTATTGATAGGATCTCCATTTTATATGATAGCATCTGCGATCTTGCTAAGTCCCCTTAAGTTAAGTTTTCGTTAGGGTTTTTTGGGGGCCTGCTTGTCAGGTCCTGTTTTTCGCTCTCTTGTTCAGAACTTTGCGGCCTTCTGATAGGCTAGGCCTGGATCCCTTCCCTTGCTGGTACTTCCCCGTAGTCCCGCCCCCTTTGCTGCACTAGAACGTTGCTCATCGACTCAGGACAGAGTTCCACGGAACTCGCCCCTTTTTTCCAAATTCTCCCTTTTCTTTCTCGGAGTTATTTCCCCATTTTCCAAATTAAGCCACAGAGAGACCAAATTGGGACTTGTCTCAACTTGGACGCATGTGCATTGCTATGGCCCTTCGGATCCCTAACATATTTAAAAGTCTTTTGCTATGATTCACTAACCGTACTTATGATCGGAGATTTAAGCAAGCTTCTTGGTGCTTTGCTAGGTGCTCCATTAAAGCGATTCCTTGAGTCCTTGAAAGCAAAGTTCTTTACAATGGTGCCCAAACAAATCAATCCTATAGGTTAGTGCAAAAATGTCGGAGGTCTTAAAGTGACCCTAGTACGACTAGCAAGTATTCTTTGGAGCAATTCAAGTAATTACAGAGAACATGATGGTACACATACAGCTCGGAAATACGGTCATAGTTGACCAGGCGCTCCAGAATTGCACCCCCGACTTCCTTCCTAGCAAGTATTCAGTGGACTCCGGAAGATTGAGAGCCGATTTCAAATCGAGAGGATAACGACCACGTAGGAAGATAAAAATAAAAACACTGATGTAGGCAGCACATGACTTTCCTTATACAATGCAATGAATTTGCTAATTTTACAGTAAAAAAAAATAGGTTATTCTTATAGTAGATACTTATACATTTTCCAAGATATTGACATGTCGTCAATTAGTCGTCAATCTAATTAATTTAGAGTCATTTTTATCTATTCGGCGAGATTTTCGTTAACTTGGCAACATTTAAAAAAGTCGCCAAGATGGCGATATTCCGCCAAATTCGTCGCCAAAATCTCGCCAAACGTTATGGACGGAGAAAGAAATGAGTTATTCTTATAGCAGATTGCCGTTCACATACAAAAGTATTACTCAAAGTATATTTTCTCATGAATGGAACGAGCTAGATCTACGAGAATGATGTCACCCAATTTATCGCATGATATTACATATTAAAAGTGAACATGTTTCTCAACGGTTAATATTCTTTTTTTTTAATTTATGGGATTTTTTGATAAATTTATTTTTAAAATGTGCAATATCTCGAGAACGGTTCATACTAGCGTTCTAAAGTTTATGTCAATCGTTTTCTAAAGAAAAATTGCATTAGAAATGCTATTTGCGCAACTTTGTTAAAGGTTTTAATTTTTTGATGAATTTTTCAAAATTTCACTCGAAAATTTAGGAGCGTTTTGAACATTCGATTGCGTTTAAAAGCAATAGGCCTCCAGTATTGACGGATTGTAATTTTTGTACCAAATTTCATTTGCATCGCCCCATTCATTCGTGAGATATTGTCTCCACAGACTCACTGACACACACACACACACAGACATCACCTCAAAAACGTCTGATTCGTGATCAGGGATGGTTGAAACGTGCTCTCCCGTCGAAAACTTGAATTGGAATTTTCGACCCCGTCACAATACTTTCCTTATACATTATATGTATATAAAGAAAATAATAGCATCGGGAGTCTAACCTGAGATACAAAAATAGCAGGAGATGCTGAGTTAGAGTGTCAGCCAATCTGACATTTGAGAGTGGAGAATGCAGACTCCACTTCGACATTAAGAGCTTGTCAATTCGGCCCAGCAGCTTAACGGTAGAGCGCCGGCTGGCCAGTTTGAAGGTCCAGGGTTCGATCCCCGGTTCGGCTAGCAAGGTTCTTTACAATGACGCCCAAACAAATCAACCCTGTAGGTTAATGCAAAGACGCCTGAGGTCTGAAAGTGATTTTAGTATGATTAGCACGGATTAAGTGTTCTCTGGAATATTGAGTAACGATTTCAAATTAAGAGGATAATGGCCACACATCAAACTATCCAATCTGCCATTAGAAGGTGGGGAATGCAGAGTCCACTTTGCGTATAAAAGCTTGCAATTCCGTTTCAGTAGCTCAGTGGTAGAGCGTCGGTTTCCCCGTTCGAAGATCTAGGGTTCGATTTCCGGTTGGGGCAACAATGTTCTTCACAAGAGTCTAAAATTACTAAACCATAATAGAAATGGTAAATACTTGAGTTTTAATAGTCACACAATAATCTGACAAACTGTGAGATATAGATATGTCTTTCTGGTATGTTTTTCCGACTCTTTACCAAGTTTTAGTGTACAGTTTGTGGTTTATGAGGGTTAGTGTTTATTATATGTCAACTCAATATTTAAGTCACCTGACTGTATTAAAAAATATAATTGTTGCAATAATAGTATAAGAGAGGAACTAATTACTTTAAGGGGGCTGTGGACGTTGAAATGAGCAAAATTCGACTAAAGTGTTTTTTCTAATATATAACATTATTTTACACATTTAACCTTTTTCTTACGGGTGGGACAGTGACCATCCCAAACGAAGAACCTCCCAAAAAGACAGGTATTTGACATTCCCTATCCCAAACAGTTCGAGCCCCCTTTACTGGCATTGGCGTCCATGGAAATTGCCGACAGAAACATTGCACCTGCTGCAGCAGGTGCAATGTTTCTGTAATGTCAAATAGTCTTTTTGGGAGGTTCTTCGTTTGGGATGGTCACTGTCCTATCCCTAAGCAAAAGGTTAAATGCATTTTTTTCGAAACGGAATTTTCATAAGTTTTACATTTTTAAAATGCTCCATGCGTCTTAATTTTTGTTTGAGATGCATGAAATTTGACAAAAAGACATCGTTCATACTTTTTAATGAAACTGGGTATACATTTTATAATTGGACTTTATTAAGGTAATTAAAAGTGAATAAGAACCTAATTAAATGATGAAATTAAGTTTTAATGCAGAAAAATATTTTTTAAAAAAAAATTAACTTTCTAAGGGATTTAAAAATGAATACACAAATTTGTTCATAATGTATTTTTGAGTGATCATAATGTAAAATATTAATCAAAAATGTGAACAAATGGCACGCAAGGAGCATTTTCAAGTTTTCGTTAAAAAAAATTAAATTTAAAAAAGAATACAAAATTATAACAAAATGGAAAAAAATTTAATGGTATTTTATATAATAATGTTAAGAGGAATATTTATACAAATTTTCATGTTTCTAAATCAATAAATAAATAAATAAAATTCAACGTCCACCTTCCTCTTAAAAATAAAGACAACCAAAAAATTGGTTAAAAGTCATTTGTTAAAATCTCCTTTTACGACGTACTAAAATTACACGACCATAGCGCTTCCGGGAATTACTATGCCTTTCATCAGTGGCGAAGTGAAAATAATTTATCGCCACCTATTTTTACTGCGCCACTGATGAGGGGCATAGTATAACCCGGAAGCGCTATGGCCGTGTAATTTTAGTACTACGTCGTAAAAGGTGATTTTAATAAATAACTTTTAGCCAATTTTTTGGTTGACTTTATTTTTAAAGTATTAATAATTCTGATGTGTTTCCATATAACTTTATGAGGAACTAAATGTTTAACATTAATAAAAACTAATGAAAATGATAAATAGTTCTACAGTCAAACATCGGGCATTTGAATTTTAATATAAATCATACAAAGTGTTAAGCTACGGGAGGCCAGTTTTTATGAACTCTGAATAACAATACCTAAAATAAATAATACCGGAAGGGCCATTGGGCATAACCACACATTAGATCCGAATAAATAACTCATTTACACTTATTTACATAAGATATTACAATTGTAATTAACTTAAAAATAATTATCAGTTAATTTATCAAACAAAAATACATTTTGCTAATCGTTCCATTTAGCAAATTATTTAAAAAATCAGCATTATATAATTATTAATTATTATTATTATATTAATTATTCTTTGTTTTAAGAGACCACCTACTAACATGATCGGGACCAGCCCAATTTTGAGACTCAATAATTATCATCTATGTGCGGAGATGGATTATTGAAAATATGTTTGTTTTCATTAAAATTTTATTCACCTGAAGGCTTATATTTGCAATGAGAATCTCGAGTTTTTCAAATATCTGTCCAGCCGTTAGGAAAACGACATAGAATTTATTTGGTTCGAAAACAAATATTATTACTGTCTCATACGCAAAAAATATAGTTTTAACAAAACTTTTAAAATTCGGGATGATAAATGTTTGATTTTGTTTGCACGTAAAATTTATACATTCTAACTCAAGATAAAATGTACTTATGTATGAAATTTTATGCGTACATATGTTTAAACGTTTAAAATCGGGTAATTTTTCAATTCGCATTATTACATCGAATTATTCGAATAATCATATGAAGGTTTTTATTTAAAAAGATCAATTGAAATGTTCAACCTCTTCAAAAGATTTTCATAACATTAGTTCTCCATAAAATAGTAACTACTTTTTTTGAGAATTAATAAATTTTCATAGAGTATATATATTTCCTATGGGATGAAGAAGTAACTGCTTTATAAAAAAAATATTATAAAAATTATAAATGATTCTACATTGAAGCATAAATAGAAACTTTTTATTGTGAAACTTTCAAAATATAAAGATTGTAAAGTCCACTTCGACGATACGAAATTGCAAATCCATCCCAGTGGCTCAACGGCTGGCCAATCCGTGGTTCGATTCCCGGTTGGGGCAGCAAGGCCCTTTACAATGGCGCCCGAGCAAATCAACCCTGCAGGTTAGTGCACACATGTCGGAGGTAACTGATAGTGACCCCAGTTCGACTATCACCGATTCAATGAACTCTGGTAAATTGAGCATAGACTTCAAGTAGGGATGTCAACGACCACGCAGGAAGTAACCTGGAGGGAAAAAATAACAGCAGGAGACTAACCTGGAGTAAAAGTAGCAGGATGAGGTCTGATAGATGGTCAGTTGCACGTCCATCTGGCAATACTCAAGGACGGGGTTAGTGGAGTGCCCAGGAAAAGAAGGTTTCCTTCCTTTAAACTCCAGAAGAAAAGGAAAATAAACAGAAAAAAAGGAAGTAGTAAAAGGTAATTAATCAACTAAGAGGTAGTTAAGCAACTAAGATATGCTTGGGGGGGGGGCAGGACCGAGGTCATGCCCTTCCCCAAGTCTTCAGAAAGCGGAGGTGTTGGGGCCCAAGCGGGTTCCCAACAGAGACGGTAAAAGAGGGAAATAGACTAGGTGCGCCCCAGGGGGCGCAGGGCCTTGAGTTGAGCAGTGCCTAGTAGCAGAAAAGGGGGAAGGGCTTGCCAACAATTCGCGAGTTCCCAAAAGCAAGGGAGGAGTACAGCGGTTAGAGTCTGCAACTAAAAAGGAGAGCACATAAGACTATGCTGGACGGGACCGCTTTTTAGGGCGGAAGAAGATATCTCGCACCGATCGAGCAGGCAACGACCGGGGGCGCTGGCGCGCGCCCGGGTTACCCGGCCGATAGCGCGGGATACTGTCCAACGTAGGGTTATTTACGCTACTCAGACCTCTGTGAAATTCTAGAGAAAGTTTTTTGACATGTTCCAAAAAAGGCCTAATTCTGAGGTCTCTGTGCAGGACTTCTAGTTGGACGTAGTTCGGCCCCATCTGACACTAGAGAGTGGCGAATGCAGAGTCCACATCAGAGATAAGAACTTTCAATTCCGTCCCAACGGTAGAGCGTCGACCGGCCAGTACGAAGATCGGTAGTTCGATTCCCTGTTGAGATATCAAGGCTTTTTACAAGGGCTGCTAAGGGCGCGGTAGCCCAGTGGTTAGCGCGCGGGAATTGCACTCGGTAGGCCCGGGTTCGATTCCCGTCACTGCCAAACTGCCACCGTGTTACGCTGTGTTACTGCCGGAGTACGATCACATTAAACATGTGGGTCCGTAAGTCCTTCCGAGAGGTTGGTGATAAGGGAAGGAGGGTACTGTCCCTGTGGATGCCATCCCCACTGGGCTCCGGTCTAAATTGGGTGGCACTTCCCAGCTGTCCAAGCAGTTATCTTACACCTTTCTGGTAGGTTGGACGGTCTGAGTCTCAAAAACAACAAGGGCTGCTAGAAAAATTCTTAAGCACCGCAATAAGGGTACGGTCCCTGCGGATGCCTCCTCCACTGGGTTCCGGTCTAAATTGGGTGCACTTCCCGGCCGTCCAAACAGTTAACTTACACCTTTCTGGTAGGTCGGACGGTCTGAGTCTCAACAATAACAAGGGCTGCTGGAAAAATTCTTAAGCACTGCAATAATCACATTAAACATGTGAGTCCGTAAGTCCTTCCAAAAGGTTGGTGGTAGGGGAAGGAGGGTACGATCCCTGTGGATACCTCCCCCATTGGGTTCCGGTCTAAATTGGGTGGCACTTCCCGGCCGTCCAAACAATTACCTTACACCTTTCTGGTAGGTCGAAAGATCTGGGTCTCAACAACAACAAGGACTGCTAGAAAAATTCTTAAGCACTGCAATAACTTTATAGGAAAAGCTCCAGGAGTGTACACGTTAAGTTTATTTTTATTAAAATGACCGTGTCGGAAAGTGCCTATGTCTGAAGTCTATCTATAATAAAATGACCATGTCGGAAGTCTATTTATAGTAAAATGACCATGTCTGTTTTGACCATGTAGGATCTATAAAAAGATAATGCACCGTCTCAAGTGGAGAATTTAAAAAGTTAGGAGAACAAATACAAGATAGTCAAATAAAGTCAATTAAAGCATTATAAAGTACTGTCTATTTTGTAGGAATCGCAATCAAGAACGCGTGAAACATCATATGAAAGACAATAATTGCGTATCAAACTTTACTGATTAGAAGTGTAGCGCACCCTTACTGCTAAGCGTATAGTGAATTCTAAACACATAAATAGATTCATTTATTTGCAATGAAAGCATGCTGCTAATTTAAGAAAACATTCTAAGAAAATATTTCTAACATTGTGTTTTAAATGTTAATTACAATGAACATTTAAATGAACGTGTTCAGCAAGTTTCATGCTTGATCAATTTGTTCCATATATGTACCCCTGTTTCTTCTTTTATTTACTGAACTATATCTGTATAAACAGCAAGGAAAAGAAAGTATTAATCCTGAATATTTCATTTCACGACACAAAAATGCCACCTATTTTTACTTTCTCATACTATGTAATTTCTTATAGAGAAGATATTGTTTTCACGAAATTTTTCGAATTCGAGAATTTGATGCCAATATATGTTTCAAGACCTCCTAAACACGTTTGGATAATTTTTGCAGTAATGGTGTCTGTCTGTGTTTTCGATTTTTTGTGTATATAATAGTGGCCACAAATATTAATAGATTTTTACGAAACTTTATATCCGGCTTTATTATAAAAAAATGTAGAACTAATTAGAATTTTTTTCTTTTAATTCAAACAAAAACTCCGAAATGAATTCGAAATTTTATTTTTTGTAACGTAGCAGCATAGGACAAAATTTAACATAATCATGCATAAAAGGGTTTATTTATGTCTCAATGATCACGACACTTAATAGTTTCAATTATTATTGTGAGAAATAATCGCTATACAACTTCTACTTCCCTTATATACAATAATGTATAAGGAAAGTATTGTGACGGGGTCGAAAATTCGAATTCGAGTTTTCGACGGGAGAGCACGTTTCAAGCATCCCTGATCACGAATCGAACATTTTTGTAGTGATGTCTGTCTGTCTGTGTGTGTGTGTGTGCGTGTGTGTGTGTGTGTGTGTGTGTATGTGTGTGTGTGTGTATGTGTGTGTGTGTGTGTGTGTGTGTGTGTGAAAGTCTCAGGCCGTCCGACTCGTCCAGAGTACTTAGAGTACCTATTTGGACGACCGGACGTGTGTGTGTGTGTGAAAGTATGTGTGAGTGTGTGTGTGTGTGTGTATCAGTGAGTCTGTGAAGACGATAACTGACGAACGAATGGACCGATTTGAATGAAATTTGGTACAAAAATTACAATCTGTAAACACTGGAAGTCTATTGTTTTTATACGCAATCTAATCTTGAGAATCCCCCCCCCCCCTAAATTTTCGAGTGAAAATTTGAAAAAATCCTCAAAAAATCAAAACCTCTAATAAAGTTACGCAAATAGACATTTCATATGTAATTTGAACCGTAACATGAACCGTTTTCGAGATATTGCACATTTTTCAAAAAAAATTATCAAAAAATCTTATAAAATAAAAAAAAATATTCCCTATTGAGAAACATGTTCACTTTTCATATGTAATAAAATGCGATAAATTTGTGACATCATTTTCGTGGATCTAACTCGTTCCATTCATGAAAAAAGATACGTTGAGTAATACTTTTGTATTTGAACGCTAATAGTCATTTATACGCTGTAAGAATAACTTATTTCTCCGTCCATAACGCTTGGCGAGATTTTGGCGACGAATTATGGGGGGATGTCGCCAACTTGGCGACTTTCTTTAATGTTGCTAAATTAACGAAAAACTCGTCAAATGGATAAAAATGACGCTATATCAATGAAAATGACGACTCATTAACGAACATTCAATATCTTGGAATGAATATAAATATCTACTATAGTAATAATATATTTTTTTTTACTGTAAAAGTAGTAAATTCATTGCATTATATAAGGAAAGTCATGTGCTGCCCACATCAGATTTTTTTTGTTCGTGATGTCATTAGCTACTCCTGGCGGACAAGTTACCCCTGGGGGGGTACATAATCATGTATAGTATTAATCGAATTTTTTCAAGCTCTTTCGAGTGAAAGGTAACATGCTGCAGTTGTAATCATTTGGGCCCACAATGCCGATTTTTCAATTTTTCAATTTTTTTTTTTTTTTTTTTTTTTTTTTGTAAAATTTGAAAAAAAAGGGATTCTTGTATGAGAAAGTTCAGTTGAGCTACATTCCACTTATTTGATTATCTAAAAGCATATGCAAAAAAGCACTTTTTTTCTGAAAGCACATCTAAAAGCACAAAAACCGGTCTATCATCCCACATGTTTGTTTATAGAACCATTTTCAAAAAATTCTTTATACCACTCATTTTTACATTTAAAAAACTTACTGAAAACATCAAAATCGCTGTCTGTTTCAGAAAATAAAAATCTCCATTTATTCCCCGGTTAAATTCTTTCCACGCTCCCAAATATGTATTTTTACAGTAACAAAATATTTTCGAAATAAAGTTATTCCATTCATTTTTTGTTCCACTTTGGCCACAAAGATGACCCATCACTTTTCTATCGCTTGGCAGGCAAAGTCAGCCGAGGCACAACGTCGCGGGGGTCCTAAAAGAGAAAAGAAGAAGAATGTGACACTGGATAAGGGAAGTTCCCCAGTATGTCTTCCCACTCCTTTGAGGCGTCCTAAACTGCTGACATAGCGTTTCTTTCAGAATTCAAGTGACTGGACATATGCCACAATGTACTGGACTCAAAAGCATATGAAGGATATATCTTTAAAATGTGTGAAAGAGAGCTGGGAATAAATCGGTAAATAGTTCAAAACGCGTATATCGCATTGCATTCTTTGACTACAGTTTTAGCTGGCTTTCTATATAGTTTTTAAAGTTTTGAGTGTTTTTGATAAACTGGACATGTTTTTGAAATATTAAGAGGTTGGAAAAGAAGTGGAACTACGTATTACATTCTCTGACTCAAGTTTTAGTCGGCTTTCTATATAGATTTTAAAGTTTTATGTGTTTTTGATATACTGGACGTGTTTTTGAAATGCTTAAAGGTTAGGAAAGATGGATCTATCAAAATGTTCATTTAATAAATTTCATTTTGAAACTTTTTAGTTTATATATGTACCCTGCTTTTCAAAAATCAAGCAAGCGGCAGTATACCCGACTTGACACAAAAGTTCTGCTTTGATTGATAACAAATTTCACAAGAAGGTAGTCAATTGAGTAATATATTCGGGAGTATAATAATAAAATGAAATAAAATATATTTAGGTATATTTTTTTACCTTTAAGTGCTTACGTCATACTTGTGTATTCGGAAAAAGGTTTGTATGCTTTACAAACAAACCAAATAAACCTGTATGTGAGATATGAGCTCACTTAATTTGACACAAGCTTCGCACCTACATTTTGTTATCTGCCGACGCGGTGGTCGAACGGTCAAGGCGAGCGTTTCCAAGCGATCGTTTGGCCGCCGCGTTGTGGGTTCGAGTCCCACGTAAGGCGTGGATGTTGCGTTGTTGGGCGCAGTGTGTTCCGCCCCCTCTGGTGCGCCTGGGGCAACGCCCCAGGACGGGTCAATAGTTCACGTTTCTGGCCGATATATAGGCGAATGATGGAAGTCAAGTTCCTGGCCATTTGATAAAAAAAAAAAATTTGTTCTCTTCATTCATGCGATCCAGAGCAGCAGAGTACAATAGCTGCCATTCCTGTAGAAGGGCAGTTTTCAGCACTTGAGGAATAGTTTGGGGGAGGCGGCAGAAACAACTCTTCTATGGGCATCCCAAAAATTTTCGATCGGATCGAGGTTCTGAGAATACTTCGGCTACTACATGCAAGCAATATCTTCGCTCTCCATCCACCAACTCTTCTCTGTAAGAATGAGCAGTAATGTCCATAAAAAAAATATGTGAACCCACTGCTTACGCGTAGATTCTCCACGAAGGATTTGAGAACTTAATTCTAAAACCTTTCCGGCGTCACAGTACTCCCGGTGAACACGTGCAGGTCGATGAGTTATCCCCAAAAAAATCCAGTCCATATCATAACACCACCACGACTAAATGCGCAGTGTTTAACGATGTTTTGAGGCTGGTTACATACTCCTCATTCTTTTCAAACCCTTACATTTTTATTGCCTGATTCTAGGGTACATCGTGACTCATCCGTGTACATTGAGCCATTGCACTTCTGTACAAGCGGCATGCTGACGACACCACTATAATAGTTATCCTCTGATCATTAAGATCAGACAGATACAAGCATCTCAAGAGGACATAAACTTGTGGAATAGAATTCCTCGGTATATTGAATTCGCTTCAGAGTACTGGTGGATATTGACTTTTCTATTAGCTGGTGCGGGTGACGGGCGATTACAATTACCCAGTAAGTAATGCTAAGGGCTACAACATCATCTGATAACTAGTATATCACACCAAATGATGTTATAACCCTAGGACGACCTGGAGCGAGTATCCGGATTGCTGTCCCACTTGCCTGAAATTTTTTCCATAACTAGAAATGTCAACAAAAATTAAATTTGTAACTTACTAAATGGACTGTTTTCCCTTAAGCTCTCTGCCTTAAACCAGATCTTGGGTATATATAACCTTCCCTGATTCTTCATTTTGAGCTCTTTTCTCTTTTGGACTTCGGGTTTGTTGGTTTTCTTGTACTGACGAAGGGGATACAGCGTATCCTCGAAACAGTTGTATGCTGCATTATTGTATTATTTGTGCTTTTATACATTCTTCAAGTTTTTCTTAACTATTTGGGTTAATAAAGAGCTAGACCACAACGTGAAATACAACCGAAATGGAGGCAAGTAAGCCGACAAACGTTTCGGAAATCTTTTTATATACTTCTTCAGTGTGAACAAACAAATCTAAATCTGAATGCCCAAATGAATGCTAGACTGTGCGGTTCAAGCAAAAATGGTGAAGAAACAGAACTGAATATGGTAGCGCCATCTAATGTGACAAAATGGAAGTTTTCTGTTTCTCTGTTTAGTTCATTTAATTATCTACTGATTTAAGGGTGAGCGTCAGTAAATTTTCTGCTCTATCCGCGCTTTGTTAACTTTCGCGGCACACATATTTCGCCGAAATTCTGCTCAAACAGTTGCGAAATATTTTCTGAAAGATAAAATGCAATGCTTAGATTATATTAAAACTAAATTTAATGCCCCCAAAAACATAGAATATATTTTTTATTTCAATCCAAAATATTTTTGGTGCTGCCATCTGTTGTCGTAATTTAATTCATACCGATTACTTTTATTTTTTAATGAACATTTTGAAATATATATTCCTTCTAATACAGTGTCATATATAACAGATCATATATAATAATGCCACAATCACGGAAAGGAAATTTATCATTCTATAAATTTGATAAAGGATCTGAATGTACATCACTGAGGACTGCAGTCTTATCTTCAGGTTCCTTTGTCTTCAAGTGCAAGTTCAATTACGTTTCCGTCATTATGGCATTATACATGATCTGTTGTTGTATTTAAAAGCGTATTTGAAGGAATATACATTTAAAAATGTTCATTAAAAAATAAAAATAGTCGGTATGAATTAAATTACGACAACAGATGGCAGCACCAAAAATATTTTGGATTAAAATAAAAAATATATTCTATGTTTTTGGGGGCATTAAATTTAGTTTTAATATAATCTAAGCATTGCATTTTATCTTTCAGAAAATATTTCACAATTGCTTGAGCAGAATTTCGGCGAAATATGTGTGCCGCGAAAGTTAACAAAGCGCTGATAGAGCAGAAAATTTACTGACGCTCACCTTAACAGAAATGGAAAGAAAAAAGAACTTGACAAGCAAAAAGGAAAACATGCATAAAATGCAGACTATATGAACTCAACGTGCGGAGCAGAAAAATAGTGAAACAGGAATGCAAATTTTAAAAACTCTTTTAACATTCTATATTAAGAATTTTTGCAGTTTTGAGTTCTAATTTAACTATCAGATGCGTAACCGTTTGCATGTCATAAATAATGAGAACGACGACAGAAAACTCCAAGTAATGAGAATGTTCTGTCATTTAAATACGATATATTCGAGCCAATAACTATGTCTTCGTTTACCTCACAAACAAATGAAAAAAAATAAAGATCTCCCCTCTTTTTATCGCCAACTTAAAGAATACACAGAGGACAGGGTAATAACATTTTACTACTGGCGATGTAGCTAATTACTGTTTTATGCTCATTTTAATGATGCTGGGTAAAATTTGAGAACAACTAAAAATGGAGAACTTTGTTTATTTATTCTTTTTTTTAAATATTCGTGAGAATATTTTTCGTTGCACTCAATACACAGGATGGCTAGGAAAATCCTCAAACATCCCAATATCTTTATAAGGAAAGGACCATGCATGTACACATTAGGTCTATTTATAGTGAAGTAATCATGCCCGATCCAATAATACCCCCTGTAGGGAAGGCTGTCCTTTTGTGACGGAAGGGTGCTGGCTCTGTAGCCTTTGATCCACCTCCTTTGAGGAAGTACATTAATTTATTTTACATGGTTGTTGGGCATTCAGCTCAACTGCCCGTGACTAGGACTCTTCCCAGTGACTTGGGGAAAGACTGTCCCTATTCATGACCTGAGTCAAAACCCGTTGGCGACTGGGTTTGAGACTCGGCGGGACAATCCTTGGACCTCGTCTGGTGAATGATTCCGCTGACCTCGCTCCCCTGGTTGTGGCCTTACTGGTTAAGAGGCTTGAACCTTTATGGTTCCCTTCAAAGTGTGTAAACCCTCTCTGATCGCGCAGGAGTACGGAATTGATCTGTCTGATAGCATAAAAGTGATGGCAGGGCTCCTAGTGCAGAATTAAAAAAGCTATTTTACGAACCAGAAAATAAAGCGAGACAGTTCGTAAACGCCAATCACAAAGTGGTAAAGCATACTCTAATGAGTAGAAATTCACAATAAAACTGTTGCATAGAAGGCATCTATCCGACACAATATGTTTATCGGCGAATGGCTATTCCAATCAGGAATGCTAAAATAAATAACACCAACAGACATAAGAATAAAATGTACATTCTGTTCAAAATGCCTCCGTAAGCAACAATGCCCTCCATAAGCAACAATTCACATTTGATAAAAAAAATATTACCGCTTGCTTCATGAACATGCAGATGTCGCCGTGTTGCAGGATGCCCTGATGATACGACATTTTGACAGGTATTTATAGTCTTCCATATACACGTTTAGAGCTTCCCTGGTGTCCGTTCCTACTTATTATATAATGCTCAATAACTTTTAAATGGCCTGATTCGTCTATCTCTTTTTTCCGAGTTTGTTGCAATAACTTTTATTCGGTCAGGTATTGTCACTTTACTGTGGTTATGCCAAATGCATACACTCATGGACATTACTTTACAAAATTATTGGATGCTGAAAACTTTACTGGGAACCCTGTATATTTGTAAAGGTTTACAATGTAAATCTTATATACATTTAACTGGCCTTTTATTTGTTTCCTTGGTCTTCCGTAACAATGCCCGCTAAGTTTACTATATTTTAAACTACAGTAAAAGGGATGGAACAGTTTTTCAACATCTGTTTTAAGAAACCAATTTTTATTATAGGTAGTTATAATATTGAACACGCATGCATTCATACGCACTCATATATGCGGCAAAATATGTTGACGGTTGCAACACAGCTTTTGAATCAATGGGAGTATTACTTTAAATTCAAAATAAGCTTCCAAATACTATTTAAACTTATGTTTATGTTGCGAAATATGTTAACGGCTGCAACACATCTTTTGAATTAATGAGAATGTTACTCTAAATTCAAAATAATCTTAATACTATTTAAACTTATGTTTATGGTGCAAAATATGTTGACAGTTACAACACATCTTTTGAATTAAAAAGAATGTTACTTTAAATACAAAATAAGCTTCCAAATACTATTTAAACTAAAGTTTATGTTGCAAAATATATTGAAGGTTGTAACACATATTTTGAATTAAAGGGAATGTTACTTTAAATTCAAAATAAGTTTCCAAATGATATTCAAACTTATGTTTATATTGCAAAATACGTTAGCGGTTGCAACACATCTTTTGAATTAAAGGGAATGTTACTTTAAATTCAAAATAAGTTTCCATATGATATTTAAACTTATGTTTATACTAGCAGCATACCCGTTCTTTGTACGGAGTATATAATATAAAGAAACTTATATTTCGCAATCATGTGCAAATTCTGTTAAAATATTAAATTTATTGCTCCTAAAGAGAAGTTTAAGAATATCTGTTCTCACTATGCAAAATTATCTTCACGGGCAGATCTGAAGAATAAAACATCCTGACCCCTTTTGTAAGCAAATTTACAAAAAAAAAAAAAAGGGAATTGAATCAATATATGCAACTCCGTACTACTTATATTGTCGCAGATTAGAAAATATGCCAGTGTGTTAGTAGAAGATTACCCGTATTACAATATGAGTCTCAAAAATATTTGCCAAAATAAAAGAGATGACGTAATAAATTGAAAATATCAATAATCCCAATATTCAATTATCATAATTTGTAAGTAATGGATATGACTGGTCAAAAACCAAAATGTCTCAGGAAATAAAAGTAGCTACATTTTGGTAATTTGGAAATGTTGATCATGAATATGAATATAAAAATCGCAGATTATCTCAAGATTTTAAGTTTGGAGGGGGTAGTTCAAGAAGAATGAATAGTCTGCAATGCTTTTAGAAAACTTCTTGCACCACATAGACGCTGCGAGAGACTAGGATATCAAATGTTATTGAACATACACTTTTTACACTCTCGTCTGGTTTTCTGCAATACTTTTAGAAACCCCGTTGTACCCCAAAGACGGTACGAGATACTAGGATATAAAATTTATTGAAAATACGCTTTTTACACTCTCGTCTGGATTTCTGCAATGCTTTCAAAAACCCCGTTGCACCCCCAAGACGGTACAAGAGACTAGGATATAAAATATTAATGAAAATACACCTTTCAGACTCTCCTCTGGATTTCTGCAATGCTTTTAGAAACCCCGTTGTACCCCAAAGACGGTACGAGATACTAGGATATAAAATTTATTGAAAATACGCTTTTTACACTCTCATCTGGATTTCCGCAAGGCTTTTACAAACCCCGTTACACCCCAAAGACTGTACGAGAGACTAGGATTTAAAATGTTATTAAAAATACACTTTTCACACTCTCATCTGGATTTCCGCAATGCTTTTACAAACCCCGTTACACCCCAAAGACGATACAAGAGACTAGGATATGAAATGTTATTAAAAATACGCATTTTACACTCTCATTTAGATTTCTGCAATCATTTTAGGAACTCTTTTGCAGCGTTACGAAAAATGCAAAGAGATTAGTATGCAACCTATTACTGAAAAGTTCATTTCGTGTGTTTGAATAAATTGATTTTTGAAGTCGAAAGTAAAAATAAAATTTTACATGCTTTTCAAAAGTTGTGAAAATTGAAATTTTCCCTTTAAAATCATGAAATTAGAAAATCGCAAATTTCATAGCACTCATATATCTAGGCCAAGATTTTGAGAAATCATTATTCACTTGCGAAAGAAATTTCTTGCGTTCGCACATAATTGTCTGCTCGAAAAATTGAATTTAAAAGGGGTGAAAAGTCGTTCGAACTTTTAAGCTAATTCGTATTTAAAAAACACGATGAGGTCTGTCGCCCCAGGGGTTCAGCCATCTTTGTGCCGAATTTCTCAGCTGTCCGAAGCTTTGATTTTCCATTAAAAGAGACGCACACGGACAAATAAGCAGGTATATTATCATATGTTATTTAGGGAAACTACAGGGTAGTTTTGAAGAAATTAGGCACACAGAAACTCAGCTAATGAAAAGTTACATACGGTAAACAATATATGATTCACGCATCAATTTTTCATTATAAAAACATTTTAATTGTATATCTTCTTGAGTTCTCATCAATTCTGACGTTACAACATTAAATCCTAAAGCACCAAATGGTATTTGTTCTTAATTCACACTTTACTGACCTAGCAAACCTTCCGCTTAAGTTCTATGTCTCTCAGAAAAACCTGCACTTGAAGCAAGTATGGACGGCCCACATCACGTAAAAGGTTTGAATTTTATATGGCATTGAAGCACTGTGATTAGAGGCTATATTCCAATTTTTGAACTTGAACGTGAGATAAAGGTTATAAAAGTTCTACAGTGCACAAGACATACTCTAATTGACATTAACAATGATGATTGGAGGTCATGTCTTAGCCAGTTGCACTTGAACTTAGTTTAGAATCTCAGTCTATGGATATTTTAATCTTGTTTATATAAAAATAACATGTGATGGAAAGAATAATGAAGGAAATGAAAGACAGGATATGGGGAATCTGTACAGCCGTTCAAAAGAAAACGCTAACAACTGTTCACAAGTGGTATATTGTAAGTAATTTTTCACCATTTTCTTAGAAGCATAGAAGAATTTGTCCGGAAAGATTTACCCACAAATACATTTAGACATACAAAAATAAAACTGTATAGAAACACGTCAAAATAATCAATACTTTAAAAATAAAAGCAACCAAAAAAATTGGACATAATTAAAAGTATTTTATTAAAGTCTCATTTTACGACGTACTAAAATTACTCAGTCGTAGCGCTTTCGGTTATTACCATGCCCTTCATCAGTGGCAAATTGAAAATAAGTAGCGTTTAGCTGAACATGCTCTCGATGTTAAAAATGGTAAACTGTCCACGGGTCTAGTTCGGTATGTTGTTAACGATTATTTTCATCCTATGTTTGATAAGACTTTTCTTTTAATTAGCTGCAATAACTCCCCCGTAATATTTTACTTTTGAATCCCCTTTTTTTAACACTTTACAACATAGTTAAAAAGTGTTTATGACCTTGTTCATTCTGTCTGTCTGTCTGTCCGTTCGCACGATAACTGCCGTAAAAATGACTTTATGAAAATGAAATTTTAGTATGTTGTTCAGACGGTCCGTGGGACTTATGGGAATATAAATGAATAATATCACCCAATTAGTTTTGGATTGAATCCGGGATGAAAAAGTGAAATATATTGAACCCTATGGGACCCAATTTTTCAAATATTTTTTAAGCAAATTTAATATTCACAAATTGCTTCGAAAGTTTTAGGAAAAATTCAAATTATCCCATAAAAAATATGAAAAATATTTCAGCGAAATATATTCAGTAGTTTTTGTAAATAAAAATTTAAATAATAATTACACCCATATTATATGAAGAGATCACGTGGCCCGCTTCAAAATAAAATATGGCATCCATCTTGTGTCAAAATCGCGACTTTTTTAATTTATATTTAGTCTTGCATCCGTCTTAAAACTGCTTTATTTTTGCTTGATTTCTGTGCATCTATATGTTGAAACAACGCAATTATAATATATTTGAGTTTAAATAATCATCAAACTTTGATTACTTCTACAACGAAGCTTAATTTTCACTTATGGAGAATGTAAACACATCAAACTGTAAGATGAGTTGTATAAGAATTGCTGAATTTCTGTAACACAAAATTATTTAGCTTTGGAGTCTGCAATATAGTTGCTATAAATGAAAAATTCTTCAATTTTACATAGAGAAGCAGACGATTTTATAGCGGACTTTTCCGATAAAGTTTCAAACATACAGTTAAATTACTTTTACCTCCATGGTTTTTTAAGTAAAATAAATTATTGTTGTATTGTGATGAATGAAAATGTATGAATGAAATATTTATTTCTTTTTCATAGAGAGCCAGGTGATTTATATTTCAATGACGTCATTTGAATAAAGTTCATTTTATTTCGACGAAGTTTTAAGTTTTCAAATATAATAAATTATTATAATACTGTGATAATTTTAAAAATATTACCGCTGAATGTATCGCATGTTAGAGATCTTTAAATAAAATTGCATTGCAGTTGGAAAGTGTTTCATAATCAATGCTTTTTGCATGATTGATCTTTCTTGTTTATCTTTTCTGTGATTCTATTTGCAATTTTGATCCCGTTCAGATCCTTAGTTATGCTTGGCGTCTCATTCTCGACGCATTACGTGTTAAATCTTTACATGTTTTTTTAATATTTAATAGTTGCTTTATTTTATTTTGACGACATTTCTGTTGGTTACCATTTAATTTATGAACCTTTTTTCCTTTTAATGTATGCAAGTATTTTTCGTATTTTATAATATTTCAATTTGCCACTGATGAAGGACATCGTAATGCTAGCAATCGCTATGGCTGAGAAATTTTAGCACGTCGTAAAAATAAATTTTAATAAAATATTCTTAATTATGACCAATTTTTGGTTGCCTTTATTTCTAAAGTATACATTTAGACACATTTTAAAATTATGCGACTGGTATATTAGATTTATATAAACGATTCTTCAAATGTATGGAAAAGTCTTTCGAGATCTAATAATTTTCAATTAATTTTCATACAATTTTTGTAAATTGTCATTTAACTTGGTTAAAATCTTTCACTAATTTACTAGCAAGAAAAGTTTCATCCTTTTTTTTTCTGCAAATTAATTCTACTGAAACAACTAAAATAACTAAAGAGCAGCATACAACACAAAATCAATAGTATCATATAAAATTATTATCAACACAAAATTAATTTTATCATATTTTGATCCTATTAATTTTGTGTTGCATGCTGCTCTTCATGAACTTATTTTAGTTATATTACTTTAGTAGTAGTTTGAGCTGTGAAATACTATTAATTTTGTGTTGTATGCTGTTCTTAATGAAGTTATTTTATTGTATACTTTAGCAGCAGTTTGAGCTGTGCTATACTATTAATTTTGCGTTTTCTGCTGTTCTTAACGAAGTTATTTTAGTTGTATTACTTTAGCAGCAGTTTAAGACGTATGTATAAGTCTACTAAGTTATACGTACCAATTTCTACAGCTTTATTAATGGTCATAGCGCAATACAAACAAGTTTTGGATGGGGCCCAGCTGACTTCAGAATATTTGATGGGAAATATATCGATATGTTTGTTCTTCCTCTGTTAGAGGAATAATCCGCCAGACAATCAGACATTTTCCCGGGAGCTGATCAAATTTTGTACGCAGAAAGTATTCTTAAATTGGACATTGTTTGGCAAGAGATCAGCATTAAAAAGTATTTGAAGAATTTGATCTCTCAAATTACCTCAAATTTTTCAGTCAATGTCTACCAATACAAAAAATATATTTTAAAAAAAATCTAAAATACCGTTAAGTTGATAATGTTTAGCAATTTAGAATAAATTAACAGAATTTGCGTATAAATACAATAGCCATTACACAAGTGCAATTGTTTACTCAAAGTCAAAAATTATTCGAAATCACATAAATCTTAATTACACTCAAAAGCATCAGCATAATTTTCTTCGATCATTTATGATTTATTTTAAAATTGGAGAACACAAGACTCATTAAAATTTATTCATTCTAAACACTTAAATGCCTTGCTAAAATCATATCATATCATATGTACTGAATTGATTAATCACTCACTAAAACAAACAATTGTATGTGGGATCAAAAATATCTGAATTTGAATTATTTTACTAAATACATAACCAATTACTTCTTGCTATCATATATCCTCTTAAAAGTAAAATAAAAAATTTTCAATTATGTTTTCCTAAGAAAAGAAACATTATTTTTCGCGTTCATCATATTTTTACATCAACTACCTATTTTTGGAAAATTGAAACTATAAATAAATAAGGAAAACTTTGTTACAACGTCTGTTAATAGATAGTTTTCTCATATGTCTAAATGCCTTTTTGAGCTTTAATTTTAAATATATATTATGCACAGTTGTAGCTATGGGAGCACAATGCCCCACCGGAGCCACATTTAAAACGTTTGTTTCACATTTTAAAATATTGTTGCCTCTTAATTTCATTTGTCTCTTGAAAATGCAAGTGAAAATATAGATAGAAGACATCAATGCTGCGTTGTTAAAAGTAAAATCCCAGATATTTCTCCCCGTTTTCTGAAATGGAAATATCTAGATTTACTATAGATCTTTTGTCCTAATTCATATCCATCAAGATCGCATGTCACTTTACTTCCGACAAATAATACACACGTTAGAAACAGCAAACAACATACAAAAAAATGTATCCTCTTAAAGAAGGCCATGGCCTCACTTTTTGAGTTTTTCCTATGACTTTCGCTTTCTAAATGCCTACACCACACTTTCCCAACATTTTGCCACTCATCCGCCAAATGTATACCTGTTCTAAATCTAATCACGTGAGGACCTCATTTCTTACTGAAACCCCAAAAAAGGCCCCACTGAAACCTTGATGATGTCACGAAAGCTTTTTCACGGTCTATAAAGCTGTTAGTCTCCGAGAAGGCTGAAGTTGGCCCTTGAAGTGACCATCTATACCCTTCAAATGACATTCAAACGCTCTTTTGCCCTTTAAAACAGCCCATTCGGCCTTCAGGTACCACTAACGGTCGATGTTACACCTCAATTTTCAACAGAATATCCTTGAGCTTCAATTTCTGTACTTTTGTGTGATGTGTGAGTATCCATTTGAAAATGTGATGATACCATTTGTTAATCCTCATCCACAGAAATAAGATTCATCTTGTATTTAATATTTGCATATGTTTTTACAAGAAATACGCTATGAAATACACTTTTTCGATATGTCCAAATTTCAAAATCAATAAAAGTATCTGGCTGAAGTGCAATTGGAGTTGTCTGAATAGTATTGTGTATAATTCAAGGCAAAAAGCCCTATGCTAAATAAGAGATACGTTTACCATTTTGTTTCTAATCATTTCTTATTTTACATTTAATTTTAAGTAAGATAGAAACGAATTTTAAACGTAAACCATTACTTTCTTTTATCAAAAGATGCAATAAAATTTTGATAAATTTATATAGTTTAAATAATTAAATTTTCACAATTTTATTTATTTTAAACAAATTTAAATTTAAATAACTTTTTAAATCTTAAAAATTTAAATTTTAAATAAATTTTTCTACTTCTTAAGTAAATTTTTTGACGCTTCGTTTACTTTAAAACAGTTTAAAGCAGCAAAAAAAAAATGTCCTATCCCGGGAAATATATAGCGCAATCACACAAAAACTCCCTCACTAATGTCCTATATTTATTTTTTCCATTGTATATTAATTCATTAGTAGTTGCAAAAATTATTTTCTACTGCTTTAAAATATCTACACTGATTTTGATTCGAATGATATGCTTGCAATGCTCTTGAACCATCACTATTTTAAAACAATTAATTCCAGGCATTTATATTTAAATGCTGAAATACCCGATATTTAAGTAACATTACTTCGGATATTTCTGCTAATAAACAGAAATTTAAGTACAATTACAAAAATTAGAAAAATAGGGGCCTACATTATCCTGTATTTTTATATTGTTACCTTTAGATCAATCCAAATAAACTATTTGTGGTAAAACAGACATATAAAATATAATTTTTTTCTAGAAACACAAATGAAATCATCCTAATCATGTGTGCAAACCCTTTGTGGAAATTGTGTGTTCAAAAAGTGTTTTCTATTGGTACCTGTTGTTGCCACATCATTTTATTTGCGGATTTAGTTGCAGATTAGTTGTGAAATATCTCATCTCATAATCAATCTATCAATTTTAATCATCCAACTCAACTATTGAGTATTGGATTTATCTTGAATAACATCTTTGCTTAACTTCACTTCGACATTCTTATTATGTATCCTGATCATTCCACGTCAAAATATTTAATTTTACTAAAAGTGCGTAAATATTGAAGTCATGGTTAAAAATACCACCAAAGAAATTGAAACAGAATGACAGACAGACTGTCGACAGACCATCAGTCATGATGAATTCCATAAAATATGTTAAAAAAGTAATAATAATAATAATAATAATAATAATAATAATAACAATAGTAATAATAATAATAATAATGATGATAATAATAATAATAACAACAACAATGTTAATAATAATAATAATAACGATGTAGTGAAGTTATCAAATATATAAAAGTCAAAGTTAACCGATGTATAAAATTTTACAAAAATCACAACTTTATGGTAACCCTCCCCCCCCCCCCACACACACACACGCACACACACCAAATATCAAGAACCTTTTACACAAAAATTATAAAATCGTAAAATGGTTTACTCAAAATTCCCACAAGACCAAAGGTTCACTTTCAGATCTAGGATACCCTACTGAAGGATCCTAAATTAAAGTTAGGATCCTATCAGCTCTCTAAAATGCATGTCATTCGATTTCTTAGGATGCATTACTTATAAAATGATTGTTTATTTTAAGTGACTGAAATATCCCAATTATTTTACAATTTTTAAAAATACTCATTTGAATATTTGTGGGTTTTTCCGAATATTCGACTTCGTTTTTATTCGATAGAGTTCCAGTATTCACTGATTGTAATAATTTCATCAAATTTCATTCAAAATTATGCATTTATTTGTGAGATATCACGTTCACAGACTGACAGATGCTCAACCGCAGATATCAATTCCAAAACGCTTAATTCGAGTTCAAGATGATCAACACGTGTAAATTTGATGAAAGTTGAAATTCAACTTTTCGATTCCGTTATTATAATTTCCCTATACATTATAGTATGTATACAGGGTGTCCCAAAAAGATTGAAACGTGCTTTAATTCTTCACCTGTTGGAGATAAGTGAGCAATGTAAATCTCAAAAATGTTGAGGAAACAAGACTACGTTAATGAAATAATCCTCCCTTTCATTTTCAAAAAGTCACACTTTTTAAATTTTTATACGAACCCCTTAGACAAATTGGGTCGGTCAGATAATTTTTATTTTTAATGCAACAAGCTCATTAAAAAAAACCGCATATCTGTATTTTTAAAACTGAGCGAGTTATATTCAATTCAATATTGAACATTGTGAATGGGGATCCTATATCAAATTAGAAATGTAAATTTGTGATATATCACCAAAAGATAAAACTGTATGGTAATACATAGGATACCCAACCGCGTAGTGAGTACCACAGCTTTATACGGTCTCTGTCTGTTGTTGTTGTTGAAACCCAGACCGTCCGACCTACCAGAAAGGTGTAAGGTAACTGTTTGGACGGTCGGGAAGTGCCACCCAATTTAGACCGGAACCCAGTGGGGGAGGCATCCACAGGGACCGTACCCTCCTTCCCCTACCACCAACCTCTCGGAAGGACTTTCGGACCCACATGTTTAACGTGATCGTACTCCGCATGAACACGGCCGGTCTCTGTCTGTGTAATACTACTTTATTAAGATGTATTTGTGATAAAAAAATTTGGCACATATTAACGTATTTTTGATCTAAACAATTACAATTTCCATCGTCAATTTATGATCCCTATTTTCACTGATGAAACAGCCTTTCTCATGGTGTGCCTTTCTCATTCAAAAGTGGTATAAGACAGATTTTTTCCTTTATCATAATTCAGTTAATTTTAAAGATACAGATATGCAGTTTTTCTAATGATCTTTTTGCATTAAAAATAAAAAAATTCTGATTGACCCAATTTGTCTAAGGGGGTCGTATAAAAATTTAAAAAATGTAACTTTTTGAAAATTAATGGGAGGATTATTTCATTAACGTAAGTCTTATTTCCTACCTTACTTTCAACATTTTTGCAATTTCCATTCCCCACTTATCTCCAACAGGTAACGAAGTAAAGCGCGTTTCAATCTTTTTGGGACACCCTGTATAGAGAAAGTAAAATGAGAACTGCTTCATAAAATACCAAATAATGAGGGTTCCCCTGTCATTTAAATAAAATATATTTCAGGCAATAATTATGTCTGGATTCACAGCAAAAACATATAATTAAATGCAAGAAGGGGAAAGACTTTGTTTCCTTTTATTGCCAGCTTAAAGGGCATGCGAAAAACATCGTAATAATGTTTTACTGTAGGGGATGCTCTAAATACTATTTTATGTACTTATTAATGTCCTCCGGTAAAATTTATAAAGTACTAAATATATAAATATTTTATAATTATTTAGAAAAAAATTCGTGAAACGATTTTTACTTCCTTACATACACATTATAATGTATATAGAAAATATTGTGACGGAGTCTCAAATTTGAGTTTTCGATGGAAGAGCACTTTTCAAGCAACCCTAAACTCAAGTCGAACGTTAATGGAATAGTTTCTATGTTAGTGTGTACGTATGTTAGTATGTGTGTGTCCGTGAGTCTGTAAAAGCGATAACTCAAGAACGAATGCAGCCTTTCAAAAGAAATTTGATACAATTATTACAGTCAGTGAATACTGAAATCCTATTGATCTTAAAAGTAATCGAATATTCGGTATACAGCCCCCTCCTTAATTTTCCGATGAATTTTTGAAAAAATCATACAGAAATCAGAACCTTGAATAATGATAAATAGATTATCATTTCATACTTAATTTATCAACAAACAAATGGTACAAACTTCAGAATGCGAAAATGAACTAATTGTTCTCGGACTATTGCACTAATTTCAAATACATTTTTTTAAAATATCATTATAAAATCAGAACCTTCAATACTGTTAAATAAATAATCATTTCATGCATAATTTTTCATTAGAAAACAAATTACACAAACTTTTAAATTCTAGCCTGCATTAATCTCCAAATATCCTTCAAATAATAATTTTCGTTTTCAAAGAATAAAAAAAATTACGTAAAATTAAAGAATTAGTGTCATCCAATATATCCATATGCAATATTTGGCAACAAATCAGTTAACATTAATCTCGTACATCTAGTTCGTTCCACTCATAAAAGAAGACACTTTTAAAAATTCCAATGTACTTGTATATAATGTACAAAAGTAAAAATAATAATTACAAAATTAATATATATAAAGAACAAAAGTAAAAAAATAATTATAAAATTAATGTATATTAAGAACGGAAGTAAGAAAAGAAGAATAAAAAATTAATGTATATAAAATACGAAAATAAAAAACTAAATTCCAAAATTAATAGATATAAAGAACAAATGTAAAAAAATTAATAAAAAATTAATTTCAATGTTAAGATGTATAAATAACGAAATTAAAAACATGACTTCCGAAACTAATATATATAAAGAACGAAAGTAAAATTTTAATTCTGAAATTGATGTGTATCCATAATGAAAGTAAAAAAATGAATTCCAAATTTAATGCATACAAAGAGGAAAAGTAAAAAAAAAATAAATTCCAAACTTAATGTAGAATAAAAAACGTAAGTAAAGAGAATAATTCCAAAATTAATGTATATAAGGGAAAAAAAGTAAAAAAAAAACGAATTCAAAAGTTAACGTACAAAAGAACGAAAGTAAAAAAATGAAATCTAAAATTAATGTTTACATAAAGAAGAAAAGTAATAAAATGAATTTAAGTCTGGTGAAAGTCACGTGCTTCTCATATTGAAATTTTTTATATAACATTAGATTTTTAATATATATATATATATATATATATATATATATATATATATATATATATATATATATATATATATATATTGGACATTGCTTTTTTAGTCCATAATTAAGGAAGACATGCGATCAAAAATCGAATTACACAAAGCTCCATTTCAGATTCCAAAGCGCAATGAATATAAATTATGAAAACATGCTGTATTTCCGCTGTAGATTCAAGCATCCGTGGGCCGGTTTCGCGCTTAGAGTTCTTCACCAGCAGAACAGTCAATGGCAGATTCTTAGCCATGTTTCGAAATTTCGCAAACTTTTGTGAAGCCCTAAAGCGTCAGCCATACCACGTTCTAGTCTTAAACAATTTTAGAAGACCGAGTCTTAGGCTATATTAGAATGCAAGAGCAGAGTTTATAGTTACAGAACCTGCCTATAGGAGACGCTCCTACAGCTTAGAATTGTGCAAAGCTTGGATCGTGAAATTTTTGCAAATAGCAAAATTTATGATACCACTGAAGTTATCGACCATTTACCGCTCAAAAGCTCTGAAAAGCGTTTAACCCATCCAGCATCTACAGATGCAGAAACCAGCATCTATAGATGCTGGTCTCTGCAATTTGTACACGATTCAAAAACATATTTATTGTTAATTGTCGCTTAATCTTGTAACCAATTCCTAATTCCAGTAAAATAAAAATACGAATGCATTTTGCTATATTAAATTGAAATGTTATGCATTTTAAATTTTACCATAAATGAAATTATAAGGCATTGGAAAAAATATATCCTTCTATGATCCACTCAAGTACCAACGTATCTATTAAATATAAACACTGGTTGTCACTCCTTGTTCTAAGAAAATAATTTTGACAGATGGAAAGAGGAAAATATTTAATCAACTAAAAATTATTTTTCATGCTTTAATAAAATCTGTAATTTTTTTTTTGCAATGCTATATCACGACACGATTTCTGGTGTTGATATAGCATTGCAAACAAAAAATATCTTCAAATAAAAATACGAATTTTTAGTTGTATGAACAAGCGCAATTTAATTATTTATTCCATATCGCATATTAAATTTAGTAAGAAATAGAAGCATTATCTGATTTTTGAAAAGAAAATATACCAGTCAATGCATTGAATATTTCAAAGAGAGCAAACATCAAATACTTTATTTCGACGAAATTCAATGAATAACAAAGGCCACGTCAATCATTCAATTATTGGAAACCGGAATGAAATTGGAATGTGTTCTACACAAAGATAAATATAAAAATCTTTCTACACATCTTTGACGGTCAGCTCCTAATCTCGATTTGCAAATAAAAATACTTTTTTTTTGTATCCTGCCTTCTTTGTTTTGCATACATGGAGCAACATCTGAAATTTGAAAGAAAAACTAATTTTATTTTTCCCTACATATGTAGTATATTATACAGAGATAATTATAGAATATTATAATTATAATTTTCCTTAGATTTACAAATTTGGGGCGTGGTAGAACATGATTACTTTCCCTATATACCTAGTATAATGTATAGGGAAAGTATTGTAATGGGGTCGAAAATTTGAATTGCGTTTTCGACGGATTAGCACGTTTCAAGCATCCCTAAACTCAAATAGAACGTTTTTGAGGTCATGTCTGTGTGTATGTCCGTGAGACTGTGGATGCGATATCTCACAAACAATGAGAGCTCTAAAGTGACTGCTTACTTCCTTTTCCCTTTTTTAATTGTTACTTTCCCTGCAATACATGGTAATGTATAGGGAAAGTATTGGAATCGTGTCGAAAATCGCAACTCGAGTTTTCAACGAATCTACGCGTTTTGAGACCTCTAGAATATATATGAAAAACTATTTTTAGCGCGGCGTCTGTGTGTGTGTGTCGGTCTGTCCAATGTATGTATCCACTCTACTCAAAAACGAATGGACCAAGTATCATGAGATTGTACAGGTAAGTCACTTACGGGTGACCCTGGTGCTGATAAGATTTTGATACGATTCGGAGAGAAAAAAAACCTGTAAAAATCATCAACATCTAAAATAAAAGAATACGCATGCTCAAACGTCTCAATTAAATACTTGATAAAAAGAACGATGAAAAGAATAAGACCAATCCCATCACTCTAGCACCAACCGTTCTCGGGTTATTTGAGTTTGTTCGCAATTTCGCTACGCCGCCTTTGAAAATACGTTCAGTTGCCAAAAAAGACGAAAATTGAATTAAAAGTGCAAATTCAATTTAATTTCAAATAATTATGCGTGTTATTTTGTGTAGTTAAACTCAAATAAAGAGAAATAAAGACAAAATGAATTTGAGGCTGTAGGGAAAGTCATATGCTCATCACAGCAGATTTTTTACATTATCTGCAGACAAAATAAAACTTAAGCATGAATAACAATTGTCGAAAAATTGAGAGTAATTATATAAATTCATATTACTTCGAAAACTTCAGAAAAAATCGATATTTCCAAAATTGGAAAAAAGAATTGTATCATTTAAAAAAAATATGGTTCATAAGCAATGGACCTTCATAAGATTCTATGATACTCAGAGCTATGCTTATACTTTTGAAGATATTATCATTATTAACACTTTACAGCAAAGTTGAAAAGTGTTTATGACTTTGTTCATTCTGTCTGTCTGTCTGTCTGTCCATCTGTCTGTCGGTTAGCACGATAACTGCCGTAAAAATGACTTTATCAAAATGAAATTTTAGTATGTTGTTCAGGCGGTCTGTAGGACCTATAGGAATATAAATAAATAATATCGCCCAATTAGTTTTTTATTGAACCGGGATTGAAAAAATGAAATACATTGAACCCTATGGGACCTAATTTTTCAAACATTTTTTAAGTAAACTTAAAATTCACGAATTGCTTCGAAATTTTTAGGAAATATTCACATTATCCCATAGAATATATAAAAAAAAATTCAGCAAAATATGTTAAGTAGTTTTTAAATTAAAAATTATTTAATATAGGGAAAAAAACAAATTCAATTAATTTCTGACTTTGAGATATCCTCCAGAAAGAAAAAGAGATATATTATATAATAAATATCTTTCCAAGTGTTTTATCCTTTGCATATAAGAGAGGCTTCACATTTTAAAATAAATTTGGTAGATAACAATTTTTCATTTTTTTTTAAATTTTATATAACTCTTCATGATATACTTATTTGATGGCATTTTTAATGCACTTTCCTACGTCCTAGAGAGTTAAAATTTGGTACACAGCTTAAATTTGTTGAACATTTTATTTGACAAAAATTTGATGGATCTTTAAATATAGATCATACATTTTTTTCGAAATGGCTTGAAAATAATCCTCGTTCACTTCTATAAATCATTGTTGTAATATTGTTAAAAATTCTGATGTGGACAGCACATGTCCTTCTCTGCAGACTCATATTCGTTCTCTTTATTTCTTCAATAATAATTTGAGTTTATCTGCACAAAATAACAACCATAAGTATTTTAAATGACATTGAATTTACACGTTAAACTTAAATTTGGTTCTCATTTGATAGCTGGACTTATTGTCAAAGGTGGCGTAGCGAGAACACGAAAAAACTAGAATATCTCAAGAACGGCTTGTCCTAGAATAATGGGGTTAGTCTTATTATTTTTGTTGTTAAAAATCACGTATAAAATAGGAATTTAATTGATATAATTGAGCACACGTAGTCTTTTATTTTTATATATAACGATTTTTGCGGGCCATTTCGCAAAAATTGCCTGTTCCTTTTTCTCGAATCGTACTAGAATAACCTACAAATGATTTATATACAAAATTTTGCTAAATTTGGTATATAAATCACTTGTAGGTTATTGAAATACTATACACGAAATCTTGTTAAATTTGTTCCATTAGCTTTTAGCTAGAGTCGATAAAGGCAATTTCTGCGGCCATTTCGCAAAGAAGGCAGATTCTTTTATTACGAATCGTACTATAATCTAATGAACATCAGGATTTCCCACAACAAACATACCTACCAAATTGTATGATGTTCGGTCCATTAGTTTTTCAATTAGAGTGGATGTAATATCCACACAGACACACAGAAACATACACAGATACACCCTTACACACACAGACGTCTTCCTAAAAATAGTTTTTTCGTGTTCTAGAAGTCCCAAAACGTGTAGATCCTTTGAAAATTCGAGTTCCGATCTTCGGCACGATTCCAGTACTTTGAGTACATACATATACACACATATATTATCTGTGCATCTGTGCAGGGTTAGGAAGGCCATTGCCTCATGAAGTTGATTTTCATATGGATATATTCAGATGTGTTATTTCCCAAAAGATCCTGCTTATCTGATTACAATTTTGAGATGCAAATTCTACTAAATATGAACAAACATGTTTTTAAATAAATAATTTTTACTTTTATTTTATTTTATATTTTTAATAAATAAAATGGATACACGCAACTTTAATTAAACTTTAGAATCAAAGACACCGAAAAAAGAGGTATAAACGTCGTTTAATAAAATCTCCTGATAAAAAGCGCTTTCGCCGTGTAATTATTGTACGTCGAAGAAAGGAGATTTTATTAAAGGACTTTTATACCTATTTTTGGTTGTCTTTGATTTTAAAGTTTATACTTTTGTTTTATTTTATTGTTTTCAGAGGAGAGCAAAGGCGTAAAAATTGGTAAGTTGATTAGTAAATTTGGGAATCAGTAAATTTTAATTACTCAAAATGAGTATGTTAAATTACTGCAGTATATCCATATCTCAACTTTTTGTGAAAATTGAAGCTGTGGCAAAATTCGTCTTATAAAAGTAGTTATGTAGTGACTACATTTTAAAAGTAGTTTATAGTCACTACTTTTTAAAAAAAGTAGTTGTGGTTGTAGTTAACTACATTTGTCATCATGTAGTTGTAGATCACTACAATAATAAAGTAGTTTTCCAACCACTGATATCAACCATCGAACAGAACCTTAAGGAACCGTATTTTCTATTTACCGCCTGAGAGAGTCGAAACTGGGGTTTCTTTCTTCGAAAAGTCTTTTCAGACCATCAAAAAGCCCTCTGTTGACCTAATAAACTGAATCTTTCAGCATTTATAATATCGATCACCGGACAGAACCTGATGTAGTCATATTTTCGATCTCCTCCATCTGGAGATTATAGGCGGAGATTATGATTATTCTTTATACATGTATTTCAAGATCTTCAAGCAACCCTTCTGTGGCTTAGAAGTCTGCATCTTTTCGCACATTATATTGTCGGCCACTGGGTCGAACCTAACGAAGCCGAATATTGGATTTTTCTCCCGGAATGGACAAAATAAGGGGAAAGAGAGGTAAAATCCCACAAAAACCTCCAAAGCCCCAGCCGAAAGCGCTGAATCTCTACCACAAGTAGAACCTAACTGGGCTAATTTTCAATTGAGACTACTATTTCTGACACTAAACACCATATAATGTTAACCAAAAGAAAACTTATTAAAAAGTTGCAGCTTAATTTGTTTAATGTTAATTTTCCTGACTTAAATGCTAGTTTATGAGATAAGTGTCCATGTGTTTGTTTTTCTCTTTCTAGTTCTTCCAGAATCCCCCTCCTGATGGCCTAGAAGACTAAGTCTTTTAGTATCGCCGACGGTATAAAGCCTAACGGAGGCGACTTTGCGACGTCCCTTCCCCGGAGGGATTAAAAAAATAGTTTTTTTCTTTCGAAAAGTTGATCTTCACGGACCCTCCAAAAGCCCTCCCTCCCCCTGCGCCCTAAAAGACTAAATCTATGCACACTTATAGTATCATCTACGGTACAGAACCTAACAGGGACGTATTTTTGATGCTCCACCGTGGAAAATGGCTAAGAATATGGGTATTTTTGCAAACTGCCTTTCCAAAGCCTCCAGAATCCCCCCCCCCCACACACACACACACCTCCGATGACTTAGACGACTAAGAGACTTATAGTTTCGAATGGACGAGTCGGACGGCCTGGGGTTTCCACACGTATAATATTCACAGTACAAAACCTAATTGATCCAGATTTTGGATTTCTCTCCAGCGTGCATACAAAATGGGGGAGAGTTTGGAAAATTGTTTCAGATCATCTAAAAGCCACTTTCGACCTAGAAAGCTGAAACTTTAAGCAAGTACAGTATCGGCCATGGTGCAAAACCTAACTGATCCAATATTTGATTAAATCGACAATTTTTGACAGACGTTAAGTGGCATACATTATGAAACAGTTAAAACTTATGATTAAAAGTTGCAACTTATTTTATTTAAAGTGTTAGGTTTACTGCTATTGGTAGACTTAAATACTAGAATAGCGATAATTTCTTTGAAAACACAATGAAATTTCAACGTCGTAGTAGTAAAAAGTAGTAAAACAAATATAAGTAGTAAGACAAAAAACTTGATGTCAATTTCGGGAGCTTTACATAGATGTCAAATGACTCTTTAGTAGTTACTACATAAGATACTAAAAGCAGTATCTTAACAACTACATTAGCATTTAAAACAAATGGCAACCAGTATTAAGAAGCTATTTACAAGACTAGATTCGAACAGGCTTTTATAAAGCAATATTTTTTTACATTAACATTCCGTAATTTTTTAAATCTTCCATCGAAAAGTTTGGAAAAGTGTTGTTCCAAGAATTGACGCATCAATAATCACATTCATAGACTTCTTTACCATGTAAAATAAAATTTCGAAATAAAAGTGTCATCCATTCCAAAAAATATCTAACGATTCAGTGAACACTGTAAAAAGAACAAAACTTTTCTTTTAAAATAAAATACGCAAAGACAAACTGCATGCAGAACAAAGCATTCCTGACTCATTTAATGAATACTGTCAGAAAGGAGTTGAGATGTCTCGCTCTGAAGATCTCTGAACAAACATAATTGGAAAGATTCTTTCACGTCTCGATTATTCTTTTCTTTGCGGATGCAGACGAAAATGCTTTCATTCTTGCTGATTCCGTTTCGACTAAAGAGATTTTAATTTGTTTTACTTTTCACGGAACAATATATTTCTTTTTCATGCTATGCAAAAGAACATCATTTATATCCATTTGTGATGAGTGCGAGTTGGAATTTCTCTAGTAATTCATTCAAATTACGCAAGCATTTAGCAGTTTTATTTAAAAGTGTCATTAAAAAAGTTCAGCACTTCAGCGACAACAATAATCAGGAGATGACGCGAAGTTTCAGAATAAATTTGAAATTTGCTTTAGAACTAATGCTGTAGCGCCATTTTAATGTCACGAAATATTTATGTTTCTAAAACAATCAAATATTATTTTCATTCACTTCATTTATACATTAAAACAAATATAATTTTCATTTGTATCACATCTGCATAAAACAACCAAATATTATTTTCATTTGTATCAAGTAAGCATAAAACAACCAAATATTATTTTCATTTTTATCATACATGCATTAAACAACCAAATATTTTCATTCCTGTTTTTTATGTTGTTTATCGTAAAAACACAAATATCTTACATGACAAGCAAATGACTTTCATTATTTGCTATCATCATCTATGTATCTGTATATTTACATGTATGCGAAGCATGACTATTGAGCTTTAAAGTATGACTTGTTTATGCGGACTCTAACTTTCTGACGTATGCTACAATCAATATCAAACATTGTAGATTGATTTATTCATACAAATTCTTCTTTAGTATTGACTTTCAAGAAGATTTGTTGAAAAAAATGTCGCAGGGAATTTTGATAATCGAAAGAAATGAAAATAGGAACAATAGGGATTTTTTTTACATTACACAAAAATATATGCTTTTTCCAAAAAATGATAACTCACTAAAACATTGAAAACTCACTATAACATTGATTGCCTACTGCATAAGAAAAATGTGTTTACATAGACAGTGAATAAAAAACCATATTAGTGATACTCTATTGCCTAGAAAATAAGGAGGGGTGGGGGATTCTATTATACAACCAAGCATTTTGAGCATATTTTAAAGGAAATAATCCTTCATTTTCATGTAAACTGCATGGAGCAGCATGGCCAGTTGAAGCAGAATTTCACAATTGCTGTGGTACGGAGCATTGTTAACAATCAAACAGAACGAAAGATGTCATAAAGATGCCAACTGGACATATTTTTGAAGTGACGAATTATTTAAATGCTGGAATCCGGTCGATCCCAAACCGAAGTGTCTCAAATTCTGAATGTGACTCACTGTGTGATCTCCGGACTATGGCTGAGGTTCCAAACCACTGGAGATGACCAGCACCAGGTCGGCCAAAGGTGACAACCGCTCGGCAAGATCGATATTTGGTGAAAACTGCGTGACGTCAAAGGAACCGTTCTGCCAGACAACTAGATTCAGCCTTGACAGCCGCAACAGGAGTCAATGTTTCCAGACAAACTGTTTACAGGAGACTCAGACAGGTTGGTCGCTATACCAAACGACCATCAGTTTGCATTCCCCTGACGTCTGCACAGAAACGTGCGCATTTAAAGTGGAGTTTGGAACATCGGCAGTGGAGTAGACAAAAGTGGGGCAATGTCAAGTTCAGTGACGAGTCCAGGTTTAGCCAACAAACTGATTCTAGTCGTACCACGATCTGGGGAGAACGTGGAACGCGTTTTCATCCGGGAAACATCGGAAAGGCATCGTTTTCCGTTTGGGGGAGTCATGATCTACGCAGACATCATGATGGACTGCCGCACAGACCTCCACATTTTTGTCACGGGGTCGGTTATCTGTCAAAGATACAGTGACGAAGTCCTTGAGTCTACCGTTCGATTGTTTCGATGTGCTGTTGGTCCTGATTTCATATTCATGGATAATACCGCTCCTCCTGACCATGCGGTCTTGGTCGACGACTTCCTACAAACTGAAGATATCTAGTACATGCCTGCCAACTCTCCTGATCTGAATCCAGTACAGCATGTATGAGATATGCTCGGGAGACATCTTGAAGCCTTCCGCTACTCACCAAGCTCCATTCCGGGAATAAAAACTGCCCTCCGTGAGACTTGAAACTCTTTGAGCAGACAACTCATCCAAACCTTCATGGGAATAAATGGGAAATCGTTGTGCAGCATGCTTGGCTACCCGAGGTTCCCACACACCGTATTAAACTGCAGGATCACATTGTTTTAATCATTCTGTTTCACTGAGGTTGACACTCGTATTGTGATCCTTTTTCTTTCAACCCTTTTCTTTGGATAATAAAAGTCGTTATTATCCTTGTTTTGCATTGTTTTCTCCTTCTAAAACCCTATTACACCCGCATACCGCGTTTCCTTCCATTCCAATGTAGATTTCCTGAAATTTTCACATAAACAGCACCTATGCTTAACTTTTGGACATGAGTGAAGTTAAAAATAGCCGCGATACAACTTTTGCGTTCTTGAAGTAATTAACCAACTATCGGGAGGAGGGGGTAGGGAAAGTTATCCCCCTAACGAAGAGCATTGCCAAACTTGGTATCAATCAAAAGATTTTTTCAGGCCCTTTAAAATGATGGCATTTTATGATTGTGATCATCTGAACACAGGATGCAGATTTTTTCTGGTATGAGTAAGCCAGATTGAGCCGTACTCCTATTATCATTTCTTGAGATGTTAGTAGATAAAAATATTTTGTACATTGTACGTCATTATTTCTAACACTACGGTCACAACGAAAGTACTGTGTCGCTTCACATCGGTTGAGAGGCCCTACATCTTATTATGCAGAAAAATAAAAAAATATTAATTGCACATCAATTAATTGCATAAATTTTATGTTACTTGAATTTCGTAGTCAGAACTTTTTTATTATTTCCGTCTTACATTAAAACTATTTTTCATTGAGTGGTCTAAACAGTTGTTTTCGTAACCTCTCCATATACTTATATTTTCATTAAAAAACTAATATTTTTATTCCAGACTAGAACGAGACAGCCGTTGCCTGGGATTTGAGGTAGGTGCACCAGAACTTATATCGAATTCTCAACAGAACAGAAATCTTCCTCTATTATTAGAGATTGAAGATAGATTTTCGACATACAAAAAGTATATATTTCTTAAACATTCATGAAAATTAGTCCATTAATTCTAAGGATTCAGTTCAAAATTTGCTTGAAAAAATTTTTTTAATCTCTCTGGTGTTAAAATGCAAAAGCGGCGATAATATTTTTGGTCGATAAGGAACCGATTTGTGTGAAAATCGCTCAAAATCATGCTAAAAACTAAAAAACGAATTCGTATTTTTTAATAATTTCACAAAGGCGCATCGTCCCGGATCTTCAAATACCTGCGAACCAAATTTCATAGCCGTGCGGCATTTAATTTTTCCGCTAAAAACAACACAGACAACATAAACAGACATACAAACATACATCTTTATTTCTTGTTAAAAAAATTATTTTAATCCGTATTTTCTTTCAACCCAGACTATCCGGCCTTCCTGAGAGAGTAAAGTATCCGTCTGCATAGCCGGGAACTTTAAAATTCACAAACTGATTCGAAAATTTTAAGATATATGGAAATGTAAATGAATAATATCACCCCATTAATTACTTTCCTTATATACATAATGTATAAGGAAAGTATTGTGACGGGGTCGAAAATTCGAATTCGAGTTTTCGACGGGAGAGCACGTTTCAAGCATCCCTGATCACGAATCAAACATTTTTGAAGTGATGTCTGTGTGTGTGTGTGTGTGTGTGTGTGTGTGTGTGTGTGTGTGTGTGTGTCTATGTGTGTGTGTGTGTGTGTGTGTGTGAAAGTATGTGTGTGTGTGTGTGTCAGTGAGTCTGTGGAGATGATAACTGACGAACGAATGGACCGATTCGAACCAAATTTGGTACAAAAATCACAATCCGTAAACACTGGAAGCCTATTGTTTTTATACGTAATCGAATGTTCAGAACCCCCCTAAATTTTAGAATGAAATTATGAAAAAATCGTCAAAAAATCAAAACCGCTAATACGCAAAGTATAAAGTTACGCAAATAGACATTTCTTATGTAATTTTTCATTAGAAAACGATTGGCATAAATTTTAGAACGCTAACATGAACCGTTCTCGAGATATTGTGCATTTTTCAAAAAAATTTTGAAAAAGTCCCATAAAAAGAAAAATTCCTATTGAGAAACATGTTCACTTTTCATATGTAATACCATGCGATAAATTGAGTGACATCATTCTCGTGGATCTAGCTCGTTCCATTCATGAAAAAATATACTTTGAATAATACTTTTGTATTTGAACGCCAATAGTCATTTATCTGCTGTAAGAATAACTTTTTTCTTAGTGCATAACGCTTGGCGAGATTTTGGCGACGAATTTGGCGGAATGTCGCCAACTTGGCGACTTTTTTTAAATGTTGCCAAATTAATGAAAATCTCGCCAAATGGATAAAAATGATGCTAAATCAATGAAAATGACGACTAATTGTCGAAAATTCAATATCTTGGAAAGAATATCAGTATCTACTATAAGAAAAACCTATTTTTTTACTGTAAAAGTAGTAAATTCATTACATTATATAAGGAAAGTCATGTGTTGCCCACATCAGATTTTTTTTAATTGAACCCGGGTCGAGAAATTGAAATACATTGAACCCTATGAGACCTAATTCTGCAAACATTTTAAAGCGAAGTTAAATTTTAGAAATTACTTCGAAAATTATCCCAATAATCAAATTATCCGATAAAATATATAAAAAAAAATTCAGCAAAATATGTTCAGTAGTTTTTTAAATAAAAATTAAAATAATAATTACACCTATATTATATGAAGAGATCGCGTGACCCACTTCAAAATAAAATATGGCATCCATTTTTTTTCCCAGTTTAAAAATCGTGATTTTTAAAGTTCTTTTAAATTTATATTTAGTATTGCATCCGTCCTAAAGCCGCTTCTTTGCGTATTTTCTGTGCATCTATATTTTGTGCTAACGTAATTACAATATTTTTAGTTTGAATGATCCTCAAACTTAGATTATTCCTACAACGAAGCCTAATTTTAATAGAAACAGAATGTAAACAAGTGATTGTAAGATGAGTTGTATAAGAATTGCGGAATTTTTTTGCATGCAAAATTATTTAACTCTGGAGTCCGGAATAAAAGTGATATAAATGACATATTCATTGCTTTTACATAGAGAGTCAGACGATTTATATTCCGATGATGTCATTGAAATAAAGTTCATTTTTTCGATGAAGTTTTAAGTTTTCAAATATAATAAATTATTGTAGTACTGTGATAATTTTAAAAAATTTGATGTGGGCAGCACATGACTTTCCTTATATAATGCAATGAATTTACTACTTTTACAGTAAAAAAAGAATGTATAAAATCCACAGTACTGTCTTTCTATCGTCGAATTGTACATTTAGCGATTTTCCGGATGACAACATGGAAAATTATTTCAAAGTACCCAATTAATTCATATCTCGCGCAACTCTAAATAAACAATTATTGATATTGATAGCATCCTCAATAGCATCCTCAATATTTTAATATATACCATATATTAAAATATTTTAATATTTAATTCATCAATTAAGCGTAATTTTTCTAATTTTAACGATATTTTTGCTAATCTAGGGCGAAATACTGCCATGTTGGCGATACTTGGATAAATTATTCGCCAAGTCTCCCAAATGCATCACCAAGTGTTACAGACAAATGGAGATAATAACATTCTTATATACTAAAAGGTATGCCCGTCATATGACGGAAATCTGAATTTGCGTAACATTACTTCCCATATGACGTTATTTTTATCTATTTGGTGACATTTCTGTCACTTTGGCAACATTTAAAATAGTCACCAAGATAACAACGTCCTGCTAAATTTCTTGCCAAGCGTTACGGAAGGAGAAATGGGTTATTTTTATAATCTACTCTTAAATATTGAACTTCTATTTACAAGATATTAAACTTTCATCGATTAGCCGTCATTCCATTAATTTATCGTTATTTTTATCAATTTGGCGACAATTTCGTTAATTCTGCAACATTTAAAAAAGTCGCCTACTTGGCGATATTCCTCCTAATTCGTCGCCAAAATCTCGCCAAGCATTATGAACGGTGAAATAAGTTATTTTTATATCAGATAAATGACTATGACGGCCAAATACAAAAATATTACCCAAAGTATCTTTTCTCATGAATAAAACGAGCTGAATCCACTAGAATGATGTTACCAAAATCATCGCATGATATTGCACATCAAAAGTGAACATATTTCACAATAGTTAATTTTTTATGTGATTTTTTTATACATTTATTTCAAAAATGTGCAATATCTCGAGAACGGTTGAGATAACGTTTTAAAGGTTTGTGTCAATCGTTTTCTAATTAAAATTTACATAAGCAATGACTATTTACGTAACTTTGTTAAAGGTTTTGCTTTTTTGATGATTTTTTCAAAATTTCACTTGAACATTTAGGGGGGGGTTCTGAACATTCGATTGCGTTTAAAAACAATAGGCTTCTAGTATTTACAGATTGTAATTTTTGTACCAAATTTCGTTTGAATCTCTCCATTCTTTCGTGAGATATCGTCTGCACAAACTAATTGACCCACACTCACTCAGAGACATCATCTCAACGTTTAATTCGTGATCAGGGATGCTTGAAAAGTACTCACCCGTCGAATACTCGAATTCGAATTTTCGACCCCGTCACAATACTTTGCTTATACATTGTACTATTTTTATACGGAAATTAATATATCAGCTCTGAATGTATCGCATTTTAGAAATGTTTAAAAATGTTATGAATGAAATATTCATTGCTTTTACACAGAGAGCCAACCCTGGGCCAACGGCCGTACCGTGCTAAAAATACCGGTTCTCATTAGATCACCGAAGTGAAGCAGCATCGGGCGCGGTTAGTACTTGGTGGGTGACCACCTCGGAACGCCGCGTGCTGTTGGCCATCTCGGGTGCGGTATCCCCGTGGTTTGCGCGCTAGATTTGCACGCTGCCACAAATGCCGCCGTGTTCATGCGGAGTACGATCACGTTAAACATGTTGGTCCGTAAGTCCTTCCGAGAGGTTGGTGGTAGGGGAAGGAGGGTACGGTCCCTGTGGATGCCTCCCCCACTGGGTTCCGGTCTAAATTGGGAGGCACTTCCCGGCCGTCCATACAGTTACCTTACACCTTTCTGGTAGGTCGGACGGTCTGGGTCTCAACAACAACAACAGCAGAGAGCCAGCCCCTTCCCGGCCACTCAATTATCTGCTGCAAGCCTTTGGGTCAGCCGAGTGGTCTGGACCTTCAACAGAGAGCCAGCGAGACGATTTATATTTCCATGACGTCACTTGAATACAGTTTATTTTTTTAGATGAAGATTTAAGTTTTCAAATATAATATTGCAGTACTACAATAATAATTTATTGTAGTACTGCAATAATTTAAAATATATCACCGCTAAATGTATCGCCTTTTAGAGATGTTTAAATAAAATTGCATATCAGTTTGAAATTGTTTCATAAGCAATGCTTCATTTATGATTGATATTTCTTGTTTTTATTTATTTTTGCAAATTTTGCATGAAAAATTTTGAAAAATCTGTATCTTTGGTTCAAATGACCACAACTATATCACGTTCATGTTATCCTTCGTTTTAAAGAAGCTTTAAAAATCTTCCAATCGATTCAAAGGTCATCAATGTACCACACTCGGGAGGTAACCCCCCCCCCCCCTACCCCAGGAGCCAATGATGCCACGGAAGCAAAACTTGTATCGCGGCTTTTTTCACAGCAATGATTGAAACTGTTAAGTTTCGGGATCTTTTATATCAGATTATGTCCAATTTTGTTCTATGCTGCCATGTTAAAAAAATATAATATTTCGAATAAATTTCGAAGTTTCCACTCGAATTAAAAAAAAAATTATGTCTGGTTCAAGATTTTTCGTAACGAAGTCGTAAAAAAAAATCGTGGGGAAAACCTGCTGAGGAGATACTAAACATATTGGCATCAAAATCTCGAAATCGAAAATTTTCCGTGCATACAATACCGTATATTATCGGCATTATCCCTAAGACCGTTACGGTCTTGAATTTGGCGACTTTTCTGGCGCCCGATGTTGAGACAGTTGCCATAGTATCCAACCAACTCGCCAGGTTACCATGATTATGAAGAGTTAAAGAGTTACCAAGGTCGTAACATAGCACTCCGCTTATCGCCGGTTAGGCGCGATAAAAAAAAAACAAAAAAAAACGACCGTACCGGTCTCTGGGATTCAGCCATATTATCTTCTATGGTACGAGAAAGTAAATGTAAAGTGCAAGAAAAAGGAACAAAATGTTAAAACTAAGTAAATAAATCTTTCAAATAAATGGAGTGCAATTTGGTTAATATATTTCCTTGAAGAACTTTTTTGTATATTTATTTCCGGAGAATGGAGCAATAAGAAGATATCAAATTTTCAGATACTTTCTTTGCAAAATTTGAAACAAAAAGTTATTTACGTTAAAATTATTTTTAAAAATACGTATTATAAATATTTTTTTGATTTAAATGAGAGTAAAATCATTTATAAGACGCTAATTCACGAGATATTGTACTCTTTTCTTATTTAAATGCAAAAAATAATAAAAAAGTATTTACGCATTATTATCAAATGGGAAAACCTTATGCAAGTAATTTTATCTAAAAATAAATAAACACCATTGTTTAGGAGTTATGATACGACGAATCGTTATCGAGATATTAAAATGTTTATTTTTCCATGGAAAGCATGATATAGCTCAAATGGGTAAACCAATTTCAATTAAAGTTGGTATACATATTCTAATTGGTATAAAAAACAGTTCTATGGATATTCAGTGAGATTCATTTGCAAGAAAATTATTGTACAATATTTAAATCTGTTAATGCATTAATTAAATCATGTGCAGGACACAATACACTATTTTTCCTTCACACTAACTGAGGAATGCTTATTCTATGTAAATAAAATATAAATAAACAATGATTTTAAACAATATAAGATAACAATGACTTCAGTGGGACTCGGAAAACTTCAAAACACAGAATCATTGTTGCAACAATGATAGAGAAATGCCATTAACACCCAACAATTCTTCCCATTATCATTTCAATCTCAAAGTCCCATTTAAATATTGCTTGGGAGACTTAACTTACTTCCTATGAAAAGTGAATTATTATCGTGTATTTTTTATATTTCTGATCCTTTTCTCCAATTGACTAAATTTGCCGAACATTTCGCAGTTGAAATCATCTAGGCACTGCAGTTTTTACAAAATGATCATCAATCGACCTAATTATCTAATAACTCTTGAATCGGCATCTAATTTTTCAATGCCAAATAAAAACCAACGTCGTTCACAAAGGAAGAAGACTATTGCTGTCTTGGAAGAGAACCACCTTAAGTTCGTCAAAAATCTTGGATTAGGATATTTCGTAGATGTGATTGCCATCAAGGGTGCTGAAGAAATCGACAAAGCAACCGTTAAGATCATACTTGCTGATATGATTTAGAAGATGAGGATGACTCATAGGAAAGAACGGGATCATCCTAATGCCTTGCCTTTGCTCGACTACATCCCTTGCGACGGTTTCAATCTGTTCATAATACCTCTACACCAGAAGGCCATGTACAAAATGCTGAAAGACAAAACGTTTCGATCCAGTCCTGAAGCTTTCGAATTGATGAAATGCGGGATATTCTGTCCGGGTTGGCCTACCTGCACGAAAAGAATAGCTGCCACCTCGACATCAAGACAGATAACGTGTTGATAGCAGCGTCCAAATCAGCCGTTCTGCCTGATTACTCGTGAACCAATACTACCACAGAACCTGAGGTAAGTTATGATCTTATTTTGTAATTAAATTTAATACACTTATTACTTTCCTTATATACATAATCTATCAGGAAAGTATTGTGACGGGGTCGTAAATTTGAATTCGAGTTTTCGACGGGAGAACACGTTTCAAGCATTGATCACGAATCAAACATTTTTGAGGTGATGTCTGTGTGTGTGTGTGTGTGTGTGTGAATCTGTGGAAACGATATCTGGAAGAATGGAGTGCTTCGAATGGAGTGCTTCGATCTACGAATGGAGTGCTTCGAATGAAATTTGGTACAAAAATCACAATCCGTTAATACTGGAAGCCTATTATTTTTAAACGCAATCGAATGTTCAGAACCCCCTAAATTTTCGAGTGAAATTTTGAAAAAATCATCAAAAAATCAAAACTTTTAATAAAGTTACACAAATAGACATTTCTTATATAATTTTTCCTTAGAAAATGACTGATATAAACTTTAGAACGCTAGCATGAATCGTTCTCGAGATATTGCACATTCTTCAAATGACTTTATCAAAAAATCCCATAAATTAAAAAAAATATATTAACTGTTGAGAAACATGTTCTCTTTTCATATCTAATATCATGCGATAAATTTGGTGACATCATTCTCGTGAATCTAGCTCGTTCCATTCACAAGAAAAAATACTTTGAGTAATACTTTTGCATTTGTACGCTAATAGTCATTTATCTGGTATAAGAATAACTTATTTCTCCGTCCATAACAGCTTGGCGAGATTTTGGCGACGAATTTGGCGGAATGTCGCCAACTTGGCGACTTTAAAATGATGCCAAATTAACCGAAATCTCGCCAAATGGATAAAAATAACGCTATATCAATGAAAATGACGACTCATTGACGAAAACTCAATATCTCAATATAAAGAATATTAGTATCTACTATAAGAATAAACTATTTTTTTTGCTGTAAAAGTAATAAATTCATTGCATTATGTAAGGAAAGTCATGTGCTGCCCACATCAGATTTTTTTAATATAGTTAAAGGTAGTAATAAAATTCCTTAAAAAGTAAAGATTTTGTTATTAAAAAGTACTGCAGCATGGCTTTCTTATGGAAGGATTTAGATATTATTTCTGTATCTGGGTGCAGCAGTGGCTTATCTTGGATCCAAAACTCAGTGTTATCTCACCCCATCCCATCATCACTTAAGAATAACAACTACTTTCTATTGCTTAACAACTTGGATACTTGCTACTGCAATATTTTTAGATTAGCGTTTTGCTAAGAGGGTGTAGAAAGCCCAGACCACACGACCAACCCGAAGGCTTATGGTTGCTGCTTGTGTGGCCGGTGCTAAGAGGGTGTGGTTAAGACGAGATAGTCTAGGTCCTGGATTCAGTTCCGTTGGTTCCTATGGCGTAGAATATCTAAATTGTGTTAAAAGTAATTGCTAATACTGTATATAGTAATTTATTAAATGTAGAAGTCGAAATCATTCCCATTCTCTAGCATTTGTTCAGCTTTCAGAAGTCCATTAATTTTCCATTCTTTCACAGGTATGGCCTTATAACGAAGTATTTTCCACCTGAAACTTGGCTGGGAAGGAGGAAAGGCTATCAGGATGTGGGGGGCATCCTCTTTGATATCTGGATATTCGGACTTCTGGTGCTTAATGTACTCACAGAAGAACAGTGGTACAATAAGCAGCTGAGGCAGACGGATTATCTCCGTTTTGGGTGCCTCAAATGGATACCACTATAAAAAAAAAAACACGCTGGTAGCTATACCTATAATAGTGGTGTGGAAACTGGTTGAACAGGATTGAAAAAAATCGATACAAGCATCCAAAAACGATTTCAGTCTTTAAATGAATGCCATATTGTTCAGTGGAGGTAAAATCTACAGTCAATTTATGTTCGGAACTTGAAATAATTGGGCAGACGGATAATTCAAACATTTTTATCTGTCATACCTTCTTGGATAATATTAGAAAACGACAATTATCGATATTAATATTATCATATTGTCTACTTTTATGCCAAATTTCAAATCCTTGGCTCAATGAAACTGGAGATTAATTCACTCGCCAATTCGAACATTTTATATGTACACTCCTGAAAAAATAAATATTGCAAAACAGCAATTATACATGATGGTCTTATCATATCTACCCTCATATCATATTTTAAATCCCTAGCTCGAAAAACTATGAATATTGACATTTTGGTTAGAATGAACACCCTTTAAAATTTCATTTTTCATAATTTTGGAAGCTATAAATTACCGGTAGAGTGTTACACGACCTGTGTACTAAATTTCAAGCCTCTATAACACCTTAAAGCCCATTTTACGCTTGAAAAAATAATCGCTTTTAATGAAAAGAACTCTAAAATTAGAACATCGGCTTCGAAAACCCCACTAAGCACTTCCTATTGCCGGTTTACTTAGCATGTCAAATTTAAATAACATTGTATAAATGGTGTAGATTTATATAGCCTGAAGGCCAGATGGGCAGACAAACTTTAGTATATATTTCAAAAATAAATAACATAATATATTGATATTTTTTAAAAGATACAATTTTAAACAAATTGAATTGGAAAAATAATTATCTCAAATTAAATTTATAATACATTTACGGACATACAGTAAATTTTACCTATACTTTTACCATCATGGAGTTAAAAAAAAGCAGCTAAAACTTGTATGGATAAAAAGTTTTAAAATACTCTAATATTTTGAGAATTTTATCTAGGTGTCACTAGTGTGTTGTAAAGTCCTGTATGTTCGCGTTTAACACAACAGGAAGTCGTACTGTTTAGTATTTTTTTACTTTCCTTATATACATAATGTATAATGTACATAATGTATACATAATATATAAGGAAAGTATTGTGACGGGGTCGAATTCGAGTTTTCGACGGGAGAGCACGTTTCAAGCATCCCTGATCACGAATCAAACATTTTTGAAGTGATGTCTGTGTGCGTGTGTGTGAAAGTATGTGTGTGTGTGTGTGTGTGTGTGTGTGTGTGTCAGTGAGCCTGTGGAGACGATAACTGACGAACGAATGGACCGATTCGAACCAAATTTGGTACAAAAATCACAATCCGTAAACACTGGAAGCCTATTGTTTTTATACGCAATCGAATGTTCAGAACCCCCCTAAATTTTCGAATGAAATTTTGAGAAAATCGTCAAAAAATCAAAACCGCTAATAAAGTTACGCAAATGGACATTTCTTATGTAGTTTTTCATTAGAAAACGATTGATATAAATTTTAGAGAACGCTAACATGAACCGTTCTCGAGATATTGTACATTTTTCAAAAAATTATCAAAAATTTATATAAAATAAAAAAAAATATATTTCCTATTGAGAAACATGTTCACTTTTCATATGTAATACCATGCGATAAATTGGGTGACATCATTCTCGTGGATCTAGCTCGTTCCATTCATGAAAAAAGATACTTTAAATAATACTTTTGTATTTGAACGCCAATAGTCATTTATCTGCTGTAAGAATAACTTATTTCTTAGTGCATAACGCTTGAGGAGATTTGAGACGAATTTGGCGGAATGTCGCCAACTTGGCGACTTTTTGAAATGTTGCCAAATTAACGAAAATCTCGCCAAATGGATAAAAATGACGCTAAATCAATGAAAATGACGACTAATTGTCGAAAATTCAATATCTTGGAAAGAATATTAGTATCTACTATAAGAAAAACCTATTTTTTTACTGTAAAAGTAGTAAATTCATTACATTATAGTATAAGGAAAGTCATATGTTGCCCACATCAGATTTTTTAATTAAAGTTCCCTAATTTTGAGGAGACGTAATCAGTGTATTGTCCTAATTAATAAAACAGGATACAGAATATAAAGAGACAAAATTGAATAGAAAGGTGAAATAAATGTGAATACTTAGAGGTATTCTATTTTGTTTGAGTTCTAATTTGCATTGCACTCATAATTTTTCATGCAAAATTAAAAGTTGAAATAATTATTATTTCCTCCATTGCGGGCTTTTGCTATAGAAATAATACTTTGAACTGGGACTTTTTTTATTCCAGCGTCCCACATATTATTGTCCCAAACGATTTTGGTAATTTTAGCACTTTCCAACATAGTTGAAAAGTGTTTAGGACTTTGTTCATTCTGCCTGTCAGTCCGTCTGTCCGTTCGCACGATAACTGTTGTAAAAAAGACTTTATCAAAATTAAATTTCAGTATCTTGTTGTGACGATCTGTGAATATAATGAATGAATATAATGAATATAATGAATATGGGAATACAATGAATATGGGAATATAAATGAATAATATCACCCAATTAGTTTTGGATTGAACCCGGAATGAAAAAGTGAAATACATTGAATCCTAAGGGACCCAATTTTTCAAACATTTTTTAAGCAAATTTAAAATTCACAAATTGCTTCGAAATTTTTAGAAAATATTCAAATTATCCCATAAAATATATAAAAAAAATTTCAGCAGAATATATTCGGTAGTTTTTTAAATAAAAATTAAAATAATAATTACATCCATATTATATGAAGAGATCACGTGACCCACTTCAAAATAAAGCATGGCATCCATCTTTTATTTTTCCCAATGTAAAAATGGTGATTTTAAAAGTTCTTTTAAATTTATATTTAGTGTTGCATCCGTCCTAAAACCGCTATATGTTTGCGTATTTTCTGTGCATCTATATTCTGCGCCAACTTAATTAATATATTTTTGAGTTTAAATGATCAGCAATCTTTGATTATTTCTACAACGAAGCCTAGTTTTACTAGATGCAGAATGTAAATAAGTAATTGTAAGATGAGTTATAAGAAATGCTGATTTTTTTTCAAGCAAAATGAATTAGCTTTGGAATCTGGAATAAAAATGATATGAGTGAAATGTTCATTGCTTTTACATAGAGAGCCAGACGATTTAAATTTCGATGACATCATTTGATTAAAGTTCATTTTTTTCGATGAAGTTTTAAGTTCCTAAGTAAAATAAATTATGGTAATATTGTCATAATTGAAAAAATATCAAAGCTGAATGTATCGCATTTTAGAGATCCTTAAATAAAATTGCATTTCAGTTTGAAAGTGTTTCATGATAGATACTTCATTCATGATTGATCTTTCTTGTTTCAACATGAAGTTTTAACTCCTTCATCTCCATGACATTAACATTTAAAATTTGCATATTTTAGCTAGGTATTCCATAATATGAACATCAGCTATAAAATTTTAAAAAAATATTTTTTTTTCTCCTTCAAATAATGTATTTTAAAAAGTAGAGAGCCAGACGATTTAAATTTCGATGACATCATTTGATTAAAGTTCATTTTTTTCGATGAAGTTTTAAGTTCCTAAGTAAAATAAATTATGGTAATATTGTCATAATTGAAAAAATATCAAAGCTGAATGTATCGCATTTTAGAGATCCTTAAATAAAATTGCATTTCAGTTTGAAAGTGTTTCATGATAGATACTTCATTCATGATTGATCTTTCTTGTTTCAACATGAAGTTTTAACTCCTTCATCTCCATGACATTAACATTTAAAATTTGCATATTTTAGCTAGGTATTCCATAATATGAACATCAGCTATAAAATTTTAAAAAAATATTTTTTTTTCTCCTTCAAATAATGTATTTTAAAAAGTTGCCTTATTACTGTCCCTACAATACATGGTAATATAGATTAGTAATCGAGTAAATTACCATTTTTTTTATCATGCATGTATTTACCCAAAACAACAATTTGAGCTTTATCATCTTTGATTTGAGATTTGGTTTGCTATGAACAGCATTCAGATCTGCCTTCTCTATTTTATAATATATATACTATATATATTATAAAATAGAGAAGTTGTAATAAGTTGTAATAAATTTATCTATAAAATCAGTTATAAATATCAAATCCCTGTAGAAGCCTTTAAACCCTGGAGAGTCTTAATAGAGCAATACTTAAATCATTATATATATAATCAGAAAATTTTAATAATTCATATAAACTTAATTCAATTAAAAATGATATTAAAAAAATACAAAATGATTTTGTCAATACATATGTCGATAAGGCAAGTGGTAACTACTCAATTATATGTAAATATTATTATAAAAAAAACCTTCAGTCACACTTACTTAATAATCAAATCTATAATTTACATAAAACTAACCTTAAAATCTTATACAATTGAATATCAGCCAAATATAAGCAAATCCATCTAAAAAATAGTTGTAATAACATTCCATATATTGTTTTAGTACCCAAGTTTCATAAATCCCCTGTTGCTTTTCGAACCATTACCAGTGGGCATAAATCTTACATTACTAATGCTGGAAAATTATTATTAAAGATATTATGAAGTATCCTTGTCAGATGAAATCTCAAATAATTGTCATATTGTAAAAAACAGTTTTGAATTAGATAAGAAATTGAAAACTCTTACTAATATTCGTAGTATTTATACCTTTGATCTCAAAGATTTGTTTAATAATATTAATATAGATGATCTGTATAGAATTATTTTAGGAATTTTTGCAAAATATAATATCAACCTAAAATATTCAAATTTTCTTTTTAAAAAATTACTTAACTTCACTCTTTATGAGAATTTTATTCAACATGGTGGTACTTTTTTTAAACAACAGGTTGGTATCCCACAAGGGGGGGGTGCCTCATCATTGTTAGCTAATCTGTATTTATTCTTCTACGAAAAAAACATTAATCCAAGCTTGCATAATATGCACATGTTTAGATATTTAGATGACATTTTATGTGTATCCTCAAATAATAATATCCCTATAGTATTAAACTTTTATCCAAAAAATTTACAATTAAATGCAAGTAATAATGACACAAATGTTGCAAACTTTTTAGATTTAAATTTAAATTTACAAAATTGTAATATGGTTATAAACTTGTATGATAAAAGACAGGATTTTAAATTTAATACATCAAAAATTCAACATTTTGACTCTTGTTTGCATATATCTGTATTTAGAAATATTATAATAAACCAGGCTCTTAGAATCAATAAAATTTGTGATGAATATTATAAATTAGCGCACTTTATGGAATTATTGAGTACAGCGACTAATAATGCATATCCCCCCAAGTTTGTTATTAAAATTATCAACTCAGTGTATCAAATTTCACTCGATAACATCCTAGAAAACATTCCCAATTATAGTGACTAACATACAGTAGAAAAAAAAAAAAAAAAAAACATTATATATAATTATTTATTAATTATATAAATAAATAAAAATGAAAAATAATAAACTAAGTGAAAAACATTGGAAAAATCAAAAAATCGGAAAATAAGATGCATTAACATTAATGTTTTGAATTTTATTTTCGCAAAAAAATGTAACTTTTGTCAGTATTGAAACTACGATTTGAGCGCCCTTATAATGGTGTATAGTGTCATTCTCGTTTATCCAGTTTTCCTATGAATTACTTGTTTAGTAAGAATTTTCATCTTTGATTCATATTCATATTCAGGATTGCATATTTGGGAAGTTATATTCTGAATTGCTTGTCCAGTCTCCAGCTTAGACTCACTGGACGGGTCTGGGAGTATTACCGTGAACGTTCGTACTACCTCCCTGGTAGAATTTCGACTTGTTCATTCCGGTGCTTCTAGATTAAGCTGTTGAGGTTGATCGTGTATACACGTGGTGGAAGAAGAAGGGTTCATGCCGCATGGTAATACAAATTTTCTTAATGTATTCTTTTTTCATTTTTTCATTTTTTGTTGCCTGTAGTCTGAGTTTAAGCATTTATAGTAATGTACTAATCTGAAACAGGCATTTGTTTGGGTTAATTAGAATTAAATACTCAGACCTGAAGATGAATTTAATTCTGATTAATCATCGAATTCGGGACGGTGCTGTTCTTTTCTCTTATCGGCATTATGGCCGTGAATTTGCTTCTATGGTGATGTTAATATTACTTGAATTGTATTTTTATTTTTTTTTATTTTTACATAATTCTTATTATTACATATTTCAAATATATATATATATATATATATATATATATATATATATATATATATGTGTGTGTAATACATATATATATATATATATATATATATATATTATATTTGTAATATATATATATAATATATATAGGGTGACCAGAAAAAAGCGCCCCAAAAGTAAAATGAAACGATATATATAAAATAGGATTATTATTTTATATATATATATATATATATATATTGACACGTCAGGAAGTCTTCATAATCGCAAACTATAAATTGTTATTTTTTCCTTGAAGGAGATGCAAGTTCCAAATAAAGGTTTAAACGATGTTAGTTTTTTTTAGCATTTTGCTAAAAGAAATCTTATTTTGCTAATACATGTTCTAACATAAAGCAACAGGTTTCCGGTTCTCCCTAATTGTAATTTTGTACCAAATTTCGTTCGAATCGCTTCATTCGTTCGTGAGATATCGTCTCCACAGATTCACTGACACACTCACGCGCTCACACATGCACACTCACACATGCACGCTCACGCACTCACACATGCACACTCACGCACTCACATATGCACACACACACTCGCATGCACACACACACACTCGCACGCACACACATCAAACACATACATGCATGACTTTAAAAACGTCTGATTCGTGGTCAAGGTTGCTTGAAACGTGCTCTCCCGACAAAAACTGGAATTCAAATTTTCGCCTATATATATGAAAGTAAAAATCAATCCATTGCCTTAGAGCTATAACTTTAACGCATTATTCAGTTATAACTTGAAAGCAAATGCGAAGTCTTTAATGCATTAAATTAATCAAATCCGGAGTATTTGACGCTCTCCATCATTCATTCAGATTTTTTTGCACCCAGTTACCACACTATATTTTGATCGTACTATATTTTGACACACACACTATTTTTCTCTCTCTCTGTGTCTCCCTCCCCTCCCTTTCACCCGTATTCTAATCACGTTAATTACATGATGATCTACCTAATTCTAATTTATTCAGAATGCAGCTACATATAGAATTTCGTGGCTGTACGTACTCTCTCTACTTTAAAACCTCCAATTTCGAATAATGTTTTAATCCCATTTATTACAAAATATTCTATCTGTTTCTAATTTTCTATAGAATGCATCTACATATAAGTTGCCGTAGTGATACGTGCATTCACACCACACAGATACACACACACACAGTGATGGAAATATTTCCCAAAATGTTCGAAATGTGTTCATGATGTCTTTAAGTGTATATTTTCGCCTAAATGTCGTGATTATCCGTGAACTTCCTGTATACAATAGCATTAAAAAGTAATAAAATGATTCTTTAATTGAATCAATACTGAATCAATTTAATTCTAATCTAAGAGATAATGCATTTAAAAAGTGTCTATATTGCTTAATTGTAAGTTAAATATATCGGCTTTTTTAATCTAATCAATATTGAATTAATTTAATTCCAATCTAAGAGATAATCCATTTAAAACGTGTGTCTATATTGCTAAATTGTAAGTCATATAAGGAAAAAATAAACCAAATTGCGAGAGTCCTTTCTCTTGATGTGGCTGCTATAGTAACCTTGGGAGAGGAGCGCTCCTTCGGCTATCACGCTGGCGATAAAACAACGTTTGGCGTCTGATTTGAAAGAAGGCTCTCTGGCTTAGTATACTTTCTGGCCTTCCGCGGTTTCGACGAATCTATACGTTTTGGGACCTCTAGAACACGAAAAATTATTTTTAGCGGGACGTCTGTGTGTGTGTGTCTCTCTCTCTGTGTGCGTGTGTTTGTGTCTGTTATCCACTCAAGAACTAATTGACCAAATTTCATGAAATTTTAGTGGTAAGTCACTCAGGAGTGACCTGGTATTGATTAGATTTTGGTACGATTCAAGATTAAATAACCTGCCTTTTTTGGCGAAATGACCCCCAAAAATCTTATATATTCACTCAAACAAGAAAACTAATTGACCAAATATCATGAAATTTTAAATGTAACTAATTTTTAATGCTAAAATGTACCAATTAAAGGCTTGTTATGCGAGTAATTTTGACGTGGGAAAAAATAAGACCAATCCTAATACCCGTTCTCGATATATTTTAATTTCCGCATTTTTGCTACCCCGCCTTTGAAAATACATCCAGTTACCAAATGAAAACTAAAATAAAAGTAGAAGTGCAAATTCGATGTAATTTTATGCATGTTATTTTGTGCAATTAAACTCAGAGTAATGAATAAATTCTTTAATAAATTAAAGAAATTTATTTAATAAATTTATTTAATTATATTTCTTAATTTTAAATTATTTTTTACATTCTAGAATAAATTTCTTTAATAAATTAAAGAAATATTGAAAACATGAATTTGAGCCTGTAGGGAAAGTGATGTGCTGCCCACATCAGACATTTACTTTCCCTGCAATACATTGTAATACATTGGGTAAGTATTGGAATCATGTTCAAAAATCTCGAGTCGAGTTTTCGAGAGATCTACATGTTTTGAGACCTCTAGGAAACGAAAAAATTCAGCGTGACGTGTGTATGTGTGTGTGTGCAATGTATGTATCCATTCTAACTGGAAAACTAAAGGATCAAATTTCTCTCCATTTTCTACATTTTAATATATGATATCCCCCACTTTTTGATACCACTGTATCTTCTGATTTTTAACCATAATTCATTAATTCTGTGAGACCAAATCAATATATGTTTAAAGTAATATTATAATGTAATGGTGAACAATAGTTTAGACGAATAGGTACCAGGTTTGACATTTTACTTGATGTTTATTATCCATAAATTCCCCAATTCGCCATGAAATCAACAAGTTGGTGAGTCACGAAGTCTAGACGGGTGTAACACACGCTCCGGGCCTAGCTAGAAGAATATACGTCAAAAAGAGGAAATACAATCAGGACCGGTCCTAAACCGTCACGGGGCAAATCAAAGCCAATCAAGTTAAGGGGACACAAGAAGGCGTGTTTAATTTTTACCGAAGCAAGGTAAAAAAATTAAATTATCTAACGAAAAAGAGGACAAGCAAAAGAGTAGAAGGGATGTTCAAGATGTGCAAATGTGTGAAATGTCAGGCCTGTTTAAATGATTCAATAAGTGCACACTTGTGAAATAGGCAGAGTTGTACAAAATTTTGAGACGCGCCTACCAGTTTCAAGTTACCCAAATCAACAGCCAAAGTGTTTGCTCTCTAGTGCATTTAAAATGCACAAAGTACGTACCAGCGCTATATTTTAACAACGGGTTCGAGCACAGAACTTTTAAAATTTCGGTAAATAATTGTTTAGTCTCACATCTTCTCCTAAGTCTCTCTCATAAAAGATTATTTATTTTTTGTAAAAAATATCATTTGTAAATGTTATGTTATAATCATTGAATGTTACCGAAATAAATATTATAATTTAAAAGGCTAAATATTGTAGCCAATGACAAATAATTTACTTTTCAGATTAAGTAAATTGACAATCACTGTAAAGTTAAATTGGAGAGAGTTACTCACGGCAAACATGGCAGTTTACAAGCTATTATCACTATACACACGAATTCACAACGCAGCTTCATAATGAACCTAAGGAAAACGTAATTTACCAATATATTGTATCATCATTATTAATAATACAATATCCTTTATCACAAATTCAATGCTTAGTTGATAGTTACGAAAACATACTTGCCAGCCTCAAATACTGATGCAAAAAAAAAACTAAGCTTCTTAAAAATACAAGTTTATTTTTATATTGACTTAAAATATAGATAGGAACTATCAAAATTGAAAAGTAACTGGACAGACTGAATATCAAAACTCTCCACACAAAAAAGATTCTTTCTCTCACTCTCCGAACAGCTGACACGATGCTTTTTGTACGAAATTTAAAGATTTTGACACACGACGCGGTCGAATAGACAGAACAGGAGCAGAATATATTAAAGCAGCTATTTTGAAACCTTTGTTGGTATTCATGTCTTTCAAAATGCATGCAGGCTAGTACGGTTGCATATTCTAAATGCATTCATAGTAGAAGTCCGAAACATATATCGACTGATTCTAATATTTTATTTTTCCTTTACTTTTGATCGGTTAGTCAGTAAAGGGAGATAGGACATAAAGCTTTATTTTCTCATTTATAGTGATATTTAATATTTTACTCTAAATATTTCCTTACAACTGTTATATTTTACATAATAAAAGAAGTTGTCTGTGTGTCTTTCTGACTATCTTTCTGCGTCATTCGTAACGGAAAATGGAAGCTTCAGACAGTGGCGAAATTCGATACAGAGACACTTTATGTTCCTGGACAGTAGACCTCGGCAAGTTTTCTCTAATTTGAATTACTTTTTTAATTATTTTATATAGAAGAACGAGTTTGAGGGATTTTCACACAAATCGGTTCTTTAGTGATCAAGAATATCATCACAGAATTTCTATCTTCACATCATAGGAAAGATTGGAGTTCATTCTCTCTAATGAGCTTTGAACCAAATTTTCTTCATATTTATTTATTTACTTTTAAATACATCGAAATATACATGATTTACTTTTTATTTTCTGTTTTTGCCGCTTCCGTAAAAAGAAGTTTGGCACCATTCCATAATTTGGCAAAAATATGAGTGCATATCTGCGCATTCTAATAAAAACAATTTAATTACCTTATTATTTGACTTTCTGTTAAGTTTCAACCGAAAGCATAAAAATCGAGATTTTCGATTCCGCTCTTTCTCCGGTTGGCGGTTGACAACTGAGCGTTGCTATGAGGAACATTGGACGTTTGTGCAAATGTGTGGCAAATTCTTGGGCGTAACTACACATGCGTAAAACTAGTAACGTAGTCTCTCGTGTGCGGTTTACACAGCAGTTAATTTTATCTTATTTTAAATAGCGAACGTGGCCTAACCGCGCTTTTTGGAAAAATTGAACGAATGAATTCAACATATTCTAATGTAAAATAAGTTTAGAACATAAAATGTATAAAAACTAGTAATTAAGTCTGCCAAAATCTGGGAAACTAACATTCTAAATGTCAGTTGCAATTTTTTTAATTCATTTTATTTTGTTTAATAATGTATGGCTATTAACTTTGAAAATAATTGTCTTAATCAAAACAAGAAAGATCAATCATGCATAAAGCATTAATTATGAAACACTTTTCAAATGAAATGCAATTTTATTTAAAAATCTCTAAAATGCGATACATTCGGCGGTGATATTTTTTTAATTATCACAGTACTACAATAATTTATTGCACTTGAAAACTTAAAACTTCATCGAAAACGACAATGCTTGTTGCACAAAATGAACTTTATTCAAACGACTTCATCAAAATATAAATCGTCTGCCTCTCGACATAAAATCAATAAATATTTCATTAATATAACTTATATTCCAGACTCCAGGGCTAAATAATTTTGAGGTGAAAAAAATTTCAAAAATTCTTACACAACTCACCTTACAATCTCTTGATTTGTTTAGATTCTGCATGCTATAATATTCGTTGTAGGAATAATCAAAGTTTAGTGATTCTTTGAAATCAAAAATATTATGATTGCGTTGGCACAAACTTTAGATACACATATAATACGTAAAAAGAAAGGTTTTATGACAGGATGCAACTCTAAATATGCATTTAAACGTTTAAACATCTACGGCAACCGCAGTTAAATGGAAGCCATATTTCATTTTGCAATGGGTCGCGTGATCTCTGCCTACATCATGCTTGTAATTATTATTTCAATTTTTATTTAAAATATAAAAGCAAAATATGTTGGATATCAACATATTTTGCTAAATTTTTTTTTTACATATTTTATATAATAATTTAAATATTTTCAAAATTTTTCGAATAATTTCAACCAGGATTAAATCAAGCTTATTGTGCGATATTATTGATTTACATTTCATAGACATCTCACATACCGTCTCAACAACATACTAAAATTTATATTCGATAGTAATTTTTACTTGAGTGATCTTGCGAAAGGACAGACAGACAGAATGACCAAATTCATAAACACCTCTCAACCAATAAGTTGGTATCACGTCTGATTTCAAATAAATAAGATTAAGCACACAACTTTGATAGAAGGTCTTTAATTACACTTCTTATACGACGTACAAAATGGAAAAAGGCCAGAGCGCTTTCGAGCGTTAATACGCTCTTCATCAGTGGCTACATGGAAAGTAAAAAGGATCGTTCATATATAGACCAGTAGAGATGACAAATTTGCATAAATACAATTACGAAATGAACATTCGATTATCTAAGGAAAAATACACAAAAAACATGAAATATTTTTTAACTGATTCAAAAACGAGTATATCTCAAAAACATTACAATTAAAAATACTATTTTATTACAGGAATGCAAATTCAAAACGGACAATCAAGCCCAATCCCCATGAGGATGACGTCAAAGATAACTATGAAGAGACTTGAATTGCATGGAGTCGAGAATGAGTCGCCAAGCATAACTTAAAATTTGAACGGGATCAAAATTACAAATCGACGCACGGTAGATATAAATAACAAGAAAGATCAATCATGCTTAAAGCATTGATTATGAAACACTTTCCAACTTCAATGCAATTTTATTTAAACAAGACTAAAATGCAATACATTCCTCGGTAATATTTTGAAACTTATCACAATACTGCATTAATTTATTATATTTGAAAACTTAAACCTTCATCGAAAAAAATGAACTTCATTCAAATGACGGCATTGAAATATAAATTGCCTGGTTTAAACATCTCCAAAATGTTATACATTCATCGGTAATAGTTTTAGAATTATTATAATACTACGATAATTTATTATATTTGAAAACTTCATCGAAAACAACTGAAATTAATTCAAATGACGTCATAGAAAAAATAACACGCCTGGATCTCTGTATAAAAACAGGATTTCATTCATAACTTTCTCCCATTCATTTCATTCATCACAATACTATAATAATTTATTTCATTTAAACATTTTGTTTAAGACCATGGAGCTACAAAAAATTAAACTCTATCCTTGAAACTTCATCGAAAAAAATCGTCCTTCTCTTTATGAAATCAATTAATATTTCATTCATATCAGCCGTGCAGACTCCATGGACTAAATTATTTTGTGTTAAAAAAATACAGGAATTCTAATACAACTCATTCTATATATTTTCCTGTTTACATTTTACATAGGTGAAAAATAGGCTTAGTTGTAGAAATAATCAAATTTAGATGAGCATTTAAACTCAAACATATTGTCATTGCGTTATTTGAGTATGTAGATGCACAGAATTTAAGCAAAAATAAAGTAGTTTTAGGACGGATACAACACTCAATATGAATTAAAAAGAACTTAAAAAAAATCACGATTTTGAAACAAGATGGATGCCATATATCATTTTGAAGTGGGTCATGTGATCGTTTCATATCATGGTCACGTGATCGTTTCATATAAGAGGTGTAATTATTATTTTAATTTTTATTTAAAAAACTACTGAATATATTTCGCTGAATTTTTTTTTATATATTTTATAGAACAATTTGACTATTACCTAAAATTTTCGAAGCAATTTGTGAATTTTAAATCCGCTTAAAAAATGTTTGAAAAATTAGGTCCCATAGGGCTCAATGTATTTCATTTTTTCAACCCGGGTTCAATCCAAAACTAATAGGGTGATATTATTCATTTATATTCCCATAGGTCCTACAGACCGTCTGAACAACATACTAAAATTTCATTTTGATTAAGTCATTTTTACGGCAGTTATCATGCTAACGGACAGAAAGACAGACAGACAGACAGACAGAATGAACAAAGTCATAAACACTTTTCAACTTTGTTGTAAAGTGTTAAAAAGGAGAATGTTACGGGGGTTATTACAACGCATTAAAAGGAAAGTTTTTTCAATCATAGGTAGAAAATTATCATTAACAACATAATGAGCAGGGGCCGTAGAAAGTTTACCACCGTTGACGTCCCGAGCGTGTTCTGCTAAACGGATGCCAACATTGCGTTTGGTACTGCCAATATAAAATGTATAGTCACAGGTGAACAATTACACCCCAGCATAGCTGGGCGCGGTAGCCCATTGGTTAGCGCGCTGGAGTTGCACTCGGTAGGCCCGGGTTCGATTCCAGCCACTGCCAAAACTGCCGCCGTGTTCATGCGGAGTACGATCACGTTAAACATGGGTCCGAAAGTCCTTCCGAGGGGTTGGTGGTAGGCGAAGGAGGGTACGGTCCCTGTGGATGCCTCCCCACTGGGTTCCGGTCTAAATTGGGTAGCACTTCCCGACCGTCCAAACAGTTACCTTACACCTTTCTGGTGTTGTCCTCAGGACGAGTCGGACGGTCTGGGTCTTCAACACCTTTCTGGTAGGTCGGACGGTCTGGGTTTCAACAACAACAACCCCAGCATAGCTTTTAAAGTCATCCATATCCCCAAGTTTATCAGAACGAATACAGTTAAATAAAGTAGTAATATTAGAGTTAGCAGGTGTGAAACTAAATTCATGACAGAACTGAATAAAGGTACGAAAAATCTTAAGATGGTAGGAAAACTAGATTTATAAGTAAAACGATCTTTTAAAGCAACAATTTTAGTATCAATTTGAGTAAATTTACGGCGAACATGGGCGAAAATCTTATATATAAACTCAAAAGAATAGGCAGCCTCGTGACCAAGATTAAAAATAAAATTAATTTCATCACTCAAAGCAGAAATAGAAGAACAAACATTAAATGCGCGATTAAAATAAGCGTTAAAAGAAGCTTTTTTAGAGGAAATAGGATGGTAAGAATTAGCGGGTTTACGGAAAACAGAAGTGGGAAAACCTACAGCAGAACGGGTTACCAGAACATCATGGAAAGGCAAGGAACAATTAGATTCATGGTCAACAGTAAGTTTTGTACGTCTTATAAGAAGTGTAATTAAAAACCTTCTATCAAAGTCGTGTACTTAATCTTATTTACCTTTCAACCATGTTGAAAACTGTTAAAAATCAGAAGCTAAAATTCTTAAAACGTTTCAACTTAAGTAGAATGATTTTATTCTAAAATAACATGATTTCATTTTAAAGTGGCTGATTTTATATACATGATATTTTCTTAAATTCTATCTGTCATATATGTCACTTTTTAAGCATTTACCAGTGGACAAACCAAAGAAAGTAGACTTTATAACCATTTAAAATTCTGATGATTTCTTGCAAAAAATGTTTTCTTTTTACATTCCCTTTAAAAGATATATTGGAACCCTCAAAAGGGAAAAGTAACTGGACCCAACTGAATATCAAGACTGTCTGCAAAAACGTTTTTTTTTTCACCACTCAAACTTCTGACACAGCAAATTTATTTTTCAGAAATTCAAAGAGTCGGACATACGTCTCGGCCGAACAGAGGCGGAACGGGAGCGGAATATATCAATGCAGCTATTTTGAAGCCTTTGTTGGTATTTGCATATTTCAAAATGAATTCAATATTGTTCTGGTGCATGGCCTGTATGTATCAGTATTTAAGTTACACACTTGTTTTAGTTGTTTTTAACACTTTCCAACATAGTTGTAAAGTGCTTATGAATTTGTTCATTCTGTCTGTCTGTCCGTTCGCGCGATAAGTGCCGTAAAAATAACTTTATCAAAATGAAATTTTAGTATGTTGTTGAGACGGTCTGTGGGACATATGAGAATGTAAATGAATAATATCACCCAATTAATTTTGGATTGAACCCAGGTTTAAAAAATGAGATACATTAAACACTATGGAACTTATTTTTTAAACATTTTTTAAGCGAATTTAAAGCGATTTAAGCGATATATTTCCAATTGCAAAAATGTTTTAAAGTTTAAAATCTATTATCTTAGAAACAGTTTAAATCAATAAATGCATTTCTGAAAGTAATCCGAAATATAAATTTTTATACAGTCCTCCGGTTCTACCAATTCTATTAAGGAAAACCATCCTCATATAATTTTATGCAAAATAAAAAAAAAATCATCCTTTTAAAACCAAAATTGACCGACTTATAGCTGTTTAAAGTTGAGCACTTTTTGTGCTGAGAAATGGCCAATACGATCCCTGATTGGTTGGTTGGGACACTTTTATGCGCTAAAAAGCGACTTATTCATAAAGTTTAATGCTTCATAACTCGGTGAATTTTGGTCATAAATGGAAGATTATTTTTTTATTTTGCATGAAATTGTATGAGGATAATTTTCCTAAATATAATTGATAGGACCGGGGGGAACGTATAAAAATTTATATTTCGTATTTCTTTCAGAAATGTATTTATTGATTTAAACTGTCTCTAAGATAATAGATTTTAAACTTTAAAACAGTTTTGCAATTAGAAGTATATCTCTGTGACTAACGGTTGAGGAAATAGCCATTGGGCACCGATAGCACTGGACTGGACACCCTGTATAACAAAATTATATAACAATAATAATGGGAATAAATAATATATTATAATTCATGGTATAAAAATTCCATATTTTAAGTTCTTCAGAACAATATTGCAATATACTCTAAATACGAAACAATATAAGAAACATTATAGAAATTTAAAATAATATTCATTAAAATTACTATCAATAATCTATGATATTTATATGTTGATAAATAAAATTACTATTAAAACTTGCATTTTGGAGCAAGAATAACTTTTATTTTCTTTAACAAAGTCGTATAAATTTTATAACATTATATAACAAAATTATACAACAATAATAATAATGGCAATACATAATATATTATAATTTATGGTATAAAAATCCAATATTTTAAGTTCTTCAGAACAATATTGACATATACTCTAAATACGAAACAATATAAGAAACGTTATAGAAATTTAAAATAATATTCATTAAAATTACTATCAATAGTATATGATATTTATATGTTGATAAATAAAATTACTATTAAAACTTGCATTTTGGAGCAAGAATTATTTTCTTTTTTTTTTTTAACAAAGTCGTATAAATTTTTTATATTATTAATAATAAATTTATTTTTCGATATATTTTTAATCCATTTACCTACAATATTAATTGATGACTTATTGAAAAATTGGGCAGCAAGATTTTCTCTAGCATCCATAAGGCAGTCTGCAAATGACAGCGACAGTCTTTCTGATTTACGACAGTCTTTCAATATTCAGCTCCTGTAGACTCTCTTCAAACTTTTGTTGGCGAGACCTCGTTTGAACTCAGCTTGTATCTTTCAAATTATTCTCCCCACTATCGAATCCAGGGCATTAGCCTGGATTACGAAGTCCAGACAATTTACTGTCGTCTGTAAAACATCAGTCGCAGGACCTCGTAGGAAAGCAGCAAGTTGGCAGACTTTTGTTTTTTCATCCCATTCATTCGCTTCAGCGATAATGTCTAATTGTGTCCATATGCTTTGTCCGTCATACATTTTGAGATTTTATTTTACATACGAACGGCATGTAAAAATCTGCAATGGCGACTGACGAATTTGGTTCAACAGCCAGTAATCTCTTTTCGAGATTTTTCATCATTTTTTGTTGGCTTTAATGTCTTTTTGGACGGATTTAATTCTTTGTCCAACCTTTTCTTTCATCTGTTCTTATCAGGCTTTCATTTTGTTTTGTATAGTCTTCTTTCATCTCTGATTTAATGTCTTTCTTCATTTCGCTTCTCTTAATTTTTTTCTTCTTTACTATCTTCGTTAACGGAATTAATGTCCTCGTTCATCGCTTCTTGTCCGGCTTAATCTCTTTTTTCACCACGTTTTTCATGACTTTCATCTCGTTTTATACGGCTTTCATATCGTCTTGTACGTCTTTTGTTTCTTCTTTCATCTCGTCTTGTTCGACTTTAATCTTGTCTTTCATGACTTCTTGTTCATCTTTCATCTCGCCTTGTCCGTCTTTCATCTCGTCCGGTACGGCTTTCATTGTTTTTCTGTCCGTCATTCATGGCTTTAAGCAAATCCATCATCGCTTTCAACTGTACCTCCATCGCTTTCCTAATCACTACCATATATGCTTATCAAGTTTCCAGAAATCCAACTTCTAACGTCAATTTGTTATATATATATATATATATATATATATATATACATATATATGTGTGTGTGTGTGTGTGTGTGTGTGTGTTGTATATATATATTATATATGTATACGTATATATGATATATATACACACATATATACACTATCCGACATAGAATATGCAATTCCATGAAGCTTCGGCCGTATAATTATGTAAATTGCGAGACAAACGCAGCTGGCCGATGTATACAAATGATCTGAAATGCAAGTAGGTAGTGTGATTAGAGCGCGGGATAAAAGGGGTAGAAACGGCGGATGAGATAACAGTTGTCATAGTCTGTCGCCTACGAAAACCCGTTTTCCGAGCAGTTTTTCATTTCAGAAGACAAGTGTTGTGGAAGAGATGCCTGACAGACGACGCCGAAGTCTGTTTCAGTATTTGGACGATCTTGCGAGGGGATTCATTTTAGGCCTAAGTACGGCTGGGTTGTCGTACCGGCGTATTGCCACTGAAACACATGTAGATGAGTCCACTGTGCAAATGATTTGGAGAAGATAGATTGAAGAAGGGCAGGGGAATAGTCGCAATGTCTCCATAGAGAGGTGCGTCAGCATGCGTTGATCGACGTATTCGAAGGCATGTGGTGGTGGCCCAACAAATAACAACTTGCGAGAGTCTGCAGAATTTGCAGGTTACATTGGATGTTCCAATACCAGGGAGAACGGTTTCTCGACGATTGACCGACAGCGGCTTGCACTCAAACCGTTCTTTAAGAAGCCTGACATTAACAACAAGATACCGACGTGTTAGATTGCAATGGTGTCTGGCCCTAGCCTCTTGGATGACTGAATGGGACAGGGTAGTATTCAGCGGTGAGTCTCTGTTCTGTTTGTCGAATGACAGTCGACGTGTGAGAGTCCGGAGTTGAAGTGGAAACAGACCTAATTCTGCTGCGACTATTGAACGTCATACTGCTCGACAACGTGGCATCATGACTTGGGGTGCCATTGACTTCGATAGCCGGTCACCCCTGGTTCGTATCAGAGGCATAATGACGGCAAGACGATATATGGATGAGGTGCTGCGGCCGATTGCTCTGTCCTACCTTCAGCGGTTGCAAAGCTAATGTGTGACAGCACACGGCAACCATCAGCAAACAAGCCTTGCTAGGTATCCAGGTTCTTCCTTTGCCCCCGCTGACGTTCCAAATCTCTCACCCATCGAGAATTTATGGAACATGATTGGCCGTCATTTGACTGTCCTGCCCTCGCCTCAAACAGAGAACAACCTGTGGAGGGTGGTTGAAGGCATATGGTCATCCATCCTTCAGGAAACTATCCGCATGCTCATTGCATCTGTTCCTCGAATTGTTGTTGCTTGTATCACCGCAAGAGGTGGCCCTACTGCCTACTGATCACCCTGCCTATGCCATTGCTGTATTGCATTACTCTTTTGGAATTAAGATCACTTATTTATATATGTTATCTCTGTCTGTCCGTCCTTTATCATCACCTCCAATTCGCTCTTTCATGATGGTGCATTTTCTGTATGGGGGAGTATATATATATAAATACTCATTATATATATATATATATATCTTCCCCTTCCCTCACACATTTCTCTTTGCACTTTCTTCGCTTTTCCATATTCCCTCTCTATCTCTGTCTTCTCTCACTTCCTAATCTTCTCTTCTCTCCTACAACCTTTTGCATTCCATAAATTACGATAGATGACTATCATCACATAAGCATGACGGCGGAAATTATTTATATTTCAGAAAAAGTTCACCAAGATGCTCAAAATTTCCTGCAATTTGTTCTACGTTTGAAGATAGTCAGGCTTAAAAAACCGTCTTAAAGTAAAAACCAACGCCACCGTGATCTTAAAAAGTATATTGGATCACATATCATATTGATCACTCAACATTACCGCCCGTTCCAAACAAGAAAAAGGTAGCAACTCAAAATGACATCATGAGTGTGTAATTAAACCTAAAAAAACCGTGCAGTTTTTATCAGAACGATTTACCCATCCCAGGAATTACAATCCGTTTTTAAAATTAAATTTTCTTTCTTTTCTCTCAAATCATCATCTTCCAAACAAAAACGTTCCATCCAAAGTTTTAAAAAGTTACGTTTCACAGGCGGTAAAAAATTGCATCATTACTATGAGCGGTTTGTAGATCTCTAGCAATTAAAATGTTTTCCTTGGCACCGCGGTTCTTTGTTTACAAAAGTTGAAATTTTAGTTTTTAAGATGGTAAAAAACGAGAAAGGGGAACGCGAAAATACTTAATTTACATTTTTGGAGGTAGAAGTGTATTTGATCAGAGAACAATTCTTCGAAATTGTATATTTTTTTCTTCTTGAAATCAAATCAGATTACCCAAGAATATATATTATAGAGAATGGTTAGAAGATCAGCTCTGGAGGTTCTATGCCATATACTATACGTAAGGCATATATATATATATATATACTATTCGTAAGGTATATATATATATATATACTCTCTCTCTCTCTCTCTCTTTCTCTCTCTCTCTCTCTCTCTCTCTCTCTCTATTCGCGTAAGGTATATATATATATATATACTATACCTGCGTGTGTGTGTGTTACGGTAGACGTGATTACTCAGTAGTTATGCATAATCGCCGGTTATTATAAATAATCACCAATCATTTTGGTAAGTTTGTTAAATTTCACTCAATTTCTCACTTTTACCGGAGATTATGCATAATTCCCAAATGACGTTGGTAAATTTGATAAATATGTCTAAATTTATCACATTAACCGGCTATTATATATATATATATACATATATATATATATATATATATATATATATATATATATATATATATATATATATATATATATATATATATATATATATATATATATATATATATATATAATTTAAAATGAAAAAATATAGGTGGAATGATTGTGTTTACAGGGTTGCAGAAAGGTCAAGGGGGATTGCGACCCCTATTTCCTGGTTAGAAGCTAGCTTTGACTTCATGAAAACGCTCCCAGAGACACTGCACGCCCGAAACAACAATCGATCATGCCTGTGGGGAAAAAATGGCCGAATCCCAGACAACATAAAAATGATCAAAATAACAAAAATTGGAAATTTTACTAACCAGCAAGACGAGAATCATGGAAATCTTTTTGGGATTGTATTTCTTTATATATATATATATATATATATATATATATATATATATATATATACTGTAAAAATTTTAATTACATGTATATTTTAATTTCCTGTGACTTATCTTTTATAGAGCCGACGCGGTGGTCGAAAGGTCAAGGCAAGCTTTTCCTAGCGATCGTTCGGCTGCCGGGTTGTGGGTTCGAGTCCCACCTTCAGGCATGGATGTTGTGTAGTTGGACGCGGTGTGTTCCGACCCCCACTGGTGCACCGGGGCAACCTCATGTGACGGCTAAAAGGTTCACGGTTCTGGCCGGTGTATAGGCGAATGATGAAATATCAAATTTGCCTGGCCATTGGAAAAAAAAAAATCTTTTATAGAAAGTGGTATGATGAGCACATGTAAAATTAAACTAAAATAAACCCACGTTAGGTTTGAAAATAATTCCTTTATAAATAAAACAAGTACTAAATAGGTATTAAATACTCCTCGTTCCCTGTTCCATATATATGGTAAGCATTTGCAATCTGGATCTCATGTTTCTCAACATGAGATCCAGATTGCAAATGCTTATCTGATAATAATATATAGCCTGATAATAATATAAACCTGTAACTACGTCCAATAATGGAATTAATAATTCATTTTTTTTAATAAATCATATATGTAATAGAGGTATTAAACCCCTTGTTCCCTGCATTAGCATGTATGATGTCATGGTGTAAGTGCATGAATAATGTAATAAATGAAAAAATTGAAACTGATAAAACAACAAATGGAGCTAGGCCTTTCCAGGCTCCCAAAAATTTCTGTGAGAGTATCACACATGAAAAATATATATAATATACTAGTAAAATTGAAAAGTATTTCCGAAACCATGTACGTTCTCAAGGGCCATACCTGGTTCGGTTATACTGAAATTCTATGTTTCTATAGGCATAACTGTAAATTTTATTACAGAAATTATGCACCTGGTCCGACGTAGAAGAAATATATATATATATATATATATATATATATATATATATATATATATATATATATATATATATTAGGAAAACATAATAATAATAATAACCAATTTTAAGTAATCATGAAATATTAAAATCACCAAAGCAGTCACACCACAGCCACAATGCCGATATTAGAAATGAACAGCACCGGCCCAATTTCGAAGTCTAACCAGAATTAAATTCGTCTTCAGGTCTGAGCATCTAATTCTAATTAACCCAAACAAATGCCTTTTTCAGATTTGGCAATAGTAAGTTACTATAAATACCAAAACTCAGACTACAGGCAGTAAAAGAGGAAGAATTGAAAAATAAGAAAAATTTAGAAATCAAGTATTACCATGAAGCAAGAACCATCGTCTACATGTAAGTGCGATAAGCTGCAACAGAATGAAAAAAGTCGAAAAGCATCGGGAAGATATATATATATATATGTGTGTGGGTGCGTGTGTGTGTGTGTGTGTATGTGTGTGTGTTTACTAAAAGACTTAAAGTAGTAGAACTAGAAGAAACATGGTATAGACGTTGTTGTTATTGAGACCCAGACCGTCCGACCTACCAGAAAGGTGTAAGGTAACTGTTTGGACGACCGGGAAGTGCCACCCAATTTAGACCGGAACCCAGTAGGGGAGGCATCCACAGGGACCGTACCCTCTTTCCCCTACCACCAACCTCTCGGAAGGACTTAGGAACCCACATGTTTAACGTGATCGTACTCCGCATGAACACGGCGGCAGTTGTGGCAGCGTGCAAATCCAGCGCGCAAACCACCGGGCTACCGGGCCCGAAATGTGCCACCAGCACGGGGTGTTCCCAGGTGATCACCCACCCAAGTACTAACCGCGCCCGATGCTGCTTGACTTGATCTAACGAGAACCGTTGTATGGTATAGACGTATATTTTTAATTAATGAAAGTAAAATGGTTCATTTAGATTTTGTATTAATTTGTAATGCATTATTTCTGGTTTGAATTTTTTGACATTATTTTCATTGTATTATAAGTAATGGTTTTCATAGAGATGGTTAGGAGGGCAGTAAGAATGACTCAAAATCCGAAAAGATCACTGTTCGTAGTGTCTAGAGATGACGTAGAATTTAGAGACCTGAGACGTAGTAGAGTATAGGAAAATAAATTAATTATTAATGAATTCTCTTGAAAATGTAACTCATGTTAATAATTCTTTACTTGCACTTTTCTTTACTATGAAGATTCCTTAATCATTTTTCTGAAAGGAAAATACTATTTTAATATCGCCATAAGAAAAATCCAAATTCACTGTACTGTGCTTATCATTCGAATGTAATTACATTTTTAATGTTTGAGAAATCCATATTTATTGTATTGTGCTGAAGTAATTCATATATAATTAAGTCTCAAAAAAGAGAAAAAATTGGATCCTGTTCTCAAAAGTTATTTTGATCACATATCGTTATTATCAGTCTAAATCATCAGCAACTTAAAACATGAAAAAGGTAGGAACAGTATCAGTGTGTAATTAAAATGAAAAAATGTGCAGTACTTACAAAAACAGTGATTCTTTACAAAGAAACAACATTCTGTTTTTCAGCATTCACATTTCTTTCTTTCCCCTCACTCGCCCTCTTTAAATAAAACAGTTCTTTTCAAAGCTTTAAAAAGTTGTTTTACAGACGCTGTAAGTTGCATCATTAGTGCATGCAGCTAGCAGATCACCTGCAATTAAAATGTTTTACTCAAATTCTTCGAAATAATATTTAAGATAAAAAAAGATTGAAAAGCACAAAAGCGTTTTGATTAAATTTTTAGATGCATTTTCTCTATATATTAAAACTGGTAGATACGACACAATCATTACAACAATAATTTATTGATGATAATAACGATACAGACAATTGATTTTGTATGAGATTCCACATAAAAAATTTTAAATAATTTTTCTTTTTATATCATTAATGGTAAATAAGTACTTTGCATTGTTAAAAGGAAATAGAGATTTTAATTATTGGAATACACTTATGGGATATTTTGAGGATATTGTAAAAAAATTTGGCAGTGACACCAATCGAAGCCGAAATAGTTTTGCGTGGCTAACGCCTTTCTTTCTTTGTGATTGGTTTAACAGCTATTATATATTGTATATTTTTTGTTATACATTGCATTTTATGTTATTCATTATTATTATATATTGTATATTTTTGTGGTGTTCAATGTAAAAATTCTTGAAAAGTCTGAAATCCACGTCCGTAACCAGTAATTAGTATATCTCATGTCGACGTGAGACTTGGAATGTGTGATTTGTATGAATTGCATAGAAAAGTACGGATTCTTCCAAAAAAATTCTATAAAGATTTTGACATAAAAGCACATTTTAAGAGCATATTTCAAGCACTTTGTGCAAATGTCTGTAAGTATATGTCTGTAAAATATATATGTTTCCGTGTGTATGTCTGTAAGGTGTGGATACGATAACTAAAGAACGACTGCAACTACCACTATAAAATTTTATGTGGAAATGCATTATGGGAAAAATTAGATCTGGATGCAATGTTCAATATTTTTCGTGATTTGAATGCGAATTATTTGCATTAAGATTTTTACTTTTTTATACAATATAATGTACTCATACTATGTGTGTCATACTATGTATAGTATAGAGAAAATATCGTTTTCACGAAAATTTTCACTCGATATTTTGATGCCAATATATGTTTTAAGGCCTTCCGTACACATTTTGACTATTTTTGGAGCAATGTTCGTCTATCAGTCTGTCCGTATGTCTGTGGTCTAGTTTCTAGGTACAAGATAGCGGCCACAAATATTAATGGATTTTCACGAAACTTTATATCCGGCTTTGTTATAAAAAATCTAAAACTAGATAAAAAAAATTTTTAGTTCCAGCGAAAACGAAATAAAAAATCGATATTTATTCAAAATTTTATATTTTTTAATATGGCAACATAGAACAAAATTTGTCATAATCATGCATGAAAAGGTTCATTTATGGCTCAATGATCACGAGACTCAATCATTGTTGTAAAAAATAGCCGTCATACATTGTTTTTTGTTCGTGACGTCATTAGCCCCCTAGGGGGGACAAGTTACCCACCCCCCGCCGGGAAGTCCAATATCAAGTATGGTATCAATCGAAAGATTTTTCAAGCCCTTTAAAATGAAGGATTATACGCTATAATTGTAATCATTTTAGCCCACGATACCGATTTTTCAAAAAATTTCTTACAAAATTTGGGGGAAAAACCGCTATTAAAAATGAAGTCTGGTATACTAAAGTCTAGTTAATTAATTAAGATTTCCTTCCGATAATTTTTTAAACAATGATTGTAGTCTATGAGGCAAATTGATAAGTTTACGATATGGATGATACTAATTGTATTGAAATGGTTTATATTAACACAAATAAATCAAATGCATTCAATTCTTTGGCATTTAACTGTTGCCAAGTCGATAAAGGAAATTTTATATAATTCTGCGAACTATTTTAGAAGGAAAACTTGGCTACGAACTGGCTGTGAAAAAGATACATGTCTTTTTTTACTTTCCTTATATACATAAATGTATAAGGAAATTATTGTGACGGGGTCGAAAATTCGAATTCGAGTTTTCGACGGGAGAGCACGTTTCAAGCATCCCTGAACACGAATCGAACATTTTTGAAGTGATGCCTGTGTGTGTGTGTGTGTGTGTCAGTGAACCTTTGGAGACGATATCTCACGAACGAATGGAACGATTCGAATGAAATTTAGTACAAAAATCACAATCTGTGAATACTGGAAGCTTATTGTTTTAAAACACAATCGAATGTTCAGAACCCCCTAAATCTTCGAGTGAAATTTTGAAAAAATCATCAAAAAATCAAAACCTTTAACAAAGTTACGCAAATAGACATTTCGTATGTAATTTTTCCTTAGAAAACGATTGACATAAACTTTTGAACGCTAGCATAAACTGTTCTCGAGATATTGCACATTTTTCAAATACATTTATCAAAAAATCCCATAAATTAAAAAAATATATTAACTGTTAGGAAACATGTTCACTTTTCATATGTAATATCATGCGATGAATTTGGTGACGTCATTCTCGTGGTTCTAACTCATTCCATTCGCGAGAAAAGATACTTTGAGTAATACTTTTGTATTTGAACGCCAATAGTCATTTATCCGCTGTAAGAATAACTTATTTCTCCGTCTATAACGCTTGGCGAGATTTTGGCGACGAATTTAGCGGAATGCCACCAACTTGGCGACATTTTTAAATGTTGCCAAATTAACGAAAATCTCGCCAAATGGATAAAAATGACGCTAAATCAATGAAAATGGCGACTAATTGAAGAAAATTCAATATATTGGAAAGAATATAAGTACCTACCATAAGAATAATATTTTTTTTAATTGTAAAAGTAGTAAATTCATTGCATTATATAAGGAAAGTCATGTGCTGCCCACATCAGATTTTTTACTATCGGATAATGATTGTGAAACCAGTGTAACTGAAAAATGTTTGAGAATGAATGCGCAAGAAATTCGAGCGGAAACAGTTTCACCCTATTTTTAGTACTTTAATTCATTTTTTAGGGATTTTGTCTGTAGGGAAAAACCAGCTATTCTGTTCAATAAAAATATTCTATATAACATTACGATTAATCCACATTATCGCCAGTTCCAAACACGAAAAAGGTAACCACTCAAAATGACATCATCAGTATGTAATTAAAATTTAAGGAAAAAAAATCTGCAGTTTTTATAAGAACAGTTGTCCTTTACAAACGAAAAAAAAAATTTGACTGACTATTTTCTTACGTCTTTCCCATGTCATCCTCTTTTAAATAAAACGCTTCCATTCAAAGTTACGTTTTGCAGACGATAAAAAATGGCATCATTATTTCTAGCAGCCGGTGCGCAGATCTCTTGCAATTAAAATGTTTTCCCAGACTCAGTGGTTTCATGTGGATTTTAGCTGAAAAGTCTTTAAGGGGAAAGAAAAATGCAAAGAGGAAGAATGTGCAGACACTTTATTTTCATTTTCTTGGGGGATATTTTCCTTAATAGAAACACTTATTTGAGATGACATAAAAAACTGTACTTTTTAAAAAATGAACCTCAGTTAGGGCAATAAATATTACGAATGCAAGATGGTCGATTTTTTATTTCGGCGAATTTAAAGAAATAAAATTCTGGGTTGTGAATTGTGGGTGTCCTTTTCTGTGCTTCCTAGATAAGCGTTAATATAATAGAATCTATATAAAAATTGTCTGAAATGTTTGTGTCTTTTCAATCCCTCCAGAAGCCCAATGGTGAAACAGAATGTTGAATCTTTGCAAACTTATAGTATCAAAGAAGGGATAGAGACCTAATGGTGCCGAATTTTCGATTTACCCCTCCGAGAGTAGATAAAATAGGGTTTTTCGAAAATTATATCCAGGCCCTCTAGAATCTTCCGATGACTTAAATAAGTCTAAACCTTTTCATACAATCATTGTAGACACAGATTGTAGACAGTTATTTAATGACAACAACTCTTCCCAACAGAAAATCCACCATAGGCTACAATATCGCGTCCCTTGGCGAACTTTTATAAGACCACCAAATAAAAATTAACGAAGCCGCATTCTCGACTCTCCCCTCCCCCCCCCCCCCCAAGAAACTGGAGATAGGAGTGTTTGCAAAGTACCTCCAGACCCTCCAGAATCCCTCGGCTAACCTATAAATCTGAGTTTTTGTACAGTTATAGTATCGAGGCTACCAAGCAAAATTTAATGAAGTCGGATTTTTAATTTCTCTCCGGGGCGAACAAAATTATGGGAATCGAGAAGTATATTCAGACTCTCTAGAAACGCCCTGAATACCTATAAAATTAAAACTTTACAAGCTTATAGTATCGACTACCGGACAGAACATAACGGAGCCAAATTTTATTGACAACTATTTTCGGCGCCAATCTCGATAAATGGTAAAATAAATGAACTTATTTAAAGCATTTGCAGCGCATCATTTAAAAAAAATTATCACGTCCCTTAGTACAATTTTGTGACTATATTCATTAATACTCCATGTGCATTGTAGACAGTCACTTAATGACATCAACTCGAAAAAAATTCACCACAGGCTACATATCGCGTCGTTTAAAGCAATTTTATGAGACTATATTCACTAGTACTTCTTTCAGTTTGTAGACAGTCACTCAATGACACTAAATCTTTCTAGAAGAAAATCTGCCATACTCTACAATATCGCGTCTTTGGAAGCAATTTTATGAATATATTCATTAGTATTTCATGTAGATTGTAGACAGTCACTTAATGACATCAACTCTTTCCAGAAGAAATTTACCATAGGCTACAATATCGCGTCCCTTGGCACCATTTTATAACTATATTCATTGATACTTCATGTAGACTGTAGACAGTCATTTAATGACATCAACTCTTTCTAGAAGGAAATTACCAGAGGCTACAACATCATATCCCGTGACGCAATTTTATAACTATATTCATTAGTACACCATGTAGATTGTAGACAGTCCATAATAACATCAACTCTTTATAGAAGATAATTTACCAGAGGATACAATATCACGCCCCTTGACGAAATTTTTATGAATATATAATCATTAGTACTTCTTGTAGATTGTAGACAATCACATAATGACATCAACTATTTCCAATCTGCACTATAAAGTGCGTTATTTTAAGCACTTTCATAGTTGCAACCAAAGTCAATCAAATCACGCAGTTGTCTTCCAAGACTGCGTCAAACAAACGATAAGAAGCCCTAATAGCCAGCTTCATAGTCAAAAACCTCACCCATCACCCCTCCTTATCGTTGGATTTTTGCGACTATAAAATTTTGTGTTGCGTTAAAATCCCCTTATAAAAAACATTTTACTTTCCCCAAAACACATAGAAGACGTACGAGAGAGCAATGTGAATTAGTGAAAAAATTCAACTTTACAAATTTTGATTAATTTGCACGGTTTAGGCATTCCTTAACACTAACCATCTATCTATATATACTAATTGCCAAGTGTCCGTCTGTCTGTCTGTCTGTCTGTCACGCTTTTTTTAGGCACTTCCCGAATAGATAGAGACTTGCAATTTGGTACACGGCTCGGTCGTTCGATAAAACCCCCTGGAAAAATCGAATTTTTCGAAAACGTTCTATAGAGGGGATGCCCCACACCAAAACGTTCGAAAAGTGAAATGATAGGAAAGAATGCTTTGCGATGAGGTAGAGACTTCAAATTTGGTGTATGGGTAAATCGTTCGAAAGGAAGAAAGTGTGCAATTTCAGATTTCCAATATTTTCTACTTAAGGGGGTGCCGTACACTAAAACGTTCGAAAAGTGAAATGATAGGAAAGCATGCTTTGCAATGAGATAGAGACTTCAAATTTGGTATATGGGTAAATCACTCGAAAGGAAGAAAGTGTGCAATTTCAGATTTCCAATATTTTCTACTTAAGGGGGGGTGCAGCACACCTAAACGTTCGAAAAGTGAAATGATAGGAAAGAATGCTTTGCGATGAGGTAGAGACCTCAAATTTAGTGTATGGGTAAATCGTTCGAAAGGAAGAAAGTGTGCAACTTCAGATTTCCAATATTTTCAACTTAAGGGGGTGCCGCACACTAAAACGTTCGAAAAGTGAAATGATAGGAAAGAATGCTTTGCGATGAGGTAGAGACTTCAAATTTGGTGTATGGGTAAATCGTTCGAAAGGAAGAAAGTGTGCAATTTCAGATTTCCAATATTTTCTACTTAAGGGGGTGCCGCACACTAAAACGTTCGAAAAGTGAAATGATAGGAAAGCGTGCTTTGCGATGAGATAGAGACTTCAAATTTGGTGTATTGGTAAATCGTTCAAAAGGAAAAAAACGTGCAATTTAAGATTTCCAATATTTTCTACCTAAGGGTGTGCCGCACACCAAAATATTCGATTTGCAGAATAAATGAGAAAACGCTCCTTTAAAATTTGATAGAGGCTTGAAATTCGGTATATGGGCTAATCATTTGATGGAAACACTCAAGACAAATATAGTTTTTCAAAAATGTTCGTTTAAGGGGGTGCTTCAGAGTAAAACGTTCGAAAAGTGAATTGATAAAAAACCACGCTTCGGATTGAGATAGAGATATCAAATTTGGTATAAGGGCAGATAGTTTGAAAGGAAGAAAGTGTAAAATTTCAGTTTAACAATATTTTCTACTTTAGGGGGTGCCACACACCAAAATGTTCGATTTTCGGAATAAAGGAGAAACGCCCGTTTTAAAACGTGACAGAGGCTTGATATTTGATATATGGGAAAATAATCTGACAGAAATCACATAAAGAATAGAGTTTTTCAAAAATGTATAGTTAAGGGGGTGGGTACTCCACACAAAAGCATTCGAAAGATGAAATGCTAGAAAAGTATGCTTCGCGATGAGATAGAGACTTCAAATTTAGTGTACGGGTAAAAAGTTGGAAAGGAAGAAAGTGTGCAATTTCAGTTTTCCAACATTTGTTATTGTAGGGGGTTCCGCTCACTAAAATGTTCGATTTACCGAACAAATGAAAAACGCCTCCTTTACAATGTGATAGAGACTTGAAATTTAGTATATGGGCTAACCATTTGACAAAAAAAACCAAAGATGAGTACAGTTTGACAAAAATGTTCCTTAACGGGGTGCTACACAGAAAAACGTTCGAAAGGTGAAGTGATAGAAAAACATGATTCCCGATAGGATAGCGACTTCAAATTTGATGTACGGGTAGATAGTTTAAAAGGAAGAGAGTGTGAAATTTTATATTTCCAATATTTGCTACTTAAAGGGGTGCGCACACTAATATGTTCGATTTTCCTAATAAATGAGGCACGCTTCCTTTCAAATGTGATAGAGGCTTGATATTTGGTATTTGGGCCAATCATCTGATAAAAAACACAAGACAAACAGAGTTTTTCAAAAATGTTCATTTATGGATGTGCTTCATAGAAAAAGTTCCAAAGGAGAAATAATAATATAGGAGTGCATCGGGATGAGATAGACTTTAATGTGTTGTACGGGTAGATAATTCGAAAGGAAGAAATCAGCAAATTTAGTCGAATCGATTTGTCGAATAAATATGAAACGCAAATTATTAAAAAATTTACATTATTCAAAGGTTGCTTATTGCGAGACCGTTGATTTTCAACGGGTATTCGGCTAGTCGTTTTCTAAATCTGTTAGCACTATGCCTGCCGATAAAATTTGGCGATTCGACTAAAAATTAATTAATTTAAATTGGTAAGAACAAGAGGTTTCTTGTCTTTCAGAGCTATTTGGACCAGGGTAAGTCCTCAAATTTTAACACGGATTTCGAATATTGGGATGAAATCTAAAAGAATAATTATCACAAATAATAATAACTTTATATTTATTTTATATGTTATTTTCTTCTGATATAGAATGTCATCATTTATAAGACGCTAGCATGAAACGTTCTTAAATTATTCCATTTTTGTTAATATAAAAAAAAAGTAGAAATCATAAAACTACATCAATCTCGGAAATTCCCCTTGGACCTAAAATGGGAAGGATAAGAACATCAACCTTTTATATAGAGAAAAAAATTATGATTTCATCTCAAAAGCTCAATTTACCAAGAGATCAGTGGTTGGATTTTCAACTGAAACGTTACAAAATAAATTCTTTATATTAAATATCTAACTTGTTTGTATCTCTATAAAAAGGCCTCCTCTCCCCAGAATCTACTCGGTGACCTAGAAAGCTGAATTATTGTAACTTATAGTACCGACCACTTGACAGAATCCAACGGAGCAGGTTTTACGAATCTCCCTCTTCTTCGACTTAGACCATCCGACCTACCCGATGGTGTAAGGTAGCTGCTTGGACTGCCAGGAAGTGTCACCCAAATTAGACCAAAACCCAATGGGGGCAAAATTCACAGGGACCATACCCTCTTTCCCCAACCACCAACCTCTCGGAAGAACTTACGGATCCACATACTTAACGTGCCCGTACTAACGTGACAGTTTGAGCAGAGCCAGGAATTGAACTCGGATCATCCGATTGCAATCCCCTCGCGCTAACCACTGGACTGTTCCACCCCTCTCTTTTTCGATTATCCCACCAAAGGCAACGGGGGGGGTTTCTGGGGTTAGTGCTCACCAACAAGCAGAGCCGAGGCCCCTTAGTTACATAAACTAAAACTTATTTCAACAAAAGTTGTAGCTTAATTTTTTAAGAATGTTTATTTTACTGTTTTTGACAGGCTTAAATACTAGGGTATTCTATGTTTAAAACCAATTAAAATAATCTTTCCTAAAGCCTCACTCACTAAATATGAAATACTAGAAGGTATGTCCGTCACATGACGGAATTCAAAACTTACAAAATATTGCCTCCCATTTGGCGACATTTGCGACATCCCGCCAAATTCATTGCCAAATTCTTTGCCAAATGTGACTGATGGACGAACAGAAAAATAGCCTTTTCTTATAGTAGATTCTTATATTCTTTCTAAGATATTGTATTTTCATCGATTTAGTGACATTTTCGTTAATTTTTGTGATATTTTGTTCAATTTTGAGACATTTTAAAAAACTTGTCAAAATTGTGGCCAAGTTGTACAGTTGAACTGACAGATAAACGCTGCCGAAATATCATTTCAATACTATCCCCTTTTAAAACACAATTTATTGATGTGGCACCATTTTTATCAATTTGGCACCATTTTTATCAATTTGGCACCATTTTTATCAATTTAGAACCATTTTTATCGATTTGCCAACATTGTCGTTAATTTGGCGATAATTTAATCAATTTGACGAAATTTTAAAAAGTCGTTAATTTGGCGATATTTTAATCAATTTGACGAAATTTTAAAAAAGTCGATAATTTGGCGATATTTTAATCAATTTGACGAAATATTAAAAAGTCGCCAAATTTGCCCCCAAGTGTGATGGTTGGACTTATCAGACAAACGCTATCGAAACATCATTACAATACTATTGCTTTTCAAGCGCAATTAATTTAATTGATTTGGCATCATTTTTATTAATTTAGCGACATTTTATTCAATTTCACACCATTTAAAAAAAATTGCCAAGTTGGCGATATCTTGCCAAATTCGTAAGCAAAATATTCGCCAAGCGTTACCCAGAGATAGATAAACAGACGGATAAATCAAGGTATTTACATTATCAATATTAAATTCGCATTGCCGTAATAATGAAATATCGTGTTCATGGTTAAATCAATTAAAATTACTCTCAGTTTAATTTAATGTCTGATTTCAGAGAAATTCGAAAAAAATATCACTTCTATATAAAAAAATATAGGAAAAAAACTCAGGAATGAAGGATTTAAATCGGTTAATTAGGAACACAGTATCTTTATGTCCAAGTCTTTGGCAAAAAGAGGTACAAGAGAATTTGCATAGAAAAATTGAAGCTTTCTTTTCAGTTAAACCACGTTTCCACTTTAAGAAAGAAATACTTAATTGGTCTTGAATGACTTGTAAACTTTTAAATTTCAAAAGAAGGTTTTTTTTTTCCATTTTAAAAACTTATTGATGGTTTCCTTTTTTAGGCATCATTTCAATGATTACGGAGATACGTCAAAAGTTTTCTATGATTTAAAGATCTTTGAAGATCGTATGCTTTTATTTTTATATATATCTTATCTTTTTATAGCTTTTGAATTTACTAGCGGAATGCCAAACATATCCCGAACAATAATATACAGTTATATAATCGTGATAATTTGAACGATTCTTATTTTATTGTTAAATAATTAAAATTATAGACTGTCCCGTCAAACTATCTCACTTGTGCTAAATTTCAAGGTTCTATCTTAATTATTTTTATATTTTGTCTCTTTATGGCTTTTAAATTTACTAGCCAAATTTGTTGAAAATCAGCGGTGTCACAATAAACATATCTCGAACAATAAATAACATACACAATTATATAGTGAGTATTTAAACGTTTCTTATTTTATTATAAAATGATTAGAATTATAGAATGTCTAGTCAAACTATCTCACTTGTGCAGTTAAATTTCAAGTTTCTATCTTAATAATTTTTATATATTTTGTCTCCTTATGACTTTTGAATTTACTAGCCGAATACCCGTATTTAAACGTTTTTTATTTTATTGTTAAATGATTAGAAATATAGAATGTCTCGTCAGACTATCTCACTTGTGCTAAATTTCAAGTTTACATCTTAATTGCTTTCTTAATTATTGACCTGTGTACTTATTTCCAGATCTCTATCTCAGATAAAGGGGGTGTTTTTACATACCGGGTGGTCAGAATTAAAACACCCCTACTCTGAGCTCTCTATACATCGAACTACTCAGTGTAAAGGCTCCAAAATTGTTGAACCTACTATTCAAGACATGGGGAAAGGGATTACGCGAAAAAAAAATTAGTTCCAGAAACAACGATAGGTGGCGCTGTACAACAGAAAATATGCTGAAAAGACACAAAATACACATTTGTAACACATTTTATTCGAACGTACCAAACATTCATATCATAAGGACCTTATCGATGCATGGAATGCTGCTCAATATGATTCCCTTCTTCAAGATGTAAAATCTGCAGTCTTTGGACAGCTTGTTCAACTGCGGATGGTAATTGATCGATTGAGATGCTTCTCACATGCAGAGTGATACTGTCTTTCAAATCTGCCAAGGTTACCAGACGTCCTCGATAAACAAGACTTTTTAAGTATCCCCACAGCCAAAAATCACAGGGATCAGATCTGGAGAACGAGATGGCCAGGTTGTCGGAAACGCACTAAGTAAAATTACTCTACCATTAGTAAAATGTTGCCTAAGAAACTGCTGTACACAGAGTCCAATGTGTGGAGGCGCTCCATCTTGCATAAAGGTAATTGAATCAAGACATTGGTGCTGTTGCAGTTGGGGTACAACAAAATTTTCGAGCATGTTTTTGTACCTCCTGGCCATCACGGTGCATGTCACAGGGCCATTGGGAGTAGCCTCTTCGAAAAAGAAAGGTCCAAGAATGAATGTGGCTGGGAATCCACACCAGACTGTAACTTTCGGTGAGTTAAGTGGAATCTCTTGGAAGGTATGAGGGTTTTCCGTGTCCCAAATGCGACAGTTATGGGTGTTGACTGTTCCACTTAGATGGAAATGCGCTTCATCGCTCCATAGAATCTGCCATGGCCACGATGCATCCACTTAAACTCTAGCCAGAAATGTCAATGCAAAGGTCAGTCGCTTCTCCCTGTCGATGGTCAACAAGTGGTGATCGTGGCTAATTTTGTACGGGAATAAATGCACTATGTTTCTCAGTACGTTCCGCACTGTGTTGTAGGGAACACCCAAGTGTCGTGACACTCCACGTGCACTACTACAGCCTATAACGTTATCCATTGATTGTTCAACAATAGCGGTGGCAACATCGTCAACGACATCTGATTGTGTCGACAGTCGATTGCGACGACAGTCGATTTGCGTCCTCGACCCGACTGAACTCCAAGATGTCCAGTTTTCTCGAATCGAGCGATCATTCTCCCGAGAGCTTGTGGAAGTAATGGTCCATTGCGCAAATTCTTAAGTCGACGAAACTCTCGAAGTGCAGCTGCAGCATGTTCTTTGTTTTCATAAAACAGCTTCACAAGCAAAGCGCGTTCTGGCAGTGTGACAGCCATCGCTGATAAGAATGAAAATTTCCCAGTTTTATCCCCTTTTATGCCCAAAACATAGTGTCTGCAAACCAAGGGTTTATGCAAATTTTTCTGCTACAGTGCGAAATTGCAGTTACCATGACAGTTTAAGTTTCTTCACTTTTTTATCTTCTTTTTTTTTTCATATCAGCAAAAGATATTAAAAAGGAAAAATTCCATATTGCATGTGTTTATTTTTAAATTCCTTATATACATAATGTATAAGGAAAGTATTGTGACGGGGTCGAAAATTCGAATTCGAGTTTTCGACGGGAGAGCACGTTTCAAGCATCCCTGATCACGAATCAAGCATTTTTGAAGTGATGTCTGTGTGTGTGTGTGTGTGTGTGTGTGAAAGTATGTGTGTGTGTGTGTGTCAGTGAGTCTGTGGAGACGATAACTGACGAACGAATGGACCGATTCGAACCAAATTTGGTACAAAAATCATAATCTGTAAACACTGGAAGCTTATTGTTTTTATACGCAATCGAATGTTCAGAACCCCCCCCCCCCCCCAATTTTCGAATAAAATTTTGAAAAAATCGTCAAAAAATCAAAACCACTAATAAAGTTACGCAAATAGACATTTCTTATGTAATTTTTCATTAGAAAACGATTGGCATAAATTTTACAGCGCTAACACAAACCGTTCTCGAGATATTGCACATTTTTCAAAAAAATTATCAAAAAGTCATACAAAATAAAAAAAAATATTTCCTATTGAGAAACATATTCACTTTTCATATGTAATACTATACGATAAATTGGGTGACATCATTCTCGTGGATCTAGCTCGTTCCATTCATGGAAAAAGATACTTTGAGTAATACCTTTGGATTTGAATGCCAATAGTCATTTGTCTGCTGTAAGAATAACTTATTTCTTCAGCCATAACGCTTGGCGAGATTTTGGCGACGAATTTGGCGGAATGTCGCTAACTTGGCGACTTTTTGAAATGTTGACAAATTAGCGAAAATCTCGCCAAATGGATAAAAATGACGCTAAATCAATGAAAATGAACACTAATTGTCGAAAATTCAATATCTTGGAAAGAATATTAGTATCTACTATAAGAAAAACCTATTTTTTTACTGTAAAAGTAGTAAATTCATTACATTATATAAGGAAAGTCATGTGTTGTCCACATCAGATTTTTTTGTGATTATTTTGTGTCTTTTCCGCATATTTTCTGTTGCACAGCGCCACCTATCGGTGTTTCTGGAACTAATTTTTTTTCGCGTAATCCCTTTCCCCATGTCTTGAATAGTAGGTTCAACAATTTTGGACCCTTTACACTGAGTAGTTCGATGTATAGAGAACTCAGAGTAGGGGTGTTTTAATTCTGATCCCCCGGTATTAGGCAAATTGAACAATTTGGTGTGCGGCATCACTAAAGTAACAAATATTTGAAAATTGTAATTGTTCACTTTCTTCCTATCTAACGATCTGCCTTTTCACCAGTTTTTAGGTCTCTCCTCTCATCGCATAATTCCGTTTACTATCATTTCATCTTTCAAGCTTTTTGCTGTGGAGCTCCCGTTAAATAAACATTATTAAATAATTTGATTTTTCCCGGGAGTCTTTTCGAACAATTGACCCGTGCATTAAATTTCAAGTCTCTATCTCTCTCTCATTCCACATTTCGAACGTTTTGGTGCGGTGCACCCGCTTAAATTTTTATGAAAAATTCGATTTTTATATCGAACTCCTTACAACTTACTTACAAGAAGACATTTCTTCTTTTTTAGGCGAGCATTTTGGTGAACGGCACCACTAAAGTAGCAAATATTGTAAAACTGAAATTGTATACTCTTTATCCTTTCAAACTCTCTAGCTTTACGCCAAATTTAAAACCTCTATCTCACCACGATGTACGTTTTTCTGTTATTACACATTTCGAATGCTTTGGTGTTGACAATGTTTGGTGCGTCCAACAATCATTTTTGAAAATGTTTATTATTTCCTGATATTTTATCGATGGATTGGCCGGTGTACTAAATTGCAAATCTCTATTGCACTTAAACGAAGGAGTTTCTCATTTTTTCGACAAATCTAATATTTTAAAGTGACACACTCCTAAAGTAACAAATTATGGAAAACTGAAATTGCACACTTTCTTCTTTTCGAACAATCTACACTTACACTACATTTAATGTCTCTATATCATCGCTAAGTATGTTTCGCTATCATTTCACCTTTCGAGCGTTTTGGCGTGCAACACCCTGCGGTATAATTATTGGAAAATACTTTAAAGATCGCGTATCAAAAAATCTGATGTGGGCAACGCATGACTTCCCTTATATAATGTAATAAATTTACTACTTTTACAGTAAAAAAATAGGTTTTTCTTATAGTAAATACTTATATCCTTTCCAAGATATTGAATTTTCGACAATTATTCGTCATTTTCATTGATTTAGCGTCATTTTTATCCATTTGGCGAGATTTTCATTAATTTGGCAACATTTCAAAATGTCGCCAAGTTGGCGACATTCCGCCAAATTCGTCACCAAAATCTCGCCAAGCGTTAAAAAGCGAAGAAATAAGTTATTCCTACAGCAGATAAATGACAATTGGCGTTCAAATACAAAAGTATTACTCAAAGTATTTTTTTTTTTCATGAATGGAACGAGCTAGATCCACGAGAATGATGTCATCCAATGTATCGCATGGTATTACATATGAAAAGTGAACATGTTTCTCAATAGGAAATATTTTTTTCTTATTTTATATGACCTTTTTATTTATTTTTTGAAAAATATGCAATATCTCGAGAACGGTTCGTGTTAGCGTTCTAAAATTTATGTCAATCGTTTTTTAATGAAAAATTACATAAAAAATGTCTATTTGCGTAACTTTATTAACGGTTTTGATTTTTTGACGATTTTTTCAAAATTTCACGCGAAAATTTAGGGGGGTTCTGAATATTCGATTGCGTATAAAAACAATAAGCTTATAATGTTTACATATTGTGATTTTTGTACTGAATTTCGTTCGAATCGGTCCATTCGTTCGTCAGTTATCGACTCCACAGACTCACTGACACACATACTCACACACAGACATCACTTAAAAAATGTTTGATTCGTGATCAGGGATGCTTGAAACGCGCTCTCTCGTCGAAAACTCGAATTCGAATTTTCGACCCCGTCACAATACTTTCCTTATACATTATGTAAATAAGGAAAGTAATAATTAATTGTTGTGTTGCAATAACTCACCAAATTTGCCTGAGTGCCAGCTCACTTACCTTAGATAGAAAACAATACATTGATCATTAATTTATCTTTTTAACTAATATTTAACACTCAATTACTATGATTACACATATAGTTACAAGACCCTTACTAAATAATCATTTCAAGGTACAATTTGATTGAATTATTTATAGAAGTGACCCAGGTGGTTCGAATGTAAGACCTGAACTCTAGTCGAAATATTGCGAGAAATTACATTCAACCATTTGCAAATAAGTGGTTGGCACATCCTTTTTGTACAGATGCACTGTATCAATGGGTTGCTTGGCGAGGGGATCTCCCACGATGCTTACTTTAAAATGTCACCAACTAATTTATTACATCACCAAAATTTTAATACTGCTGTCGCCTATTTTTTGGAGCTACCTCATCCCTCGAACTCTAGTCACCGTCTCTTATCTCTTACGTCGTTATTTTCTAATATCGCCTTCCACGTTTTGCTAGGCAATCGCATCTCTTCCATGTTCCAAGTAAGTACTCCTTTCTCTACTTTCATTGGCCTAGCCTTTGTGCAATGTTGGGATGCATCCTGATTAGATCTTATGTAGCATGTCTTTTGCGGAAACATCGTTTACGCCCAATGTCACCATCGTGATTTTTCCAGCTACTAATGCCATGGATTTATGGGTCGTAAACTTTTCCGAGAAAAACTGTCAACCATGGCATCACTCATCAGAGTTCTTTGTTTGCAGACTTAAAACTACTTATATGGGTTCACACGCCCCTTTTCTTCCAATGAAAATTTGTGTAAAAATTTCATTTTTATTGCGGGTTTCATTAACCCATATGCTAAATTGCAAGTCTATGTCTCACATTTTTGATCAAATCGATCATATTTTGGAGTGCGGCACCCCTAATCCAGCAAATATTGGAAAATTGAAATTGTATAATCTCTTGCTTTCAAATTATCTACACATAAACCAAATTCAAAGTCTCTATTTTGTCGCAAAGTATGTTTTGTATGTACCATTTCACATTTCAAACGTTTTGGTGTTGAGACTCAGACCGTCCGACCTACCAGAAAGGTGTAAGGTAGCTGTTTGGACGGCCGGGAAGTGCCACCCAATTTAGACCGGAACCCAGTGGGGGAGGCAGCCACAGGGACCGTACCCTCCTTCCCCTACCACCAACCTCTCGGAAGGACTTACGGACCCACATGTTTAACGTGATAGTACTCCACATGAATACGGCGGCAGTTGTGGCAGCGTACAAATCCAGCGCGCAAACCACCGGGCTACCACGTCCGAAAAGTGCCAACATCACGCGGTGTTCCCAGGTGGTCACCCTCCCAAGTACTAACCGCGCCCGATGCTGCTTGACTTCGGTGATCTAACGAGAACCGGCGTTGTCAGCACGGTAGGGCTGTTCGCATAAACGTTTTGGTGTGTAGCACCTCTTTTAATGAACATTTTTAAAAAGTTTAAAAAGTTCCAAACATGTTCTAATTCAACACGAAACTCTAGGTTTATTGACTAGGAACTTTAAATTTAATATAAAGGTGGATCATATGATAAGATCAACTTGAGTTATTGCTATTTTCAAATATCTAATTAATTTAACGGGGTGTCATAGACAAAAATGTTCGAATTGTCGAATCAGTTCTTAGTTTATTGAGGTAAAAACTTTACATTTGTTATGAAGGTAGATCATATGATAAGATCAACATGGATGCTGATTTCAAATATTTATTATTTTAAGAGGTGTTATAGACAAATATGTTCGAATTGTCGAGTGAACATGGAACTTCAGATTGATTAAGCTAGGAACTTAATATTTAGTACAAAGGCAGATCATATGATAAAATCAACTTGAATAATTGCTGTTTTTAAATATTTATTATTTTAGGAGAGTGTTATAGACAAAAATATGCCAATTGTTGAATGAGATTGAAACATCGGTTTTATTTACTCAGGGGCTTTAAATCTTGTGCAAGGATAAATCATATAATGAATGCAATATGGAAAATTTCTGTTTTCAAATATTTTTTAGTTTAAGGGTGTTATCATCTGCCATAACGATTCATTATAGTATTATCACAAGAACACCAATAGAGTAAATACACCAATTTAGTTTATTAAACATCAATAAAATGAATGAAAATGTTTGAGATATATTTTTCTGCGCATTATAAAAACGAATTTTGTGTATCTTGCTACTCTCCAGTTATAGTTGATAAAATGTAGAACAAAATAAATTAGAAATGAAAAAACATTCTAACAAAATTCAGAGATTTTAAAAAATTTTCTCATTACTTGTATATCAAGATGATCTACATATATACACTGTTTAAAGTTTTTGACTTTAACAGTTTGATCTGTAAATTTTTACTTAGTCAATCAATGTCACTCAGATGTATGATATAGACACACAACATTTCATAAATAAAATATAAATACACAATAATAGAATTTTTTCCAAATTCTTATGTTTACCATCCTTTCCCTGAAGAGAAAAAAATAGATCTTAATAAATGTTCACATAATGTGCATAAATTTACAAATCAAAACTAATTTTACCATTCACAAATTCAAATAGTTTACTTTCTATTTAATTTGTTTTAATAGACGTAGAGTGACCCGTGTATTAAATCCTTAACTCCGTTCAAAAAATCTAATGTGGGCAACACATGACTTTCCTTATATAATGCAATGAATTTACTACTTTTACAGTTAAAAAAATGTTATTCTTATAGTAGACACTTATATTCTTTCCAAGATATTGAATTTTCTTCAGTTAGTCGTCATTTTCATTGATTTAGCGGCATTTTTATCCATTTGGCGAGATTTTCATTAATTTGGCAACATTTCAAAATGCCGCCAAGTTGGCGACATTCCGCCAAATTCTTCGCCAAAATCTCACCAAGCGTTATGGACGGAGAAATACGTTATTCTTACAGCGGATAAATGACTATTGGCACTCAAATACAAAAGTATTACTCAAAGTATCTTTTTTCATGAATGGAACGAGATAGATCCACGAGAATGATGTCCCCAAATTTATCGCATGGTATAACATATGAAAAGTGAACATGTTTCTCAATAAGAATTTTTTTTTTTTATGTGACTTTTTCATAATTTTTTTGAAAAATGTACAATATCTCGAGAACGGTTCATGTTAGCGTTCTAAAATTTATGTCAATCGTTTTCTAATGAAAAATTACATAAGAAATGTCTATTTGCGTAACTTTATTAGCGATTTTGATTTTTTGATGATTTTTTCAAAATTTCACTTGAAAATTTAGGGGGGTTCTGAACATTCGATTACGTATAAAAACAATAAGCTTCCAGTGTTTACGGGTTGTGATTTTTGTTCCAAATTTCGTTCGAATCGGTTCATTCGTTCGTCAGTTATCGTCTCCACAGACTCACTGACACACGCACACACATACACACACACACATATATATATACATACTTTCACACAGACACACACACACACACACACACAGACATCACTTCAAAAATGTTTGATTCGTGATCAGGGATGCTTGAAACGTGCTCTCCCGTCGAAAACTCGAATTCGAATTTTCGACCCCGTCGCAATACTTTCCTTATACATTATGTATAAAAGGAAAGTAAAAATGGCATTACTAACTTCTTTAAGTTCCAAACTCTCAAATCAAAGACTTAAAGCGCATTTTAAAAAAATCTGATATAGACAGCACATGAATTTCCCTACATAATGCTATGACTTACTTTTTTAAAACAAAAAAAAAATGGTGTGCAAGATCCATGGCACAATGCTTTTGTCATTGATTTTAATATCACGTAAATTGAAATTGGGTCCTTTTGGCAATTCATTTCTCCAATCAAAATGACTTATTCATTGCAGAATTATCATCAAAACGTAATTTTAATTTAATTGATATCCCCATGACGTAAAAGACTTTTGGAAAATTTTTTGGCGACAAAATGCACAATTATTGCAAAAAGTATCTTCACTCGTGGATGGGATCAACTAATGTATGCTCGACAATAATGATAACAGCTTGACTAATATTGCATACTAAAATTGAGCATATTTGATGATATTTACTACTTTTTACTTTCCTTATATACATAATGTATAAGGAAAGTATTGTGACGGGGTCGAAAATTCGAATTCGATTTTTCGACGGGAGAGCACGCTTCAAGCATCCCTGATCACGAATCAAACATTTTTGAAGTGATGTCTCTGTGTGTGTGTGTGTATGTGTGTGAAAGTATGTGTGCGTGTGTGTGTGAAAGTATCTGTGTGTGTGTGTGTGAAAGTATGTGTGTGTGTGTGTGTGAAAGTATGTGTGTGTGTGTCAGTGAGTCTGTGGAGACGATAACTGACGACGAACGAATGGAACGATTCGAACGAAATTTGATACAAAAATCACAATCCGTAAACACTGGAAGCCTATTTCTTTTATACGCAATCGAATGTTCAGAATCCCCCTAAATTTTCGAATGAAATTTTGAAAAAATTGTCAAAAAATCAAAACCGCTAATAAAGTTACGCAAATAGACATTTCTTATGTAATTTTTCATTAGAAAACGATTGAAATAAATTTTAAAACTCTAGCATGAACCGTTCTCGAGATATGGCACATTTAAAAAAAATATCAAAAAATCATATAAAATAAAAAAAAAATATTTTCTATTGATAAACATGTTCACTTTTCATATGTAATACCATGCGATAAATTTGGTGACATTTTCGTGGATCTAGCTCGTTCTATTCATGAAAAAATATACTTTGAGTAATACTTTTGTATTTGAACGCCAATAGTCATTTATCTGCTGTAAGAATAATTTATTTCTTCGTCCATAACGCTTGGCGAGATTTTGACGAAGAATTTGGTGGAAAATGGTGTTTAAATTTGGTTTTTAAATGTTGCTAAATTAACGAAAAACTCGCCAAATGGATAAAAATGATGCTAAATCAATGACGACTCATTGATGATGACGACATGGAAAATGACGTCTCATTGACGAAAATTCAATATCTTGGAAAGAATATAAATAACAACTACAAAAATAATCTATTTTTTTTACTGTAAAAGTAGTAAATTCTTTGCATTATATAAGGAAAGTCATGTGCTGCCCACATCAGATTTTTTATTTGCAATTTTATGTAATTTCTTTTAATAACGTTATTTGAAAAACTTGCAATATCTCAAGAAGAGCTCGTACTACTGTTCTAAAGACAGTGGCACTCGTTTTGTAATGAAAAATTACACATGAAATGATTATTTATTTAACAGTATTTAAATTCATGATATATTAATGATTTTTTCGAAAGAAATTTTCGAATATCCTGCAATATCTCGAGAACAGATTATGCTAGCGTTCTAAAATTTATATCATTCGTTTTCTAATGAAAATTTACCAAAATGATTATTTTTTCATCAATGACGGTCCTGATATTTTATGGATTTTTTGAAAAATTATTTCGAAAATTGGAAGGTGTTCTGTATATTCGATTGCGTTTCAAAACAATAGAGTTGCAGCATTCATTGATTGTAATATTAGTACCAAATTGCTTTCAAAACACGTCATTCATTTGCGAAATATGTGTGTGTACTAATTCCCCCGTGGTGAAGGAGCGCCTACGCACCACGTCCACAAGACCCCTCAGGGTGTCCCATGGCGAAGGGGAGGAGATTTGCAGCTTCATTTTTATAGAAGCCCCCCGAAAAGTGAAAGTCTGACTTGGCTTCGGTATGACAACATCCATGTCTGCTGGCGGGATTCAAACCCGGAACCCGGCAATCCAGCGATCAGACGAAAAAACATGCCCCTGACAGCTCGACTACCAGATCGGCAAATATTGCTCCCATAGACTCATGGACACACAGACTAACATACATGCACACAAATATCACCTCAAAAACGTTGGACTCAAGTTCAGGATATCTTAAAACATGATCTTCCGTCGGAAATTAGACTACTAAATTCCCGTCCAATCATAATATTTTTTGTATACATTATACTATGCAGAGAAAGGGAAAAGTGTATAAAATAATCAAAAGAATGTATTGAGGGCAGTCCCCTTCAGCGTGATATCTATGGTGTTTAAAAAGGAAAATAAATAGACGTATGGTGCTTGTAAGGTAAGTAAAAGGACAAAAAAAATAACACAGCAATTCATTTTCCTTCTTAAATAATAGAAACTGCACATAACATGCACTCAGTCAAGAAGTTTCCCTAATAAAGATCACCACTGGGGAGTAAGACATAAAACATTTCTTATAAATGAGTTCAGGTAAAAAGTTAAGAAAGTTTTTCCAATTATTTTTCGTTACGCTGCATTTAAAATGAGCGTCACGCTGACAGATAACATTTTTAAAAACAATGCCATATTTCGTTGTGCTGCGTGAGCACAGTTATTGGTGAGGGAAAAAATTACATACTATTGTTTTCGGGAAAAAAAATTTCTTGAAACATCTATTTCTCAGGATCTTCTATAGATAGAGATCAGATAATGAAGGAATTGAATTCAGCATGAATTTCCGGGGGGAAGAATGGCGGCGAACTAAAGATTTCCACTTTTGGCTCTTTTTTCCATTTCCTGTTAAAAAAATTTTCGTTTCATTTGAAACATTAATGTTTCAAAATTGGTTATAGATGGCCTTAGGTGGTAACTGATATAAATTCAGCATTAAATTCTAGAGGAAGTAGGATGATACAATACGAAGTTTCACTTCTGGTTTATTTTCCAAAATTCCTTAAAGCATCTATTTCTCGAAATTGATTATAGATTGAGCTTAGATAATGACTCTTATGGATACAACGTAAAATTTCGGAGGGCTAATGAAACTCATAAGGATGTTTGTTCACTTCCGGTTCTGAAAATGTCACTTCCTATCCGAAAATTTGCATTTTCCTCTAAATATCTATTTCTTGGGAACTGGTATAGATATGGCTTAAATGATGAGTGTGGTGGATTCAACATAAAATTCCGAAAGAGAACGCAATATACACTAAGAATTCCCACTGTCTGCTTTTCCACTTCCACTTAAAAAAAAATTCTTGAAACATCAATTTCTTGAAATATTTATTTCTCAAGCTTCTCTATAGATAGAGATTAGATGGTGACTGATGTGATTTCAGGATAAAATTCCGAAGGAGGTAGGGGTTCACTAAATATTTCTATTTCGGATTTTATCATTTCCGGTTCAGAAAATGCCCTTGAAATATTCACTTCTCAGGATTGGCAATAGATAGAACTTAGATAACTGATATGTATTCAGAACTAAATTCCAAAGGAAATAGGTGTCTATTAAAGATCTACTTCGGGTTTTTTCAATTCCGGTTCAGAAAATGCCCTTGATATATATATTTCTCAATAGTGGTAAAATATAAAGCTTAGATGACTGATATGAATTCGGAATTGAATTCAGAAGCGGGTAAGGATTCACTAAAGATTTCTACATCGGAGTTTTTCACTTCCGGATAAAAAAAAACTTCCTTGAAATGTTCATTTCTCTGGATTGACAATACAGATCAGATGATACTGATATGAATTCAGCACTAAAGTCTAAACTACGTAAGAGTTCATTAAATACTTCTAATTTGAGTTGTTTCACTTCCGGTTCAAAAACTACCCTAAAAATATATATTTCTGAGGATTGGCTGTACATTGAGCCTAGATTATGACTGATATGGATTCAACATCGAATTCCAGAGGGGACCAGGTGGGGGGGGGGGGACACTAACGTTCTCCATTTCCAGTTTTGTAAATGTCATTTCCCGTTGTTGCAAAAATTGGTGTAACAGCAACCAAATATGCAAAAAAGAATAACAAGAAAGATCAATCATGCATAAAGCATTGGTTATGAAACACTTTCCAACTGAAATATAATTTTATTTTAACATCTCTAAAATGCGATACATTCAGTGCCGGTGTATTTTAAATTATCGCAGTACTACAAAAATTTATTATATTTGAAAACTTAAAACTTCATCGAAAAAAATGAACTTTATTCAAATGACGTCATCGAAATATAAATCGTTTGGCTTTCTATGTAAAAGCAATGAATACTTATTCATATCACTTTTATTCCAGACTCCAGAGTTAAATAATTTTGAGTGAAAAAAAATTAGTATACAACTCTTCTTACAATCATTTGTTTTCATTCTGCAGCCATTAAAATTAGGGTTCGTTGTAGAAATAATTAAAGTTTGATGATCATTTAAACTTAATATTGTAATTTCATTGGCACAGAATATAGATAGACAGAAAATACGCAAAAATAAAACGGTTTGAGGACGGATGCAAGACTAAATATAAATTTAAAAGAACATCACGATTTTTACTCTGAGAAAAAAAGATGAATGCCATATTTTATTTTGAAGTGGGTCACGTGATCTCGTCTTATAATATGGGTTGTTGTTGAGACCCAGACCATCCGACCTACCAGAAAGGTGTAGGGTAACTGTTTGGATGGCCGGGAAGAGCCCCACACAATTTAGACCGAAACCCAGTGGAAAAAGCATCCACAGAGACCGTACCCTCCTTCCCCTACCACCAACCTCTCGGAAGGACTTACGGACCCACATGTTTAACGTGATCGTACTCCGCAAGAACACGGCGGCAGGAATCGAACCCGGGACTACCGAGTGCAATTCCCGCGCGCTAACCACTGGGCTACCATGCCCTCATTTAATATGGGTGCAATTATTATTTAAAATTTTATTTAAAAACTACCGAAAATGTTTTGCTGAATTTTTGTTATATATTTTTTATGGAATAATTTGAATATTTTCGAAAATTTTCGAAGCAATTTGTGAATTTTCGTTTAAAAATTGTTTGAAAAAGTAGGTCCCATAGGGTTCAATGTATTTTATTTTTTCAACCCGGGTTCAATCCAAAACTAATTGGATGGTATTATTCACATTTACATTCCCATGTCCCACAGACCGTCTCAACAACATACTAAAATTTCATTTTGATAAAGTCATTTTTGCGACAGTTATCGGACGGACGGACAGACAGACAGACAGACAGAATGAACAAAGTCATAAACACCTTTCAACTATGTTTCAACTATCTTGAAAAGTACTAAAAACGTAGTATTACATTCCAACTCACAGGGAAACTGAATACAAAAAAAAATGGAATTCATATTGAAAAGAACATTACTTTATCAACTATAGTTTCAATCATTATTGCGAAAAACAGCCGAGAAAAATTTTTGTTTGTTTGTTTGTTGAAAGTTGAGTTCAGCCACACTCTAGTAAAAACATTAAGATTTACATTGCGGAAAATAGTCGTACAGATGCACTACATGCCCTAATAGAGTACGATTTTTGTTCCAATCATTTAAAGTTAGAAGCATGCGCAGCAAGTTTTAGATGAAGAAAATAGATATATACTTTGAATAAAATAGATATACTTTGAAGAAAATAGATATACTTTTCAAAAACAGCCAAACGACTACGACTATCTCGCACAAATGTAAGTAAAGAAACATAAAAAAATTGGCCAAACATTTATCGGTCCATCTAGAAGGATTAGGGCTGCATTTAAATTGAAAAAGTTTAGGAATAATTTAGGAATTCCTACGTATACATCTCTGAAAAAAAAAATAAGTTCCGTAAATTCATTGCATCGATGAATGTTCGTATGATGAGTTTAAAGAAGGATATATATGTGTAAAGTAATACTTTTAATTAATAGAGAATTAGTTTTACGTAACATTCTTCTGAGAAAAATGTAATTCCATCTGAAATATGTACTTCTGAATAAAATAAAAGTCCCAGGTCAATAATATTTCCATGCCATGACATCTCCAATTTCCGGGGTGTAATTTTATGGTTTAAAACTGTTGCCACTTTCGTGCCACTAAGCAATTTCTCTCCTTTTCTGTTTTATGTGTTGCTTTTAACATCTTGAATTGCTTTCGTAGCATTTCCTTTTTATTTGAGCTATTAACTTTTGCTATTTTACTTTTGCTTTTTCAACATAAAACTAACATAATTTGCGACAATTCTTCTTCCAACCGCCTTTCTCACAGACTTATTGAATAAAAGATTTTAAAATATGAATAATGATGCATAAGAACTTAATTAGCAATTTCGAAATATTTCAAAACAGGAGGACGTTTTCAAATTTTTAATAAACTTTCTCTCTCTCTCTCTCTCTCTCTCTCTCTTTTTATATATATATATATATATATATATATATATATATATATATATATATATATATATATATATATATATATATATATATATATATATATATATAAATATATATATATAAATATAAATATATATATATAAGTATAAATATATATATATATAAATATATATATATAAATATAAATATATATATATATATATATAAATATATATATATATATATATATATATATATATATATATATATATATATATATATATATACATATATATATATATATATATATATATATATACAGGGTGTTCCAAAAACATTGATCTCGATTTTTATTCATTAAATATTGATCTTAGACACATATAATAAATTACACAGTTGCGTAAAAAGTGGTACAGAGTTTTATGAAATCGATTAACATTTTCAAGGGAGTTAAATTTTAAGAAATACAAAATTTAAATTTTTATACGGCCTCCGTACAAAACTATTTCCAATGAGTAAAATGTGCCCCATACACTAATAAGGTGATGTACAAAATTTCAGCATTTTATAATAAAAAGTCCCAGAGATATGAAATGAGGCAAAAATGCTAACTTAAACCACTTTTCGATGAATCGACATTGGTTCTCAGAGGGGAAAAATCATGTCGACAGATCGCGTTTCAGAGGTCATGCACAAATTACGAAAGTAAACAATGATTACATAAATAAATAATAATTTTGCCATTTATTGGTACAAAAGTATCTACACGGTGTAGAAATAATAACTTTACACAAAGATTACAAAGCTTATTTAAAAATTTTTCCATCCATGTCAAAGATCCATTAAAGATAAGAGGCAAATACCATTTGCCTATGATGCATTTCTGCGTTGCCACCCTTGCACACTTTGGTGTAAACATTTACATTTTAATGTGTGATTAATCCCTCACCAAATTTGTATAAACATATCTCTGGGACTTTTTATGATAAAATGCTGAAATTTTGTACATCACCTTATCAGTGTATGGGGCACAATTTCCTCATTGAGAAACGTTTTTGTACGGGGACGGTAAAAAAATTTAAATTTTGTATTTCTTCAAATTTAAACCCCCTGAAAATTTTTATCGATTTCATAAAATTCTGTACCTTTTTTACGCAACTTTGTAGTTTATTATATATGTCTAAGATCAATATTTAAGGAATAAAAGCCGAGATCAATGTTTTTGGGACATCCTGTATATCTCTTAAACTAAAACCAAATATATAATTTAGGCAGCACATGACTTTCCCTACAGACACAAATTCGGGTCTTTTTTTTTTCTTCCCACAGTTTTCTACATTGAGTTCAATTGCACAAAATAGCATAGACATTTATTTAAAATAACACGAAATTCAATTGATACGTATAAGAATGTGTAGCCTTTTATTTTAGATTTAGACTATTTTTGCGGGCCATTTCACAAAGCAGGCAGATTTTTACTTTCCCTACAATACATGATAATGTATAGGGAAAGTATTGGAATCATGCAGAAAATCGCAACTCGAGTTTTCGACGGATCTACGCGTTTCGAGACCTCTAGAATACGAAAAAGCTATTTTTAGCGTGACGTCTCTGTGTGTGTATGTGTGTCTGTGTGCCTGTCTGTCTGTATGTCTGTGTGTCTGTCTGTGTGTCTGTCTGTCTGTGCAGATTTTGTATCCACTCTAATTAAAAAACTAATGGACCGAATTTCACAAAATTTTGTAGGTAAGTCACTTGTGGGCGGGGCTGGTGCTGATTAGTTTTGGGTACGATTCGGAATAAAAGAACCCGCCTTTTTTGTGAAATGGCCCGCAAATGCTTGTATCCACTGTAGCTAAAAAACTAATGGACCGAATTTCACAAAATTCGGTAGATGAGTCACGTATAGGCCACCCTGGTGCTGATTAGATTTTAATACGATTCAGAAAAAAATAACTTGCCTTTTTTTGCAAAATGGCCCGAAAAAATCGCCAAAATCTAAAATAGAAAACTACGTATGCTCAAATATATCCATGAAATGCTTGTGTAATATGTAATTTTTAACGAAGAAAAGAATAAGACCAACCCCATTACACTAGGACTAGCCGTTCTCGAGATATATTAGTTTTTTCGTATTTTCCCTACGCCACCTTTGAAAATAAGTCCAGTTAACAAATGAGAACGAAAATTGAATTAAAAGTAAATTAAATGTAATTAAAATAAAGAGAACGTGAGTATAAGTCTGCAGGGGAAGTCATGTGCTGCCCACATCAGATTCTTACTTTCCTTGCAATATATGGTAATGTATAGGGGAAATATTGGAATCATACCGAATATCACAACTCGAGTTTTCGACGGATCGACACTTTTCGAGGCCTTTAGAATACTGAAAAACCATTTTTATCGTCACGTCTGTGTGTGTGACTGTGTGTGTGTGTGTGTGTGTCTGTGTTCCTGTCTGTCTGTCTGTGTAGATTTTGTACCCACTCTAACTAAAAACTAATGGACCGAATTTCATAAAATTTGGTAGGTAAGTCACTTGTGGGAGAATCTGATGCTGATTAGTTTTGGGTATGATTCGTGATAAAAGAACCCGCCTTTTTTTTACGAAATGGCCCGCAAAAGCTTGTATCCACTCTAGCTGAAAAACTAATGGACCGAATTTCACAAAATTCGGTAGATAGGTCTCTTGTGGGTTACCTGGTGCTGATTAGATTTTGGTACGATTCCGAAACAAATAACCTGCCTTTTTTTTTCTTTTTTTTTTTTTGCAAAATGGCCCGCAAAAAATCTTCAAAATCTAAAATAAGAAACTTCGCATGTTCAAATATATCCATTAAATGCTTGTTTTATACGTAAATTTTAACAAAGAAAAGAATACGACCGATCCCGTTACATTAGGACTAGCCGTTCTTGAAATAATTTAGTATTTTTGTATTTTATCTACTCCACCTTTGAAAATAAGTCCAGTTAGCAAATGAGAACGAAAATTGAATTAAAAGTGAAATAAATTTAATTAATATAAAGAGAACGTGGATATGTCTGCAGGGAAAGTCATGTGCTGCCCACATCAGATTTTTTCTTTTCGAATCAAAACAAAATCTACTCAGTACCAGGGTCACCCACAAGTGACTTATCTACTGAATTTTGTAAAGTTTGGTCAATTAGTTTTCCATCAAGTGTGGATATGCATAATTTTTGCAGGCTATTTCGCAGAAAAAAGCAGGCTCCTTTTTATCGAATCGCACTAAATTCTAATCAGCATCAGGGTCACACACAAGTGACTAATCTACCAAATTTTGTGAAATTTAGTCCATTAGTTTTTTAGCTAGCATGGATACATACACTGCACAGACAGACAGACACACAGACGTCATACGCTAAAGATAGATTTTTCGGATTCTAGAGTAGTCGAAACTCGTAAATTCGTCAAAAACTCGAGTTACGATTTTCGACAATATTTTCTCTATAGATTACTATAAGTTGTAGGGAGAGTAAAACGGTTTACTTCAGCGTGTGTTTATAATATTCCTATAAAAATATATCAAATTTTATATTTTTATATGCTAGCTTTTGCATGCGGCAGCTAATTTATATTAATATGGAGTGATTTTAGCTTTCTATTAAACTATACTGTTTATCTAACTTATTTGTTACCGTCTTACGTAATTTAAAGTTTCCATTTTTTTATTTTAGATATGTCGAGTCCATTTTCTGCTTTATTTCAAGTTGATGACATTAAGTTATTATTCAAGACATCTTTTGCTGTTTAATGTTATTAAGAAACCATTTGTTATTGAAGACTTTCAGTTGTTTTACACATTCTTATAACGTTAACTTATTTCGTATAACGTCCAAAAAGGTAAAGTATGTGATTTGGAGAAGTCTTCGGATTCTTCAGCAGAATAGCCAGACCTGAAAGTACAGCTCCGCTCCTGAAGGAACTTATCGTAAGCCGATTTGAGATTTCATAACAGTTAATTGATGATGACTGTTAATGAGATTTCATAACTGTTAAAGAATGTTTATTATAATTTTATTTATTTATCTTTTTGCAATTAGAGGAATTACTTATCATGAACTAATGTTCTTGTAAGATCAATTGAAAAATAAATATTTCAAAACTGTGATCAGAGGTTTAAATATGATTTACAGCAAAACTTTCGAAATACCAAATGATAGAAAAACATGCGTAGCTATGAGGTAGAGACTTTAAATGTGATACTTAGGCAGATATATCTGAAAGAAGAAAGTGTGCAATTTCAATTTTCCCATATTTGCTACTTTAGGTGTGTGTCCACACCAAAATGTTCGATTTTCCAATTACGTGCGAAACGTCTTCTTTTAAGTGAGATAAAGACATTGGTATACAAGTCAATTATTGAATCAAAATTGAAAAATTGAATGTTTTAAAAATGTTCATAGAAGGGGTGCGTTCGCAAAACGTTTCGTAAAACGTTGGAATTGCGAAATTATAGAAATTAATATCTCGACAACCCCTTGTCCTAGCAACTCGAAACATAGACTAAATTTTAAGTGGGACTATTTCAAGGCTACCCACAAAATATCATTAAATTCGGTTCAGTCGTTCTCCCATGATGATGAGAAAAACAATCAGATTTTCAATTTTATTTATATAGATATCGTTACCAAGATATCTATATATAAAGAACTCAGATCTCACAAAAATTAAGATCACTGAATTTCATTAAGATTTTCCTTTTATATTTAATATGTATCCTACAGTATATGGCATTTAAAATTTATCCTACAATATATGATATAATTAAAATATGAAGAACAATTTGTGAAAATGCAAAAAAATAAAATGTTCCTGATCTATGAATGATTCGGGATTTAGGATCACTGGGATCTCAAAATTAGATCATTGAATTCCATTAAACTTTTCCTTTTATATTTGAAATTTATCCTACAATATATGAAATATTGCAAATATGCAAAAATTCAGTAAGTGATGGTTTTGAGTGGGAATCGGTTCTTGTTTGTAGTTAAACAACTCAATTATTTAAATAAGTGCAGTCTCTGCGTATTGAATTATTTATAAATTAAAAACCAAATAAACTCTCTTAACAGTATTATAGGTAAATTAATATAATGAAGTCATTTGTAAGCATTCTGCGTTATGAGAAATCTATATAAATAAAATTGAAAATCTGTCTGTCTGTCTGTCTGTCTGTCTGTCTGTCTGTCTGTCTGTTTGTCCCATCATCACGGGAGAACGGCTGAACCGAATTTGATGAAATTTTGTGGGTAGCCTAGAAATAGCCCCACTTAAAATTTAGTCCGTGTTTTGAGTTTCTATGACCAGTGGTTCTCGAGATATTAGTAAAAAACGAAATTTTCGTTTGTCTCATCATCACGAGAAAACGGATGAACCGAATTTAATGAAATTTTGTGGATAGCCTTGAAATAGCCCCCCATAAATTTTGTCCAAGTTTCGAGTTTCTAAGACCAGGGGTTGTCGAGATATTAATGAAAAACGGAACTTTTTCTTAGGCGATCTACTCTCTAACTCCGTGGTTTATCCAAACGGAAAGGATGAAAATCGTTTGTTTAAAACACCAAAATGAAATAAAACTTTATTTCCGAGGTTGGTGCAGGTTTTTTGCATTAATTAGTCACTATAGGAAGACATGAATTGTTTGAAACAGGAATTTAAATGGAAAAATCTACCTCCATGGTTCGTGTTTCACAAGCTTTTACTCAACGATGAAAAGTATAAAGAAATCAAAATGGCTATTTAATTTCGCATTTTGTGAGGAAGATTCTATCTTATATCATGTTGCTTGGCAACGGAATGAAATTAAATGTGTTGTTAATATTTATTATTTTTTCTATTTGTATAATAAATAAATGGATGTAAAAATATATTTTATAAATGAACGGTTTGATTGTTCTTTTAATTATATAAATTGCGGACTGCGTACTTCACTTTCATTTATTTTAGCAAAGAGGTTTCAAGCTCAGATATTGTGTTTAGCTAATAAACTCATATATTGTGTTTACCCAATAAATTCATTTAGCCGATTGTTGAAACAGAAAAAGAGTAGAAAGGGTGTATGTATCTTCTAATACAATTTTAGTGTTTTCATTTTGCATATACATACGGGATCAGGATATTTTATTCTTCAGATCTGCAAATTCAAAGCTACGAATTTCGCGGAATATCGCTAACTTGGCAACTGTTCTTAAACTTTGCCAAATTGACGGAAATGTCGCCAAATTGATAAAAACTATGCAATTCGATGAAATTAAATTTGTTTTTATAGAGAGTACTGAAACGATGTTTAGGTAGCATTTGTCGGCCAGTCCATCCATCCTACTTAGTAACACATTTAGCGAATTTTTAAAATGTCACCAAATTGATAAAAATCTTTGTAAATCCATAAAAATATCACGAAATTGATAAAATTGCTCTTAATAAATGAAATCAATCGTGTTTTGTTAGGGTTGTATTGTGATGATGTTTCGTCAATTTGTCGCAAAATGGGACTATCAGTTCTACAGTCCCACATGGCGATAAATTTAGCGATTTTTTAAGTTATCGCTAAATTGACGAAAATGTCGCCAAACCTTCCACGGAGACTGCATTATTCAGATGATATGATTTCCATCAATTTATTTGAAGCAAATGATATCATATCGCTTAGCAACGGATCCAATATGTTATGCGGCATACGATTTTTATTAAATCTTTTCCGATTTGAATAATAAAAATATTTATATAAAATAAATTTCATTGACATTGAGTTTTTGACTGGATAATATCAATTACGGTCTTCAGGTTTAAATATCATTATTATTGATATTTTCGGAGACTGTTGATTCAGGGATTATTGATATTTTCAATTTATTATGGAATTGTTTTATTATGACGAAAATTGTTGAAACTCATACATAGTACGTTGTACGAGTAATCTTCTACAAATGCGTGGGTATATCTTCTAATCTACGATAATATAAGTAGTACAGGTACATTGGCATATATTTTGATATATATTGGCATATATTGGAATCAATTACGACCTTCTGGTATTAAGATTACGGGTATTTTTGATACTTTCAATTTATTACGTCATCTCTTTTATTTTGGAAAATATTTTTGAGACTCATATTGCAATACGAGTAAGCTTCTACTAACACACTGGCATATTTTCTAATTTGCGACAATATAAGTAGTACGGGGTTGCATATATTGATTCAATTCCTTCTTTTTTTGTAAATTTGCTTACAAAAGGGACCAGGATGTTTTATTCTTCAGATCTGCCCATGGAGATAATTTTGCATAGGGAGAAGAGATATTCTTAAACTTCTCTTTATGAGCAATAAATTTAATATTTTAACAGAATTTGCACATGATTGCGAATTATAAATTTCTTTATATTATATACTCCGTGCGAAGGACGGGTATGCTGCTAGTCTATATAAATAAAAATGAAAATCTGTCTGTCTGTCTGTCTGTTTGTCCCATCATCACGGGAGAACGGCTGAACCGAATTTGTTGAAATTTTGTGGGTAGCCTGAAAATAGTTCCACTTAAAATTTAGTCCATATATGGAGTTTCTACAATCAGTGGTTCTTGAGAAATTAGTAAAAAACTATATTTTCGTTTGTCTTATCATCACGGGAGAACGGCTAAATCGAATTTGATGAAATTTCGTGGAGAGCCTTTAAATAGCCCCCCATAAATTTAGCCCACGCTTCGAGTATCTAAATCCAGGGGTTGTCGAGATATTAATGAAAAACGAAACTTTTTCTTAGGAGTTCTCCTCTCTAACTCCGTGGTTTATCCAAACGAAAAGCTTGAAAATCGTTTGAAAGTGAATTAAAACTGTATCTCAGAGTTTGGGGGGAGATTTTTTGCACTAATTAGTCACTTTCTGAAAACATCAATTGTTTGAAACATGATTTAAATGGGAAATCTATCTCCTTGGTTTATATTATACAAGCTTTTACTGAAAAATGAAAAGTATAAAGAAATAAAAATGGCTATTAAATTTTGCATTTTATGAGGAAGATTCTATCTTATATCATGTTGCTCGGCAACGGAATGAAATTAAATGTGTTGGTAATATTTATTATTAATTTTCCCATTTGAATAATAGATAAATGGATGTAAAAATATATTTTTAAATGAACAGTTTGATTGTTCTTTTAATTATATAAACTGCGTACTTCGCTTTCTTTTATTTTAGCAAAGTGGTTTACCTCTCATATATTGTGCTTAGCTAATAAACTCATATTGTGTTACCCAATAAATTCATTTAGCCGATTGTTGAAGCAGAAAAGGATTAGAACGGGTGTATCTTATAATACAATTTTAGTGTTTTCATTTAGAATACAAAAACGGGATCAGGATATTTTATGCTTCAGATCTGCAAATTCAGAGCTACGAATTTAGCTGAATATCTCTAAATAACTTGGTAACTTCTCTTAAACTTTATCAAATTAGCGGAAATGTTTCCAAATTTATAAAATTGGCGCAAATCAATGATTTGTTTTTTAGAATAGAGTACTGAAATGATGTTTCGGTAGCATTTGTCGATCAATCCATCCATCCTACTTAGTAACACATTTAACGAATTATTTTAATATCACGAAATTGATAAAAGTATTTGTGAGTCCATAAAAATATCCTGAAATTGATAAAATCGCGCTTAATAAATGAAAATAATTGTATTTTGTTAGGGGATAGTATTGTGATGATGTTTCGTCAATTTATCGCAAAATGGGTCTATCTGTTCTACAGTCCCACTTGGCGATAAATTTGGCGATTTTTTAAGTTATCGCTAAATTGACTAAAATGTCGCCAAACCTTCCATGGAGATCGCATTATTCAGACGATATGATTTCCATCAATTTATTTGAAGCAAATTATATCATGTCGCTTAGGAACGGATCCAATGTGTTATGCCGCATACGATTTTATATTAAATCTTTTCCGATTTGAATAAGTTAATTAAGATATGTATATAAAATAAATGTCATTGACATTGCATTTTTGACTGGATAATATCAATTACGGTCTGCAGGTTTAAACATTCTTATAATTGATATTTTCGGGGACTGTTGATTCAGGGATTATTGATATTTTCAAGTTATTATGCCATTGTTTTATTATGACGAAAATTGTTGAAACTCATATATAGTACTTTGTACGAGTAATCTTCTACAAATGCATTATATCTTCTAATCTATGAGAATATAAGTAGTACAGGTATATTGGCATATATTTTGTTATATATTGGCATATATGGGAATCAATTACGCCTTATGGTATAAAGATTACGGGGATTATTGATATTTCCAATTTATTCCGTCATCTCTTTTATTTTGGCAAATATTTTTGAGACTCATATTGTAATACGGGTAATCTTCTACTAGCACACTGGCATATTTTCTAATCTGCGTCAATATAAGTAGTACGGGGTTGCATATATTGATTCAATTCCTTTTTTTTTGTAAATTTGCTTACAAAAGGGGCCAGGATGTTTTATTCTTCAGATCTGCCCGTGAAGATAATTTTGCATAGTGAGAACATATATTCTTAAACTTCTATTTAGGAGCAATAAATTTCATATTTTAACAGAATTTGCACATGATTGCGAATTTTAAGTTTCTTTATATTATATATTCCGTACGAAGAACGGGTATGCTGCTAGTCTGAAATAAAATAATTTATTTCCCGTTTCTATAGAAATTTATCCAAAGGTTGAAATTTATCAACCTTTAATGAAGGTAAATCATTTTCCGCATAAGTGGATACAATCAAACTATCATTAAAAATCTGATGTGGACAGCACATGACTTTCCCTGCAGACTCAAATTCATTTCCTCTTTATTTTATTAATAATTCATTAAATTGAACTTAATTTCATTAAATAACACGCATAATTAATTGAAGTTACACTGAATTTATCTATTCAAGTCAGCTTTCGTTTTCATTTGGTAACTGGACTTATTCTCAAAACCGACGTAGCGAAAATGTGAAAAACTAAAATATCTCGAGAAAGGCTAGTCCAAGGGCAATGGGTTGGTCTTATCCTTTTCATCGTCGAAATTTACATGGAAAACAAGCATTTAATTAATGCATTTGAGCATATAGTCTTTTATTTTAAATTTTGAGATTTTTGCGGACCATTTTGCAAAAAAAAAAGGGGGTTCTTTTTTCCGGATTGTACCGAAATCTAGTTAACACCAGGGTAACTCACAAATGACAGCCATTTCGCAAAAAAAAACGCAGGTTCTTTTATCCCGAATTTTACCAAAATATAATCAGCACCAGGGTCACCCACAAGGAACTTACCTACCAAATTTTATGAAATTCGGTCCATTAGTTTCTGAGATAGAGTGGATACATACATTGGACCGACAGAAACAGACAGACAGACACACAGAGAGACGTTTTTTCGTTTTCTAGAGATCCCAAAACGTGTAGGTCCGTCGAAAACTCAAGCTGTAATTTTTAGTATGATTCCAATACTTTCCCTATACATTACCATGTATTGCAGGAAAAGTCAAAAGTATAAAAGTACTGGACAATTCATTAACTAAATTACTAGAATTTTTCTGAATATAAAAGGTTTCAAAAGTCAGTTTATTTGACACTAAAGTTGTGCATAGCGATTTTCCAGCAAAGAATTTTTCTAAATTAAAATCGTTATATCTAAACCGATAATTCGGCTTGGAAATCTTAGTTGCTTTCTTTGGACTAATTAAAAAGAGAAGCAATTTTTTTAATTGGATTTTTCCTATATGACCCTCATAAAAATTTAGATTCTCTAATTTTACATACCAAACCCGGGGATGAAACTGAGATGACAAATTTAGATTTGAAACTTTTTAGATTACTAGGGGGAAACTGTTTGCATAACTACTCGCTACGCTCGCCAACCCCCGTGACTCGTTTCGCGAGTCGGAACTTCGCCTGCATACCGCTATCCCTCGCTGAGCTCGCTTCGCAGGCACTTTATTGCCACTTGCTACGCTGGCGTAACACGCTCATTGAGGCAGGCGTAATATGCCCGTTAGGATCTGCCCGCTGCTCGCTACGTTCGCCAACCCCCGAAACTCACTTTGCAAGTCGGAAGACTTCACTAAAGCACACGATTGCTGCAAAAAAAATCTGATGTGGGCAACACATGACTTTCCTTATATAATGTAATGAATTTACTACTTTTACAGTAAAAAAAATAGGTTTTTCTTATAGTAGATACTAATATTCTTTCCAAGATATTGAATTTTCGACAATTAGTCGTCATTTTTATTGATTTAGCGTCATTTTTATCCATTTGGCGAGATTTTCATTAATTTGGCAACATTTCAAAATGTCGCCAAGTTGGCGACATTCCGCCAAATTCGTCGCCAAAATCTCGCCAAGCGTTAAAAAGCGAAGAAATAAGTTATTTCTGCAGCAGATAAATGACTATTGGCGTTCGAATACAAAAGTATTATTCAAAGTATCTTTTCTCATGAATGGAACGAGCTAGATCCACGAGAATGATGTCACTCAATTTATCGCATGCTATTACATATGAAAGGTGAACATGTTTCTCAATAGGAAATATTTTTTTTTATTTCATATGACTTTTTGATAACTTTTTGGAAAAATGTACAATATCTCGAGAACGGTTCATGTTAGCCTTCTAAAATTTATGTCAATCGTTTTCTAATGAAAAATTACATAAGAAATGCCTATTGACGTAACTTTATTAGTGGTTTTAATTTTTTGACGATTTTTCCAAAATTTCATTCTAAAATTTAGGGGAGTTCTGAGCATTCGACTGCGTATAAAAACAATAGGCTTCCAGTGTTAACGGATTGTGATTTTTGTACCAAATTTGTTTCGAATAAGTCCATTCGTTCGTCAGTTATCGTCTCCACAGACTCACTGACACACACACACACACACACATACTTTCACACACACACACACACACACACAGACATCACTTCAAAAATGTTTGGTTCGTGATCAGGGATGCTTGAAACGCGCTCTCCCGTCGAAAACTCGAATTCGAATTTTCGACCCCGTCACAATACTTTCCTTATACATTATGTGCATAAGGAAAGTAATAAGTAATGGGTTTCCTTCTTGACTGTGGAGCAATTAATTCACCAAAAAGCTTACCACGTGCAGGCAATTGCCTAAATGCGGCGATGCCAGTGCCGCCTGCTAAGGAAAATGAGAAAGAACTGAATAATACCAGCAAAAAGGGGCAAAGAACCAGTACGATAAAATCAGAAAAGGAAGCGTGCGAAGGTAATGAGGAATATGATAGATAAATCAATTATTATAGTTAAACTTGAACAAAGAGAAATATTGTTTCATAAACTTATCACTAATCAGATTATTGGAATTTTTATTGATATGAAAATCTCAAAGAAATCCAGGTCAAAAACTGAAGAACACTTTTGAATTGTGGAAACATAAGTAAAATCCAAGCAATGACTATTCATCCAGTTGTAATTTGCTATTGAAGATTTATGAATTTCATAATTTTTAACATAATTTTGATGTCCTCGGAAGCGATGGTTTAAAACACGTCTAATTTGACCGATATGCAATAATCCACATTGAAAAGGAATTTAATGCCTCAATAATTTAAATTCTCAATAGAATCGCTAATTGAAGAACATTAATTCTATTGATTGAACCATTTTAAAGTCAAATTTTACGTTATGTTTTTTTATTTAAAGCTTGAGCTCTAATTGACTTTCCTTGTGCCACGTGCTTTAATAATATGAATGTAATCTAGTGGCGAAGTAAGACAAGATAGATAGTGTCTATTCAAATAAGTTATGACCAAATAACTTGCGTTTTAATAATATATATTTCGAAATTGTATAAAATGTTTTCTTTGTAGATAAACGAAGGGAGATGCAGACATATGTTAGCTACGACTGGCGCCAGGCAAGTTCCGGCGCATTTTTCAGGGGAGACAATTCTTAAAATGCCTACCCCGTGATGTGATTTTGCCTTGGGAATAAATAGAACTGAAAGGGAGGACGTGCACAACTTTTATCATTTAACTGCTGTATAGACCCGGGTAGACGTGTCTACGCTGCGTGATTTCTTGATGATGGGGACAGAAGATTCCCTTTCTCTCTAGATATTGTTTTCCTGAATTGTTTCGTTTCTGCAAACACAGTGTCTATCGTTTGAGGACTCTAAAGGGTGATTCCAAAGGTTAATAGAAGATTTGATTTAGAGTATCGCTAAATCATACAGGTTTCCAAATTTTTTATACGTTTGATATTTTTTCTGTAGGATTCATAAATAAAACTTTTAGCAAGTGAAAATTAACTAAAGTGTGGTTGAACTCCACTTTCTCATATCAGAATCCATTTTTAGTAGCTGTTTTTTTTTTTCAAATTTTACAAGAAAAATTTGAAGAATTGGTATAATGGGTCCAAATGGTGACAATTATAGAGTGTTACGTTTCATTTTAAAAGGGCTTGGAAAAAAATCTTACGATTGATACCAAAATTGCCAATGTTCCCCCAGCCGGGAGATGGGCAAATCCCGCTCCCCGAGAGGGGCTAATGACATCACGACCAAATAAAATATATTGCGGCTATTTTTCACAATGACTGAAACTATTAAGTCTCTTGTTCATGGACGCATAAATAAACGCTTTCATGAATGATTATGATGTCAAATTTTGTCCTATCTTGCCATGTTAAAAAAAATATAAAATTTCGAAAAAATTCGAAGTTTTCGCTCGAATTTAAAAAAAAAAAATTTCTATCCAGTTCTAGATTTTTTTTATAACAACGCCAAATATGAAATTTCGAGAAAATCCATTAATATTTGTGGTTGCTATCGTGTACACACACAAGAAATCGACCTCAGACAAAAGGACTTCACTTCAAAAATAATCAAAACGTATTCAGAAGGTCTTAAGACATATACTGGCGAATCAAAATCTCGAAATCGAAAATTTTCATGAAAACAATACTTTCTCAATACTACGTATAAGAAAGTAAGAATAAAGCTTAGTGAGAGGTGCATTTATTTTCCTTATTGTTTGCCTTGATTTTTATATATTAACTAGCAGCATACCCGTTCTTCGTACGGAGTATATAATATAAACAAACTTAGAATTCGCAATCATGTGCAAACTCTGTTAAAATATTAAATTTATTGCTCCTAAAGAGAAGTTTAAGGATATCTGTTCTCACTATGAAACATTATCTTCACGGGCAGATCTGAAGAATAAAACATCCTGGCCCCTCTTGTAAGAAAATTTACAAAAAAAAACAAAGAATATATGTAAAATGAAAGCATTAAAATTGTATAGGACCCGTACTACATATATAACCGAATATTAGAAGATATAACCTGTATTAGTACATTAGAAGATTACCGTATTATAATATGAGTCTCAAAAATATTTGCCAAAATAAAAGAGATGACGTAATAAATTGAAAATATCAATAAACCCCGTAATCTTTATACCAGAAGGTCGTAATTGATTCCTATATATGCCAATATATATCAAAACATATGCCAATGTAACTGTACTACTTATATTCTCGTAGATTAGAAGATATACCCCAGTATTTGTAGAAGATTACTCGTACAACGTCCAATATATGAGTTTAAACAATTTTTGTCATAATAAAACAATGGCATAATAACTTGAAAATATCAATAATCCCTGAATCAATAATACCCGAAAATATCAATAATAATAACGTTTAAATCTGAAGACCGTAATTGATATTATCCAGTCAAAAATATTATAAGAAAAATCAAATCGTTCTTTTCTAAAATATATTTTTATATCCATTTATTTATTATTCAAATCGAGAAAATAATAATTAAAATTAACAGACAGATTTAATTTAATTGCGTTTCTGAGCAACATGATATAAGATAGAATCTTCCTCATAAACTGTGAAATTAAATAACCATTTTGATTTCTTTATACATTTGTTCAGTAAAAGCTTGTGAAAATAAACCATGGAGATAAATTTCTCATTTAAATCATGTTTCAAACAATTCATGTTTTCAGAAAGTGACTAATTAGCGTAAAAAATCTCCCACCAAACTCAACGATAAAGTTTTAATTCACTTTCAAACGATTTTCAAGCTTTTCGTTTGGATAAACCACGGAGTTAGAGAGTAGAACTCCTAGGAAAAAGTTTGTTTTTCATTAATATCTCGACAACCCCTGGTCTTAGATACTCGAAACGTGGGCAAAATTTATGGCGGGTTATTTCAAGGCTATCCAAGAAATTTCATCAAATTCGGTTCAGCCGTTCTCCCGTGATGATGAGACAAACGAAAATTTCGTTTTTTACTAATATTTCGAGAACCACTAATCGTAGAAACTCCAAACATGGACTAAATTTTAAGTAGGACTATTTCCAGGCTACCCACAAAATTTCATGAAATTCGGTTCAGCCGTTCTCCCGTGATGACGGGACAAACAGACAGATAGACAGGCAGGCAGATTTTCAATTTTATTTATATAGACTAGCAGCATACCCGTTCTTCGTACGGAGTATATAATATAAAGAAACTTAAAATTCACAATCATGTGCAAATTCCTATAGTATACTAAATGGTAATTTTAATCAAAATATTCTGATAAAATATTTAACATAATGCTTCTAAAAAGAAGTTAAAGAATGTCTGTTCTCGCTATTCAATATTATCTTCACGGGCAGATCTGAAGAATAAAACATCCTGGCCTCTATTGTAAGCAAATTTACAAAAAAATATGGAATTGAGAGAGAATCAATATATGCAAAATAAGAGCGTTTAAATTGTATGGGACCCGTACTACTTATATACGCGAATATTAGAAGATATAACCTGTATTAGTAGATTACATGTATAAATTGAAAATATCAATAAATCCGTAATCTTTAAACCAGAAGGCAATAATTGATTCCAATATGTGCCGAAATGAAAGTGCTATAATTATATGGGAAGATATTTGGGGTGATGAAAATTAGCAAATAAAAAGTTTCATGTTGTATATTTTAACAACGTTACGATTGCAAAAAAAAAAAAAAAAAAAAAAAAAAAAAAAAAAATGTATATATATATATATAGTAAATGAGTTTCAATGAAATTAAATTAATGACATTTTGTAATTTTGTGAGATTTGTGTATTGTTAAGAATTCGTAAAATGCTCTGGAGTCTCTTCCCCCCCCTCTCTATTTTTGTCTATTTCGAGACCAGACGGAGAAAACACCCGTACAGGCAACCTTCCCTATAAATTGAATCTGTGCCAGATGGTGAAGTTCGGCGGAGGGTTTCTAGATTTACAAACTTAACGCCAATTTGACAAACTTTCGAATGTTCGAGAAATACCCCAACATAACCGATAATTTACGAGATATGAGAGATTTCCAGAAGTTTCTATAGATAGTCTATAAAAGGACTCATCACTGAGTTGGAGAGCAGTTGACGTGATACGAACTACATTGAACTGCTATATTCCTCAATGTCTCGAGAACAGCAGGGGTTGTTATGTGGAGCATTTAAATGCTGTTTTACTGTATATTGTTCCTGTTTACGCTGTTCATGTGAATAAACGCGTTAGTTATCCAGCTCATTCTTGTATCTTGAGCGTATACCCACGATTCCAGAGGGTACGTCGTAACATCATTAAAATGAGATTTGTGTAATTTATGTATTATAGTGTGACTTTGGGTTTTCATCTGTCTATATAACCGATGCGTAAACGAAAAACACAACGGACGGGAAACTCTATCTTAATCTATATATATAAATCTATATATATAAAATTGAAAATCTGTCTGTCTATCTGTCTGCCTGCCTGTCTGTCTGTCTGTCTGTCTGTCTGTCTGTCTGTTTGTCCCATCATCACCGGAGAACGGCTGAACCGAATTTGATGAAATTTTATGGGTAGCCTGGAAATAGCCCCACTTAAAATTTAGTCTATGTTTGGAGTTTCTACGACCAGTGGTTCTCGAGATATTAGTAAAAAACGAAACTTTCGTTTGTCTCATCATCACGAGAGAACGGCTGAACCGAATTGAATGAAATTTTGTGGGTAGCCTTAAAATAGCCCCCTATAAATTTTGTCTAAGTTTTGGGTTTCTGAGACCAGGGGTTGTCGAGATATTAATAAAAAGCGGAACTTTTTCCTAGGAGTTCTACTCTCTAACTCCGTGGTTTATCCAAACGGAAAGGATGAAAATCGTTTGTTTAAAACCTCAAAGAGAAATGAAACTTTATTTCTGAGTTTGGTGGCGATTTTTTGCGCTAATTAGTCACTATCTGAAAGCATGAATTGTTTGAAACATGAATTTAAATGAAAAAATTTACCTCCATGGCTTATATTTTTCACAAGCTTTTACTCAACGATGAAAAGTATAAAGAAATCAAAATGGTTATTTAATTTCGCATTTTATGAGGAAGATTCTAGCTTATATCATGTTGCTCGGCAACTCAATAAAATTAAATGTGTTTGTTAATGATTATTATTATTTTTTCGATTTGAATAATAAATAGATGGATATAAAAATATATTTTAGAAAAAAACGCTTTGATTTTTCTTTTAATTATATTAATTGTGAACTGCGTACATCACTTTCATTTATTTTGGCAAAGAGGTTTCAAGCTTATATATTGTGTTTAGCTAATAAACTCATATATTCTGTCTACCCAATAAATTCATTTATCCGATTGTTGAAACAGAAAAAGAGTAGAACGGGTATATCTTCTAATAATATTTTAGTGTTTTCATTTATTATATACAAACTGGAACACGATATTTTATTCAGATCTGCAAATTTAGAGCTACGAATTTGGCTGGATATCGCTAACTTGGCAAATTTCTTAAACGTTGCCAAATTGATTGGAATGTCTCCAAATTGATAGAAACGATGTAAATAAATGAAATGTATTTTGTTTTGCTAGAAGAAAGTACTGAACTGGTGTTTCGTTAGCATTTGTCTGTTAGTCCAACCGTCTTACTTAGTAACACATTTAGCGATTTTTTAAAATATCACCAAATTGATAAAAATGTTTGTAAATCCATAAGAATATCTTGAAATTGATAAATTGCGCTAAATAAATGAAATTGTGTTTTTTTAGGTGATAATATTTTGATGATGGTTCATCAATTCATCGCCAAGTGGAACTGTCAGTTCTACAGTCCTACTTGGCGATAAATTTGGCGAAAAAATGCCGCCAAACCTTTCCTTCCTGCCGCCAAACCTTCATTAGAGATCGCATTATTCAGATGATATTTTGACCACCAATTTATTTGAAGCAAATGTGGAGCAAAACATGTCGCTTAGCAACGGATTTAAATTCAGTGTGTTTATGAAGAAGAAGATTTTTAATAAATATTTTCCGATTTTAATAGTGAAGATATGTATATAGAATAAATTTCATTGCCATCATATTTTTGACTGGATAATATCAATTACGATCTTCAGATTTAAACATTATTATTATTGATGTTTTCGGGGATAATTGATTCAAAGATTATTGATATTTCAATTTCTTATGCCGTTGTTTTATTGCACCAAAAATGGTTAAAACTCGTATATTGTACGTTGTACGAGTAATCTTCTACAAATGCGCGATTATATCTTCTAATCTCTGAGAATATAAATAGTACAGGTATATTGGCATATATTTTGACATATATTGGCATATATTGGAATCAAGTACGGCCTTCTGGTATGAAGATCATGGGGATTATTAATATTTTTAAATTATTAATTAATCTCTTTTATTTTGGCAAAGATTTTTAAGACTCATATTATAATATGGGTAATCTTTTACTAACATTAGGACATATCTTCTAATCTACGACATTATAAGTAGTCCGCTACCGAATTTAATATCCATATTGTTATAAGATTTTATGTCCAAAGTTTATATTATAAGCGGATGGAATAATAAAATATTTTATCCGCAACCGGCGCTCTTTAAAATTTCAGTGTTTCAAATAAATGTTTTAAAGGCCGAAACAATACTTTCCTTTCACAAAGACATTAAAAAGGGTGTTTGTTCGAAACTTATTCTTGGCTATACACGGTACAAAGACATTTTGTTTTATTGAAGTGTCTGTATTTGTTTAGCTTAATAAATGAACATAAGGGTGCTTAAGTTTTCCTTCTTTAATCTTCCTATCAAAAAAGTCCTTTTTAATTAGTACCTCTATAAAGATGAGGAATTTGTTTTTATTAAAAAAGTGTTTATCTCAATTAAGCCTCAAATTAATGCAAGCGGTTCTTTTATGCGCCTTATATACAATTATCACTATGTATAATTATCTACCGTATCTAATGTGTTTTAGTCTTTTCAGACGTTCCAGAGGCCCTCTGTGACCTAAAGAGCTGAATCTTTGTACACTACAGTGTCGATTACGGTATAGAACCAAACAGAGGTGGATTTTTGAGTTACACCTCCCTCCCCCCCTGGGGTCTGAGAAAATGGGTGTTTTCGAATTCTTCCCAAACCCTCTACGAATCTATCCGTTGGCCAAGAAAGCTGAGTCTTTGCACATTTATAGTATCAACTAAGGCACAGAAATTAAAGGAAATTAAGATTGTCGTCCGCAGGAATGGAGGAAATGGAGAGTTTTGAAAAATCTTTATAGTCGCTCCAAATTCTTCCGTTGACTTAGAAGGCTGAATTTTTGCACACTTATAGCATATCCACCTTTATCTAAATACATGTTCATTCGTTTGCGAAACTAGGTAACCACCCTAACGGAAAATAACAGCTAGTTACTTTCCTTATATACATAGTATAATGTATAAGGAAAGTATTGTGACTGGGTCGTAAATTCGAATTCGAGTTTTCGACGGGAGAGCACGTTTCAAGCATCCCTGATCACGAATTGAACATTTTTGGGGTGATGTCTGTCTGTGTGTGTGTGTGTGTGTGTGTGTGTGTGTGTGTGTGTGTGTGTGTGTGTGTGTGTGTGAGTCTGTAAAGACGATATCTCACGAACGAATGGAGCGATTCGAATGAAATTTGGTACAAAGATTACAAGCCATAAAAACTGGATGCTTATTATTTTTAAACACAATCGAATGTTCAGAACCCTCCAAAATTTTCGAGTGAAATTTTGAAAAAATCATCAAAAAATCAAAACCTTTAAGTTACGCAAATAGACATTTCTTATGTAATTTTTCCTTAGAAAACGAATAATATAAACTTTAGAACGCTAACATGAACCGTTCTCCAGATATTGCACATTTTTCAAATAAATTTGTCAAAAGATCCCATAAATTAAAAAAAAAATAACTGTTCCGAAACATGTTCACTTTTCATATGTAATATAATGCGATACATTTGGTGACATCACTCTCGTGGATCTAGCTCGTTCCATTCATGAGAAGAGATACTTTCAGTAATACTTTTGTATTTGAACGCCAATAGTCATTTATCTGCTATAAGAATAACTTATTTCTCCATCCATAACGTATGGCGAGATTTTGGCAACAAATTTGACAGAATGTCGCCAACTTAGCGACTTTTTAAATACTGCCAAATTAACGAAAATCTCGCCAAATGAATAAAAATGACGGTAAATCAATGAAAATGACGACTAATTGACGAAAATTTTATATCTTGGAAAGAATATAAGTATCTACTATAAGAACTTATATTTTTTACTGTAAGAGTAGTAAATCCATTGCATTATATAAGGAAAGTCATGTGCTGCCCACATCAGATTTTTTGTGTTAGTTATCATCAAAAACAAAGTGGTCATTTTTCCAATGATACCTGTGTTATACTTTTGGCACTGCGTTAGATTTTTGGAAATAACTCGAAAACCAGAGTAGTTAGCTCTGTTTAACTCTAAATTTAGTATGTCATTGTTTTTTGTAGTATATTTTAATTCTTTTAATTTTGAGCTCAGGGCCATAGCCAGGCAGAGATCAGAGGGGGCTAAGCCCCCTCAAGAGATATACTCCCCCACCCCTATATAAATATTAAAAGTTTAGTAGTGATGTGAAATTTCATATAAAACGTCATTCAAATTTTACATAAAAAAATTTCTGAAAGACATTTTTTATAAATTACTTCTTTTTAAAAACCTTTTAATTTGGCTGAATTTACGATTTTCTAATAATCAATTTATTCGCATATTTAATTTAAAAATATTTAAAAATTATGACAATAGTATTTAGGATTCTTTTGTATTTTTGTGAAGTTCACTGTTATACATTATAGAGTTAAAATCAACTGATAAATAAAGTAGGCAAGAGTTAATATCAAGCATCAACTTTCAGAATGTTTCTACAAATTTTTAACAACTTTATTACTAATTAATGTTTACAATAAAATCGATTGTAATAATTATATATTAATTTTGATGTATAGTAGCTATATGGATATGAATAATCAGCTCTTAATCTAGCAAATATAAATATGCAATTATTTATTAATAATTTATATGAATTCAAAAGTATATAATAGTAACTATTATGGTTTATAAATGCTAATGATTAATTGTGTTTTTGGTGAGCCCCCCTTTTAAAACTGTATGCCCCCCTTTAATTTCCCTCAAGCCCCTCATCAATTTTGTCTCTGGCTACGCCCCTGTTTGAACCTCATCAGCCTAGCTACCCTGTCTTGGGCTCGTCATGTGAATATATTCGTTTTTTATAAAGGTGGCTATGCTTATAGTATCAACCATCGAATAAAAATTAACGATGTCGCAAGTTTAATCAATTATAATGGCACTATTTTTATTTTATCGCGTGGTGACACTTGAACGCAATTAAACTATTTTATAAAAGAGATCAGAACATGTACCGGGCGTAACCCGGGAGAGATAAATTGAATTTATTCGTCTAAAACAATAAAAAAAAAAGTTGCTCATATAAAACAATAAAGATCAATCATGCATAAAGCATTGATTATCAAACACTATCCAACTGAAATGCAATTTTTTTAAAACATCTCTAAAATGCGATACTTTCAGCGGTGATATTTTTTTAATTATCACAGAACTACAATAATTTATTTTATTTGAAAACTTAAAACTTCGAAAAAAAATGAACATCGAAAAAAAAACATCGAAATGAAACATCGAAAAAAAATGAACTTTATTCAAATGACGTCATCGAAATATAAATCGTCTGCCTCTCTATATAAAAGCAATGGATATTTCATTCATACACTTTTATTCCAGACTCCAGAGTTAAATAATTTTGCGTGAAAATAATTCAGCAATTCTTATACAACTCATCCTACAAACACTTGTTCACATTTTGCATAATTAAAGCTTGATGATCATTTAAACTCAAAAATTTTGTAATTGCTTTGATGCAGAATATAGATGCACAGAAAATAAGCAAAAATAAAGCGGTTTTAGGACGGAAGCAACACTAAATATAAATGTAAAAGAACTTTAACAATCACGATTTTTACTCTGAGATAAAAAATGAATGCCATATTTTATTTTGCAATAAGTCACGTGATCTCTTCATATTATATGGGTGTAATTATTATTTTAATTTTTATTTAAAAAACTACCAAACATATTTTGCTGAAATTTTTTTCTGCATTTTATGGGATAATTTGAATATATTTTCTAAAATTTTCGAAGCAATTTGTGAATTTTAACTTCACTTAAAAAATGTTTGAAAAATTAGGTCCCATTCGGTTCAATGCATTTCATTTCTTCAACCCGGGTTCAATCCAAAACTAATTGGGTGATATTATTCAGTTACATGCCCATATGTCCCATAGACCGTCTCAACAACATATTAAAATTTATTTTGATAAAGTCATTTTCACAGCGGTAATCCTGTGAACGGACAGATAGACAGACATACAAAGAATGACGAAAGTCATAAACACTTTTCAATTATGTTGCAAAGTGTTAATAAAAGCACAAAATCCTTCGCATACAACCCTTCTTCCTTCTCTCTACCATTAAAATAGGTGCAATCAATCCGCAAAAAATAATAAATCCTGAAATAATTCGACATCAGTTTAGACACCAAAAGAATGCTTATTTAATGTATTCGTTAATAGATGGCGCTCGCGGTTTAAAAAGGTAGAGTCCGGACATCAATGGTGAACAAACAATACGCTGATCCAAAACTTTTATGACTTCGATGGTTTAAAAAATGTATAATTAACGGAATTGTTTGTGTCGTCTATGGCATGTACGGCCATGAAATTTGGTACAGAGGTATTCAGGACCGGGGAAAATACGCCTTGGCTAGATGTTTTTTAGTTTAAACTATGAAGCTGTAAATTTATTAGTCGAAATTCAGTCCAGTTTCTTATCCCGATATAAAGCGAAAGCTTCCAAAGCTGCTTCTTTAGAGTCCCTTTATAGATATATAAAGTATAAAAGGACTCTAGCTTCATTTGACTGGTACAGCCATCTACTGCAGATTACTAAAACTAAAACTACGGTATTAAATGAAAAACATTCTGATCAATTAATGCTTTCAATTCCTGGAATTTATTGATATATATATAGTGTTCGTCCAGATCAAATTTGAATTAGATTATTTTGCATATTGCCATCATAATGTTGCATTTGTAACTCAAAAACGCACTTAATTTACTTTTCTAATATTATGATAGGATGCAACCTTCTATTTTTTTAACTCGCTTTGAAAATAATTTTTATTGCATCATCTTCAAAACTAATTGAATTTTTTTAAAGTCGAATTTGTTTAAAAGTTATGAATTTAGTCAAAATTCGTCCCATTTAAATTTCCAATTCAGATTTCTTTGGTGCTATTTGAAGACGAAAACGCCATGGTTTAAATTTGGAAATAAATCAATCGATTTCTTAAATATTGCAAATATTATCACAAAACTTTCATTTTAACCCCATCGGAAAGATCGAAAAATTCTCTTTCAAACAAACTTTGAACAGAATCCGTTTTATCAATAGACGAATTTTCTTGATTTTTAAAATATATTTGCCTTTCGTGTTCTGAAGGTGTAATTCATTATAAAATTCTGAAATAGAAACATTAACTGACAATACTTATTGTTTAGGGGGGGGAGTGTTCCTGAGATTAGCGATTTCATTAATTCAGATTTTTATAAGGCATCAATCAACACATTGTAAAATTGCCTTCATTCGGCCCACTATAATTCTTTTTTCTTCAACGCAAGTGTATTGCAACGGAATATACTTCACACATTAGTTCACGCACGCTTTACTTTATAGCTCGTTCTGAATTTTGGAAGTTCATAGTGCTCGAAAACTTCCTTTGTTTGATTTTTTTATTCTTAACTTGAAAATGTACCCGCCGTTGCCCGGAACTTAAAATGCAAACCATTGATAAAAAATACTACACCGGAACTCAAAGCAAATTCCCAAGAACCAAAGTTGTAACGTAGTTAAGTAAAAACCACGTTTTAAAATTTCTCTTGCTCATTACAAAAATAAAATAACATAAAATATTGCATGGGAGCACACGCTACTACGCCACGACTGTTCATCTTAAATCTCAGGCTACGTCCAACATTTTCTATTATGATATATATAAATGTTTTTGTTGTTCGACCGAGACTGTCTGACCTACCCGAAGATGCAAGGTATCTATTTGGACGGCCGGGAAAGTGCCACACAATTTTAACGATTCGGAAATAAGAACTTGCCTTTTTTTATGAAATGGCCCGCAACAATCGCCAAAATCTAAAATAAAAGACTACTTATATTCAAATGTATTAATTAAATGCTTGTTTTATAAGTAATTTTTGACGAGGAAAACAATAAGATCAACTCCATTACTCTAACACTAACCGTTCTCGAGATATTTGTGTTTTTTCTCAATTTTGTTACGTCGGCTTTGAAAAAAATGTCCAATTACCAAATAAAATCGAAAATTGAATTAATAGCGTAAATTCAGTGCTATTTTGTGCAATTAAACTCAATTTAATGAATTATTAAAGAAATAAAGAGAAAATAAATTTGAGTCTGCAGGGAATGTCATGTGCTGCCCACATCAGATTTTTGTCATTGCATCAATTATCTCATAGGTATCATTTATCTCATACTGACAAGTGTATAATAAGCGTAAAACCGGTCTATAGATGCTGTTATATGCAACAGGAGTGAGATGTAATAAATATTCATTGTTTGTGTCTAAAAATCTATAGGGAATAACTCCTATTATATAAATTTTACTAATTAGGACAAAACTCAAAAAACATTTTCATTAAATGACTAACATTCGACATTAAAGAAAATGACATGAGCAAAAGAAAAAATGTCTAATCTCAACCGTACGCCACGTGAAAATAATTCTGTCCTTGCATTGTCTGCCTTTGTTTAGCAGAATAAATTAATAAAGGGTCCTTATAATAAATAAAGATTAGTTTTGATATAATTAATATTTCTTTTTTTTTTCTCTCATTGAAAAGTTACCTTCAATTAACGCTACCCAAGAGAAAGGGGGGGGGGGGGGGATGGGCTAGGAATTTGTCTTGAAGGAAAAGTATATCTCAATTATTCGAATTAATATAAATGATTCAACTAAAACTGACATATCTTAATTCTTTCAGATAAGTATATGCAAGTATAATCCTTATACTTTCATATACTTATCTGAATGAAGTAATTATTCAGATGATTGTGTGAAATGGGATTTTAATGTGAACTCATCCTAACAAGTATTGATTTTACAAATTTTCAGGTATTTTAAAGTGTATAAAATGAAAATATAATTACATTACATCTTAAATAATAAAAGGCAATGTCTGTCTGTGCGTCTGTCTGTCTTATACACTATACGTTCAGCGACCGCTACGAAATTTGGCAATCGGAGACCCGGGAGGGTGGGAAGGGGACACATAAAAACCGATTTTTAAAATTTTAATTATTTTTTTTGTTATTTAATGTTTTATGCGATTTCGACCGTTTTTTGATCTTTTTGCCCTTTTTTCTCCTCGATCCAGACATTGTAGAAAAAAACAAATCACACCATCGGAAAGAGCAGAGAATTTCGAGTAAAAATATATCAATTTCAAATCTCAGAGATAAATTCTAATATTTTTTTATGATTTTAAAGCAAAAGTCACTTTTGACTCAAAAAAACGATTTTTGGTTTTTAAATTCTCGCATAGTAAAAAGTACTCAGAATTTCGACTAATAATTTACATTTTTAGAAAGGTCAAACATCTGGCATTCTTACAAGTCCAATCTGGTCAGGAAATATTCTGTATTGCCCACAGGATCGGGATTTTAAAAGTTTCCGAATTTCAATTTCTCGGCGTGCCGCTCGGCGTGCCGCTTCGTTTCTCCCCCGCTGAAGGAGGGAAGGTGGTGGGTGGGGACGTCAAGGTGGAGGTGACGTCACGGTTCTGAATAGAGCTCCTTTACTCCATATAAATTATTATATTTATATTTTAAATGATGGAACGATATGGATTTTTTAAATGGATATTTTAATTTTATGGATATTTTAAATGATGAAACAATGGAATGAGGATGATGGAATTAAGCATATGGTCATTTTAAATTGCAAATTAGCGCGCGGGAAGTTAGCGGTAGGCCCGGTTTCGATACCCGCCACTGCCAAAACTGCCGCCGTGTTTACGTGGAATACGATCACGTTAAATATGTGGGTTCGTAAGTCCTTCCGAGAGGTTGGTGGTAGGGGAAGGAGGATACGGCCCCTGTGGATGCCTCCCCCACTGGGTTCCCGTCTAAATTGGGTGAATATATAGAAAGTTATGGAGATTGTCGCGGAGGGCGCGGCAGCCCAGTGGTTAGCGCGCGGGAATTGCACTCAGTAGGCCCGGGTTCGATTCCCGCCACTTCCAAAACTTACGCCACGTTCACGCGGAGTACGATCACGTTAAACATGTGGGTTCGTGAGTCATTCCGAGAGGTTGGTGGTAGGGGAAGGAGGGTACGGTCTAAATTGGGTGAATAAAAAGAAAGTTATGGAGATTGTCGCGGAGGGCGAAGTAGCCCAGTGGTTAGCGCGCGGGAATTGCACGCGGTAGGCCCGGGTTCGATTTCCGCCACTGACACGGAGTCCGATCACGTTAAACATATGGGTCCGTATGTTTTTCCGAGAGGTTGGTGGTAGGGGAAGGAGGGTACGTTCCCTGTGGATGCCTCCCCCACTGGGTTCCGGTCTAAATTGGGTGGCACATCCTGGCCGTCCAACCAGTTACCTTACACCTTTCTGGTCGGTCGCGCCAACGAGTTTGCCACGGTTGGAATTTGCCACGATCAGCATTTTCAAGGGTTGCGAACAGGCTGTTCGCCAAAGGCGGCTAGTTAATCTAATAAAGATGGGCCTAATATTGTAATTTGAACATTTTGACATTGTATGTATAGATAATGGCATTGACCGATCAGTTGCAAAAAATCATTGAACGAGTCCATTAATAATTTTAATCTTCTAGTTTTCAAATATTAACTTTTCATCCCTATAAAAAATTCCCTCACTGGTATAAAATTCCTCAACCGTATAAAATTCCCTCATTGGCGTCTTTTCTTTTGAAAACCAGATGGAGAAAACACCAGTGCAGACTTTCCTATGGCGTGCATTTAGAGTTGCCATGTGCTGGATTTTGGAAAAGGGTTGCCAGATTTGACCATTTATCGCCAATTTGGCGACATTTTGCGACTTATCGAAGATTCAGGAAGCACCTCGAAATAACGAATATTCTACGAGATAGAGATATTTTTAAAAATGTTTACAGAGTCTATGAAAGGAATCATCACTCAATTGGAGAGCAGTTGACGTGATACGAGTTACATTGAACTGCGACATTCATCAGTGCCTTGAGAATAGTATCGGCTGTTCTGTGAAATTATTGGAGCATTTAAGGGCTGTCTTATCGTGTATTGATCCTGTTTACGCTGTGCTTGTGAATAAGCGTGTTAGTTATGCAGAAACTTGGACTCATTCTTTTATCCTGAGCGCACACCCACGATTCTATAGGATGCTTCGTAATAATATGATAGTAGGTAGTGGATATACTTCATTTTCAACGGAACTACAAAGCATTTTCAAACTCTTTTGCACATTTATACAGTCATCAAATTTTCGAAAACAACGTAAATGATATGTCCAGAACCAGAAGAGAAAATCCCTGATAAACTCCTACCCGCTCCTACATTAAAGTTAAATCCATATCAGTCATCATCTAAGCACCATCTATAATCATTCCTGAGAAATAGTGTTGAAAGAAAAATGTAAATATTTTAATCGGAAATGTCATCTTTAGAGCCAAGAGTGAAAACCCTTTAATAAGACCCCTACTTTCACCGAAATTTGATGCTGAATCCATATAATTCACGATCTAAGTTCTATCTGTATCTGAGTCTAAAAAATCTGATGTGGGCAGCACATGACTTTCCCTGCAGACTTATATCCACGTTCTCATTATTTTAATTAAATTTATTTCACTTTTAATTCAATTTTCGTTCTCATTTGGTGACTGCACTTATTTTCAAAAGGTGGCTTAGAGAAAATACGAAAAAACTAAAATATCTCGAGAACGGCTAGTCCTAGTGTAACGAAGTTGGTCTTATTCTTTTCTTCGTTAAAAATTACATATAAAACAAGTATTTAATGGATATATTTGAGCATACGTAGTTATTTATTTTGGATTTTGCCGATTCCTGCAGGCCATTTTCCAAAAAAAGGCAGGTCATTTTATTTTCGAATCGTACCAGAATCTAATCAGCACCAGGATGACCCACAAGCGTCTTATCTACCGAATTTTGTGAAATTCGGTCCATTAGTTTTCAGCGAGAGTGGATACAGGCTTTTGCGAACCATTTCGCAAAAACAGCGAGTTATTTTATCCTGAATCGTACCCAAAACTAATCAGCACCAGATTCACCCACAAGTGACTTGCCTACCAAATTTTATGAAATTCGGTCAATTAGTCTTTTGGTTAGAGTAGATACAAAATCTGCGCAAACAGACAGACACACACACAGACGTCACGCTAAAAATGGTTTTTTCCCATTCTAGAGGTCTCGAAACGTGTAGATCCGTCGAAAACTCGAGTTGCGATTTTCGGCATGATTCCAATACTTCCCCTATACATTACCATGTATTGCAGGAAAAGTAGAAATAGGTATTTCGTAGGAAAATGCTTAAACCAGATGTGAATAAGAACCGTTAGTTGAAAACCTTAATAAATCCACCAACGCCCTCTAGAATTCGATGTTGGATCCATATCAGTCGTCAATTAAGCTCTATCTATAGCCGATTCTGAAAAATAGATGTCACAGGTAAATGTACATATTTAAACTGAAAGTTGAAATCCTTTGTGTGTTACTCAACTCTCATAACGAATTCGGGGATAACTAAATTCATACATGTCATTGTCTAAGCTCCATCTATAGCCATTCCTGGGAAATAGATATTTTAAGAGAAAATTTTGAACTTAAAACGGAATTGAATCGAAAGTGGAAGTTCTCAGTGAACCACTTTACTTCCTTCAGAAGTTGATGCTGAATCCACATCAGTTATCCCCTAAGCTTTATTTATAGCCAATCTTAAATCTTGTTTCAAATAAAGTGAATTTTTTTTAATTGGAAATGGAAAAGGAACAGGCGGTGGAAATCCTTAGTAGAAATCCCCACTATTCCTTCGCAATTTGATGTTGAATCCATAGTCATTATCTAAGATTTATCTAAAGCAGATCCTGAGAAATAGAGCTTGAAAAAAACATTGTTAGAAACGATGGTATTTCAAAATTGTCGGCACCAATAACTTATATCAGCAATAATTTTAGAACAATATAAATCAATATTTATTGTATATCAATGGATCTAAAAATATTTAACCACGATTTCCCTTAAGAATGTTTTGATATCTCCCTTCAAAACAGAAATTGCACTCATCACCCACGATCAGCGTGTATTATAAATTGAATGAAATTTATATTTTCATCGCAACCTCCAACACAGGAAAAACATGGTTAAAAAACAGATCTTAAGATATTTCCGTTGATACCGAATCAATCAATAAAATCCAAAGCACCAAAGCAGAATTAATAAATCTTACAATTATATATATATAGGGTCTTTCAAAAGTCCGTATAAACTTTAAAAATTCATTAAAAATCGAAAAATCATCGCATTGAGGTATGGTTTGTACCATAAGTATGGCTAGGACGGGTTTTCTTTTTTTTTTTGACGTGAAAAAAATTTTTAGTTTAAAAAGTCACCTATAGGTGACGCTGAATGCATTGGAAAGACAAAGAAAATAACTTACTGTACGTGTCAAATCGTGTGACAAGCCTATGTAACACTGAACAGGTGATAGGACCTTTTCCTTTCTTTAGATTTTTCCTAAATCGAAATTTTCGCAAAGCATCTGATGCCGATTCGCCGCTCACGTACTACAGCTTCACTAATAAGGCTTTCTTGGTCATAGTTAACATTCTCGCAAAAACTTCTTCTTTGCACCGTTTACTAATGAATCAAATGAAGAATCTACAGAGCACTACAGCTCTTTTATAACAGCCTCATTTACAATACTTCTGAAAGATGTATTCGGGTAAGCGCCACCTATAGGTGATTTTTTAAACTACAAAATTTTTTACGTCAAAAAAACCCCCCGTCCTGGTAATACTTATGGTACAAACCGTATCTCAATGCGATCATTTTTCGATTTTTAATGAATTTTTAAAATTTATACGGGCTTTTGAAAGACCCTGTATATATATATATATTAGATTTCCATACTTAGTACTAATCGCTAAGTTGCATAAACAACCTATCAAATTCAGACCGGTCACTGTTGGCTGTAATTCTTATTTAACCAAGGCAAATACAATTTTATCAAATACATTATCGCCTATTATGAAGAAGATAAAATCAAGTGGTTCTGTTATGATTGACAATAGATATGAGGTAATTAAACGTCTGAAACAAGTTCCAGATAAGATATATTTTAAAAGCTTTGATTTTAAGGACTTATTCAACAACATCGACTTACAGGACATGTATGAAATTTTAAAGGAAACTTATATGGCCAGTGATTAGCTTTTAGCCTTTGACATTAATAAGTTTAGAACTGTTATTAAATTGATTTTATTTGAGACGTTTTATTTAATGGTACTGATTTCTTCAAACAAATTAAGGGCATTCCCATCGGTGGCGGTTGTTCGTCACTTCTAGCCGACTTTTATTTATACAAATATGAAAGTGGAACACATATACTTATTGAGCTTCTTTTCTTCCGTTTTGTTGATGACATTTTAATTGGAAATATTGATGAATATTTTCAATTTGACTTGGATTCTATCCCTGCAACCTGGAGCTTATTGAAACTAAACAAAATAATTACGAAGAGGTAGAATTTTTGGATATATCATTATATAATGATAATAATGACAACCTGTGTTTTAAAATATATGATAAACGCAAGAATTTCAAATGTGATATTAACTACATCACTACTTGGCATAGTAATTTGAGTATTGGAGTAAAGCGCAATTTGATCATCAATTATTTCATAAGATATAGAAGAATAAACTCTACTACTAAACAACGGATTATATGCGAACGTCATTTGATCAAAGGCGCATTGAAACAGGGCTTTCCGTTACGTTTTCTGAGATATTATTACACTGAATATTGTATAAAACATGGTAGTGAAGATTATGCTAATTTCAACGATATGTTGCAATTCGACTCTACAACATATTTTCTTTCACTGTAACTGTGAACCTTTTTTTATATTTTTTATATACTGTTTGTATATTGGATATCTCTTTTACTTATGTGCTCATTCCCTAGCCGGGATGTCTATTATGACATCGGATTTTTTGTAACTTTCGATACTTCTTTTGGTCTTATATATTCCCTCACGGATTCTGCTTTTCCCGTGCACACGGATAGGTGCTGCTTCGGGCAATTAGCTGTTTCTGAGAGTGTTTCCCGGGATTAAAAGCACGCTTCAACCAGGAAAAGGGGTCATATTCTCCCTTGACATTGCTAATACCCCATAAGCACACCTTTATTTGATATTCTTTTTTTCTCTTTTCATTGATTGTCTTTTTGAAATTTATATATATATATATATATATATAAATAAAAATTGAAGGATTTTAATCGAATATATATATATATATATATATATATATATATATATATATACATATATATATCTAATATATCGTATATATATATATATCTGTGTGTGTGTGTGTGTGTGTATATATATATATATATTTATATATATTATTGTTCGATTTCTACTTTATAAGTAAATTTCAGATATCACTCCTTAAAAGTTAATTTTTTAAATGTAAATTTGAATATTTTTAATGTGGACTGCTCATCGAAAAGTTTGGGAACCGCTGGTTTGCATATTAAAAACAGCAGATGATATTTCTTATATATCTTTGAAGGTATATATTAGTGCTATCTAACAGAAAAAGTTCAATCTTAGTTCCTTTGTACATTATATGATTTAAAATTTGATGTACCCGGCTAGTCAATAATCCTAAGTAATATTTTTATTTTACATCAGCAATTTTACAATACAGTATTTATTTAAATGACTTTTACCTCTTTTAACAAATACTCCCTTTTAGGTAGTCTCACACTCCGCAATACTTTTCTGTCGATATTTGTTGGATAAGTTATGTCCACATCAAAATTTTTCCCGTGCGTAACAGAAATGTATTGACTAAGTCTTATAATTGTACCTACGTCTGATGGCTGTCTGTCTGTATCGTATGTAGCTGAAAATCTAACCGTCGTAAAGACATTAAATTTGGCACACAAATACTTTAGGTTCCGGGACGATACATCTCGGCGAGATTTAATTTTAATTTTGAAATAGTGTTTTAGTTATTTTATGTTGTAGCAGAATTTGGAGCGACGCAATAGGTTCGCACAGAAAGGTTCCGTAGCTACCAAAAATATTATCGCAGAGTTTCTATCTTAGCACCATCCGAAAGACTAAGAAGTTTTCTTTCAAACAAACTTTGATTACCAAGCAATTAATAGACGAATTTTAAAACAATGTGTACTTTCGCGTGTTTAAAACGTCACCGATATTTATATAGCAACGCAAAATAATTGACTTGCTATCTCCTCTTCATAATTTACTAGATGTTTCTTTGAATATCACACACTGCTGCAATCGAAAAATTATGTTTCTGTTGCATTCCGTTCATTAATTATGAATATTTGTGTAAAACCTCAAAATAATTGTAACACCGCACGGGGCGATTGAATAAAAATATTTTTCAACGTCCTTAAACACACCTTGGCCGTTAGTATTTCGATGCAACGTCATCAGTGGAACTGGCATCATTTGTTTAGGGAATTATTTACATTGCCAGTTGGTACTAGAATTGAAAATATTATCTGAGTTTACAAGAATTTTCATTTTGAAAACATGCTGAAACAGACATGCAAAGAAGCCTAATGTACCTTAGTGAATCAAAGAAGCGTATATAGAGTGTAAAAAAAACAGTAAATTAAAGCCCACACAGAGGGTGAAAGGCATATATGAGGCGAATCAAAAAAGATTATTTATGGCTTATTAAATCAGTTTATTTAGGGCGTATCAAAGGAACTTTTTAGGGTGTATTAAACGAGCCTATTTACGGAGCATAAGAACTTATTTGAGGCGTATCAAGAGCTTATTTAAGGCTTATCAAAGGAGCTTATACATCTGCACACAGGTAAAGCTCCTAAATATACAGGCTGACGAAACCGACATTTTGACTATTTGGGACATGCATGTGCTCGCATGTGTTTTGCAATTTAAGTGTGTACTCGCGCAATAGGCGACTAAAACTTTCGAAAAACCTTATGAATGAATTCAATTAATCCCTGCTTGAAATCCCGAGTAACGTTAAGTATAGTTTCTATCATAAATATAGCAGAAATTGAGTGCACATAAAAATACTGTCTTCACACTAAAGAAAATGACATCAACAAAAGACTAATTCATTACAAAGCAATCCAAAATTGGTAGGTGATTTAACTTAATCTCCGCCATACACTTTGTAATGTCTGTCTTTGTTTATCTTAATAAATGAACTTAAGTTTTCTCTTTTATTCTTTCCCTTTCAATGAAAGTCCATTTTAATTAGTCCCTCTTCAGGGGTGAGGAATTTGTCTTTATTGAAGAAGTGTAGATCTCAATTATGTCTCCAATTAGTACAAAGCGTTATTTTATCTAGCTTTAAAGCAATTATTAAGACAAGTGCGAAAGAGAATTCTTATGTTCATAAGTGTTACACGTGAACTTAACTTCAATCCCATAAATGATTCATTTGTGTTACAATTGTTACTACTTAGTCTTACAGTTCTGTCTTTCCTGTAGTACCCCCCCCCCTCCCCCATCATTTTATCACCATGTTTTCATTATAATGTTTTAATGTTTCTGTATGGTTATAATTTATGGTTATAATTATTTTGTATGGTTGAAATCATAAATTCTGATGTAATTATATGGATTAAGAAATATCTCAATAAAGAAGATTTAAATAGTTCGAATGTCGTCGTTCATCGTCCACGCCAACATGCCACTCATCCACCGCTATCTCCATATGAGTTCGTTCCATAGCAATCACCGATGTTCCAACCTCAGAAAATTGGCATTATCCGGAGTCCCGAAGTGTTTTCCGGCATATCTGATGCTTTTTCCGACCTGTCCCGGCATTGACCGCCTGCATCACATGCCCTCCTTTTCATCTTCTTCTGACAAGCGTCTTAGTATGAATGCGCGTTTGCTCATGACGAAACGGTAAAGGAGTTCCAATGCTTTTCTATGTGAAATGCAAATCCGCGGTAAATGCAGAAAGGGCGGGATGTAACAATACGCCAAGGTTTATCGAAACTGGCGGGAAAGTTCCGAGAAGCCGAAATACAGAATTGGCGCGTTATCACTTTGGAATAAAATTTAGGAACAAGTTTTAGAATCGAAACAAAAATGAAATTGCCGAACATAAAATTTAGACGGAAATAATTAATAAACAAGGGTATGCATTTCATAACAGTTTTGTATGAATCACTGAAGTATCTCTTCAGGTTAGATTTTGTTCAACAGATATATTTTTAAAATATAATAAATTCAAATGTCTAAGTCCAATTTTTCCGCAATTATTTAGATATACTTAAACGAACGGGATTCAAGAAAAAAATATTTATATGTCATTATTCACTAACGCCATGTCAAATACAATGTATAAACTTAAATCAAATGTAGAATTTAAACTTCACTGAAATCAGATGGATAGATCTGCTATTATTAAAATTTAGCAACAACGAATTGTCGCCAACTACGGTACTACCATGGAAATCATTCAGTGGCGGCTCGCGTCTTCAAGAATAGGTGAAGCAGATTCAGCGGCGAGAGTCCCCCTTCTCCTTGACAACGAACATTATCAAAACACATGACGCTATTGGCTCAAGTGTTGTCAAATATTATCTAAATATAGCCAAACGAGTCTGAAAAATTCGCCAAATAATAATAATAATAATAATAATAACCCATTCAGCCGATAACTTTAAGTGAAACAGCGCTTATCCTGCGTCACCTACTTCAACTCCCGAGCCACCACTGGGAAATATATGTACTGTACTGCAGAATATCATTAATAGCATGGTTCGTTTGATTTGTACAGTTAAGGGTGAGCGTCAATAAATCTTCTGCCCTATCCGCGCTTTGTTAACTTTCGCAGAACACGTTTTTCGTCGAAATTCTGCTCAAACAGTTGCGAAATATTTTCTGAAAAATAAAATGCAATACTTAGATTATATTAAAACTGAATTTAATACTCAATAAAATATAGAATAAATTTTTTATTGTAATCCAAAATATTTTTGGTGCTGCTATTTGTTGTTGTAATTTAATTCATACCCATTATTTTTATTTTCTAATGAACATTTTTAAATGTCTATTCCTTCTAATACGGTATTAAATACAACATATCATATACAACAATGCCACAATCACGAAAAGGTAATTGAACTTGAACTTGAAGACAAAGGAACTTGAAGACAAGGCTGCAGTCCTCCGTGATGTACATTCAGATCCCCTTATCAAATTTATAGAATGAGAAATTACCTTTCCGTGATAGCGACATTATTATATATGATCTGTTGTTGTATTTAATACTGTATTCCAGTACGTAATACTGGAATAGACATTTAAAAATGCTCATTAAAAATAAAAATAGTCGGTATGAAGTAAATTACGACAACAGATGGCTGCACCAAAAATATTTTGGATTAAAATAAAAAATATATTCTATATTTTATTGAATTTTAAATTCAGTTTTAATATAATCTAAACATTTCATTTTATTTTTCAAAAAATATTCCGCAACTGTTTAAGCAGAATTTCGGCGGAAAATGTGTTCTGCGAAAAGCGCGGATAGGGCAGAAGATTTACTGACGCTCATCCTGAATACAGATACTCTTAACTAGAAAATTCCTCTGATAAAATAAAACATTGAGACATCGGCTCTGTCGAATCACTGATAATATGATCTCAATCTTTCAAATGCATGAAGCAGAAATATTTACAAACTACAATAAACTGTTCTGATTTAATATTTTCTTTATGTATTTAATGTAATATAAAATCACATTTTCCTTTACTCTCTTAGTTACTTAAAAACTATAGCTAAAATTGTGCAGTTCGTTTTAGATATTTTTACAGCATAATTAAAATTTATTGGGACTATTACATTTTCATAAAAAGAATGAAAATTTTGAATTATCTGTTGTGTGTATGAAAAAGATCCTAGTAAAAGAAACAAGAAAGATCAATCATGCAAAAAGCATTGATTATGAAACACTTTACAACTGCAATGCAATTATATTTAAACATCTCTAAAATGCGATACATTCAGCGGCGATATTTTTAAAATTATCGCAATGCTACAATAATTTATTATATTTGAAAACTTTATGGAAAACAAATGAACTTTATTCAAATAACGTCATCAAAATATAAATCGCCTGACTCTCTATATAAAAGCAGTGAATATTTCATTCATTAACTTTGTTTCATTCTTTTCATTCAGCGGCGATATTTTTAAAATTATCACAATACTACAATAATTTATTTTACTTAAAAACTTAAAACCATGGAGGTAAAAGTACTTTCTAACTCCATGCTTAAAATTTCAGCGAAAAAGCAATACTATAGAATCGTCTGCTTCTCTACGTAAAATCAATGAATGTTTCATTCATATCAGCTATATTTCAGACTCCAGAGCTAAATAATTTTGCGTTCAAGAAATTCAACAATTCTTATACAACTCATCTTACAGCTTGATGTGTTTACATTCTCCATCCGTGAAAATTAGGCTTCGTTGTAGAAATAATCAGAGTTTGATGATCATTTAAACTCAAAAATATTGCAATCGCGTTGGCGTAGTACATAGATGCACAGAAAAAACAAGCGATTTTAGGACGGATGCAACATAATGCTAAATATAAATTAAAATGAACTTTAAAAATCACGATTTTGATACAATATGGATGCCATATTTTATTTTGAAGTGGGTCACGTGATCTCTTCATATAATATGGGTGCAATTATCATTTTAATTTTTATTTAAAAAGCTACCAAACATATTTTGTTAAAACATTTTATATATTTTATGTTATAATTTGAATGTTTCCAAAATATTTCGAAGCGATTTGTGGATTTTAATTTATCTCAAATAATGCTTGAAAAATTAGGTTTCATAGGGTTCAATGTATTTCATTTTTTAAACCATGTATTTCATTTTTTCAACCGGGATTCAATCCAAAACTAAGTGTGTGATATTAGTCATTAACCCACATAGACCGTCTCGGACAGACAGACAGAATGAACAAATGCATAAGCACTTTTCAACTATGTTGTAAAGTGTCAATAAAAAATAAGTTTTTCTATCTATAATCATATGTACTGCAGAGTCCACTTCGTCGATAAGAGCTTGCAATTTTTCGCCGCAGTAGCTCAAAGGTAGAGCGTTGGCTGGCCAGTTCAGAGATCCAGGGTTCGATTCCCAGTTGAGGCCGCAAGCCTCTTTACAATGGCGCCAGAAAAAATCAACCCTATATGTTAGTGCAAAGATGCCGGATATCTGAAGACCGTGCGACTCACATAGTGGGTTTAGAATAGCTAGCTGCACGGCCGGGAAAGGATACCCCCTGCACTCAAGAAGCATCCAAAATCTACCACCTCCCAAACAAACATTCATTTAGATCTAAAAAGATAACAATTGATGAAAAATATTGTGATTAAACAGACAGTTTTACATTATATTTGAACTTGACAAGTACGTCCATTTTTCAAAAATGGGAAAAGGGTTATTGCGAATATAGATAAAATGATCATCGAAAAATAAAATTTAGAGTGAGGTATAACAACATAATGAAAAATAGTTTAAAATTAAAGAAAATAATAAAATTTTAGAAGTAAAATTTAGAAAATATATAAAAAGAAAATATATGAAAAGGAAAAAAAAAATTTAAACACGTGAAAAACAAAAACACAAATTTAGAATAAAATTTAGAAAAAAAATTAGAAAAAATACAAATAAAAAGGGTCAAATGAAAAAGAAGGAACCGAGAAAATAAGAACAGTTAACATAGCTTTTTTTTTTTAAAGAAAATATGGAGGGAACACAATAAGTTCATATAAGTTAATAAGAATGAAATAAAAGGGTTCATTGATCAAAATTAATTGAGAGCAGAGTATATACTCATAAGCTTAGGTCACTTTATTAGAAATTTCCATGGCAACAAGAATACAGTTTTTAATTTTGTCTACTGAAGCGGAATTTGAACGAACTTTGGAGAACCAAATTGGTTTATTAGAGGGTGAGGGTTCGCAGAGATGAAAATTTTTAGGGAAAGGACAATCGAAAATGTAATGGTCAAGGTCACCGAATTTACTGCAAATACAATTAGAGGTGGATTTAATTTTGAAAAAGTATAAGCAATCAAGAAAGGGGCCCATAACCAGTAAGAAAGTAAATGAAGTATTTATTAAAAATGTGTAAATTAGGATTCACGATAGGGAGGTAAGACAGGATTCTATCATGATGTCGGAGGTTCTAAAAATGGCCTTAATACGACTAGTACGGATTCAGTGGACGCTGGAAGATTGAGCAATGATTTCAAATTGAGAGGATAACCACCAAGCAGGATAATAACCTGGGTAAAAATAGTAGTAACAGGAGGCTAACCTGAGGTAAAAATAGCAGGAGGTGATCAGTCAGATTGTCAGTTGCCCGCCAATCTGACATTAGAGGGTGGAGAAAGCAAGTCCACTTCGACACTAAGAGGTTGAAATTTTTCGTCCCAGTAGCTCAAAGGTAGAGCGTCAACTGTCAGTTCGAAGATCCAGGGTTCAATTTGTACATTACGTGGATAAAAAAAAAACACAGCAGGAGTGTAAAGCTTTTTTGGAGCTTATTCTTGTCACTTTCTGGGAAATTATTAATAAACTTATAAACAATTTATAAACTTTGGGGAATGACTTAAAAACTGTAGCAGCTAAAAAGCTCAAATTAAGCATATCTTCATTTCATTGTATATTTGGATTTTCGGATTTTGAACATTACTAGTGTTCCCGTTCTGTTACTACAAAAGGGAGTTACATGTTTCGGGAAATAACTCGAGAACCGAAGCAGCTAGAAAGATCAAATTTAGTACTCGTTGTCTTTCATGATATATTTTCTTTGAATTTTGAACTTTATCGGTCTAGCCCGTTCAGGATCCGCTAAAGGTAAGTACATGTTTTAGGGGAAATTTGAGCAGGAACCAAATTTTAAAGAGCCACACAAACATCCATTTTAAAATGATATAAAAAATAGAAAAAAAATTAAAAACATTTAATTTGCTAATTTTTGTTCCTAGTTTTTTGTCTCTCCAAATTATTTTATCACGCTTCCCCACCTTTGACCAACAAATGAAACATATCTTCGCAAACAAAACATTCGATTCAATACTGTAGAAATAAATTATTATTAAAAACTCGTCTTTCTAAAAAACTTGAAATAAGTGCTCTAAAACGATTCTGTCCAGCCGGTCACATTACAGCAATGTTCCGGTGTGGTCCGTATTCGACCGGAGAGTCAGATCAGCTCTTAAATTGACGTACACGACCATTGAAACGATATAGTGTTAAATGTCCAGCCCAAGTCCCCACTGTTTAACAACGTGCCAGCTGTGAAAACTTTTAATGTTTGACCCCTTTTCAGTCCATGGACTAGAATAAACAGAAAACCCTAGATGATTATAGGTCGCAATTGTGATTAGATTATTATGTTCATCGGAGTGCTCTCTATGTAGATTGCAATGCTCTCAAAAGCAGCAGCAATGCAAAGAGGGCCCCCAAACCCAATAGTCCATCGGGCGTCCCCCGATAGGCCAGTATGGCTCTGCTTGACGGGTGTCCTTTAGATCCTACCCGTTGAATAATTCCATCGACTACGCAACCGCTGATTGCGACTTTTCTGGATGGGAAATTACACAGAATTAGAACACGAAACCCTCTTTCACTGGCATAGATCTCGAGGTTGCCATGGAAGAAACCTTTTGGAACCTGTCCGCATAGAACGAACTTAGTGGAAGACGCCTTCAGAGCGAACGTATTGAATGTGTGGTGACCAGCGTATTATAAATCCCGGATAGAACCTGTAATGCCAGAAATGTAAAGTATTAAATATTTGGAAGGATTAAAATGATGGAACCAGGAATGCGGGCGGATTATTCCCACGCTAAGCAGATGGGCGATAGTATACAGGTGGCCCCATATCTTACATACCACGCCCCATGTTTACATACCACGCTAAGCCGTTTGGCGGCAACCGAGACGGCGACCCCATGTCTACGGATTAGCCATCAGCTCTACATTCCAGCACGAGACCGCCGACCGAAAAAGGGATATACGTGAGAGTTGCTCGAAGAGTCAGATTTGGTCAAGGCAGGCTGTTGGAGTTGGACTAGTGAAGAGTAAGCGGCGGTAGCAGTGTTAAGAGTTGTGTGTGCGTCTCTGATATAGGAATTCGAAGGAGAGCTCATGTTCATCTGGATTTGCAAGTGTAAAGTGTGACAAAGCATCGGTGTTACCCAAGTTATATGAAAGAAGATTAACTATATGAGGATAACCTTTTTGTCTAATTTTGTGTTTTTAAGGAAAAGCTAATTAATGCATCCCACCACGTGCTCCAACCAAATATCAATTCATCTGGCATTACACCCCCCGAACTACTCTTAGATGTATTCCACTATTGTGATACAATTTTAATTTGTAAACTAAAGAGTGTAAATTAAGTATGTGATAAATAAATGTTTGTTCCTTTACTATTAACCTTATTTTTTAGTTTGTTAACTTAGTATCCCGTTAAGCACAAAAATGGGTGGGTTTTGCGGCCACCAACGCAATGTACACAGCAGTAAGTTTTAGAACAGATTACATGTATAATTTAATAAACAAAATTAATAATCGGCACAGAACCTATAGAAAATGTTAGAATACCCTCGGTCTGCCCGCCTACCCTCTCCCACCACTCCTCAAAAACTGAAAACTGCTCTTACGCAGAATGACAATCACCGCTCCTTGTCCCCTGAATCACTTGATTCAGAGGGTAAATTGCCCATCCCAAACCTGTAGCGAAATCTGAAGGGGCCTTATCCCATATCAAGCATCACTTGCCCCCCCCCCCCCCCTAGTGCATCATTCAGAATGTTTATCCTCCCTATACATCATACTATTTCAGCAAGATATGCAGAGGTAAATAAAACCCCTACATGCACATGTTTTGTCTCATTAAAGTTTGTATAACTTTCCTGTAATACTTTGAAATTAGGAGCCAATCGGAGAAGACAGAACTTTATGAATAGTGCCCGATTTACTCTGCAGTGCTTAACTTTTAGAGAGCAGCATGTATATCCTCTCTCATAATTGTAAAGGAAGCCTTATACTATTTTCGTTCAGGAGCTGAGACAAGGATTGCGGCAGACCAGGCTCCTATAATAAATTAAGTAAATTGACAAACTTGGCAATTATGTTCAATTACATAACATAAGCATTATTTGAAAATTATCTACAAGATTTATTTGGAAATAGCGGGGACATGCATAAATTGCGCATATGGACACGTCCACATTTGTCAACTCCCATTTTTAGCATTTGAACTTTTTGTAGACATTGACATTTTTTTTTATATTTTGCAATAACTGTGAAATGGGAAAGGAGTTTTTCAAGCAGATTGTTTCATTTCTAATCGTTTCCGCAGGTGCTAAGTTAACCAAGGAAAACTACGGAAATTGTAATAACTTTTCTATGTGGATTTCATATTGGCATTAAACTTGCTTAATTCAAGTTTAAATTTATTTTATTTTATTTATAGCCCAACAGGACATAACATCGTGCACTTTTACGATGGCAACCATTTGGACAGCTCTTGGTTAAGTTTAATCCCAAATTGAATAACATTATTTTATCTCCCCAAAGAGGAGATTGCGAAAAATTAAAAGAATTTTTTTTTATCAAATGGCCAGGCACTTGACTCATCATCATTCGCCTTTGTCAGCGGCCAGAACGTGAATCATTTAGCCGTCCAAGGACGTTGCCCCAGGCGCACCAGAGGGGGCGGAACACACTGCGCCCACAACACAAACATCCATGCCTTACGTGGGACTCGAACCCACAACGCGGCGGTCGAGCGATTGCTGTGGAAACGCTCGCCTTGACCACTCGACCACTACGTCGGCGAAAAATTTAAAGTAAAATATTTTGCGGGCATATATACCGATAATATTCAAAAAGTGTATTCTATATATAAAAGGGTTTCGTTTAGATAAAAAAGCATATGCATAACAGACTTGACGCTCACATGACATTCAGCACCCATATTTATTTAAAAACCCAATCTGCCAAAAATTTAGTTTTGTCTACCTCTCAACATTGGTGGTCCATCTTCCAAGGTATTTTTGATCACTGTCTAAGCCGTCATGACTGTCAATCTTTTCAAGCATCCATCCAGAAAAGCATCCTTCACATCAAATTTCAATTACAAAACTATTCTAAGAACTTATATTTCCGATGTGGGGATACGTGAGTTTTCTTACAGGTGCCCCGAAAAGAAAAAGCCTTGGAACCTTGGATATGCATAACAGAATAAATCTAAAAAACTGCTCCGAATATGGGCGCAGCCAATTGAAATAATAATCGCAAAATGCCACTTTCCAACATAGGATCGAATGAATCATGAAGTGACGTACCACAAATTGGTCGTGGGGATGGGGGACGAAGAAACATGATGTTGTGCGGTATGAATAATCACTGTGTTGATTTAATCAAAATTTCGCTAGCGTTGCCAGGTTGTTTGAAAGAAAGGTAGAAAACACGATAATACAAAGTATCCAAATCCCTTAAAAAGTTGCTCATTTTTACTTTCCCTGCAATACATGGTAATGTATAGGGAAAGTATTGGAATCATGCCGAAAATCACAACTCGAGTTTTCGACGGATCTACACGTTTCGAGACCTCTAGAATACGAAAAAACCATTTTTAGCGTGACGTCTGTGCGTGTGTCTGTCTGTCTGTCTGTCTGTGTGTCTGTGTGTCCGTCTGTCTGTCTGTGCAGATATTGTATCCACTGTAACTAAAAAACTAATGGACCGAATTTCACAAAATTTGGTAGGTAAGTCACTTGTGGGCGGGGCTGGTGCTGATTAGTTTTGGGTACGATTCGGAATAAAAGAACCCGCCTTTTTTTGCGAAATGGCCCGCAAAAGATTGTATCCACTCTAGCTGAAAAACTAATGGACCGAATTTCACAAAATTCGGTACATAAGTCACGTATAGGTCACTCTGGTGCTGATTAGATTTTGGTACGATTCGGAAAAAAATAACCTTCCTTTTTTTGCAAAACGGCCCGCAAAAATCTTCAAAATCTAAACTAAAGAACTAGGTATACTCAGATATATCCATTAAATGCCCGTTTAATACGTAATGTTTAACGACGAAAAGAATAAGACCAACCCCATTACACTAGGACTAGCCGTTCTCGAGATATTTTAGTTTTTCGTACTTTCCCTACGCCACCTTTGAAAATAAGCCCGGTTACCGAATGAGAACGAAAATTGAATAAAAGTGAAATAAATTTAATTAAAATAAAAAGAATGTGGATATAAGTCTGCAGGGAAAGTCATGTGCTGCCCACATCAGATTTTTACTTTCCCTGCAATACATGGTAATGCATAGGGAAAGTATTGGAATCGTGCCGAAAATCACAACTGGAGTTTTCGACGGATCTACACGTTTCGAGACCTCTAGAATACGAAAAAACCATTTTTAGCGTGACGTCTGTGTGTGTGTCTGTCTGTGTGTCTGTGTGTCTGTCTGTCTGTGTGTCTGTCTGTGCATATTTTGTATCCACTCTAACTAAAAAACTAATGGTCCGAATTTCACAAAATTTTGTAGGTAAGTCACTTGTGGGCGGGGCTAATGCTGATTAGTTTTGGGTACGATTCGGAATAAAAGAACCCGCCTTTTTTGTGAAATGGCCCGCAAAAGCTTGTATCCACTCTAACTGAAAAACTAATGGACCGAATTTCACAAAATTTGGTGGATAAGTCGCTTGTAGGCCAATCTGGTGCTGATTAGATTTTGGTACGATTCGGAAAAAAATAACCTGCCTTTTTTTGCAAAATGGGCCGCAAAAATCGTCAAAATCTAAACTAAAGAACTAGGTGTACTCAAATATATCCATTAAATGCTCGTTTAATACGTAATTTTTAACGACGAAAATAATACGACCAACCCCATTACACTAGGACTAGCCGTTCTCGAGATATTTTAGTTTTTCGTATTTTCTCTACACCACCTTTGAAAACAAGTCCGGTTACCGAATGAGAACGGAAATTGAATTAAAAGTGAAATGAATTTAATTAAAATAAAGAGAACGTGGATATAAGTCTGCAGGGAAAGTCATGTGCTGCCCACATCAGATTTTTACTTTCCCTGCAATACATGGTAATGTATAGGGAAAGTATTGGAATCGTGCCGAAAATCGCAACTCGAGTTTTCGACGGATCTACACGTTTCGAGACCTCTAGAATACGAAAAAACCATTTTTAGCGTGACGTCTGTGTGTCTGTCTGTGTGTCTGTGCGTCTGTCTGTGCAGATTTTGTATCCACTCTAACTAAAAAACTAATGGACCGAATTTCACTAAATTTTGTAAGTAAGTCACTTGTGGGCGGGGCTAGTGCTGATTAGTTTTGGGTGCGAGTCGGAATAAAAAAACCCGCCTTTTTTTGCGAAATGGCCCGCAAAAGGTTGTATCCATTCTAGCTGGAAAACTAATGGACCAAATTTCACAAAATTTGGTAGATATGTCGCTTGTAGGCCACCCTGGTGCTGATTAGATTTTGGTATAATTCGAGAAAAAATAACCAGCCTTTTTTTGCAAAATGGCCCGCAAAAATCATCAAAATCTAAACTTAAGATTTACGTATGCTCAAATATAGCCATTAAATGCTTGTTTAATACGTAATTTTTAGCGAAGAAAAGAATAAGACCAACCCCATTACACTAGGACTAGCCGTTCTCGAGATATTTTAGTTTTTCGTATTTTTCCTACATCATTTTTGAAAATAAGTCCAGTTTTCAAATGAGAACGATAATTGAATTAAAAATGAATTAAATTTAATTTAAATAAATAGAACGTGAATATAAGTCTGCAGGGAAAGTCATGTGCTGCCCACATCAGATTTTTACTTTCCCTGCAATACATGGTAATGTATAGGGAAAGTATTGGAATCATGCCGAAAATCGCAACTCGAGTTTTCGACGGATCTACACGTTTCGAGACCTCTAGAATACGAAAAAACCATTTTTGGCGTGACGTCTGTGTGTGTGTCTGTCTGTCTGTCTGTGTGTCTGTCTGTGCAGATTTTGTATCCACTCTAACTAAAAAACTAATGGACCGAATTTCACAAAATTTTGTAGGTAAGTCACTTGTGGCTGGGGCTGGTGCTGATTAGTTCTGGGTACGATTCGGAATAAAAGAATCCGCCTTTTTTGTGAAATGGCCCGCAAAAGTTTGTATCCACTGTAGCTGAAAAACTAATGGACCGAATTTCACAAAATTCGATAGATAAGTCACGTATAGGTCACCCTGGTGTTGATTAGATTTTGGTACGATGCAGAAAAAAATAACCTGCCTTTTTTTGCAGAATAGCCCGCAAAAATCGTCCAAATCTAAACTAAAGAAGTACGTATGCTCAAATATATCCATTAAATGCTTGTTTAATGCGTAATGTTTAGTGAAGTAAAGAATAAGACCAACCCCATTACATTAGGACTAGCCGTTCTCGAGATATTTTAGTTTTTCGTATTTTCTCTACTCCACCTTTGAAAATAAGTCCGGTTACCGAATGAGAACGAAAATTGAATTAAAAGTGAAATAAATTTAATTAAAATAAAGAGAACATGGATATAAGTCTGCAGGGAAAGTCATGTGCTGCCCACATCAGATTTTTTATTTCTGGCAGTATCTAATGACGTAATCAACACTATGACGCCACTGAAAGATATAAGATGTAACAGTTTTCATTATTAATAGTTATTTTGAACATGAATCATACTTTTTACTTTCGCTAAATCGATAAAAATGTCGCCTAGTTGATAAAATTGACACTGATTCAATAAAAATGACGACAAATTGATGAAAATTCAATATAATAGAAGAAACATAAGAATCTACTATAAGAATAACCCATTTCTTCGTCCGTCCGTTCATCCATCCGTAACGCTTGGAAAAAAGTTTAGCAACGAATTTGGTTGGATGTTGCTAAATCGGCAACATTTTAAATGTTGCCAAAGTGACGAATATGTCGCCAAATTGATAAAAAATATCCCTAAATGTGAGGTAAGGTTTTGCAATTGTTGAATTACGTCATATGACGAGCATACCTCCTAGTATATAAAAAATTGGTCTTCTCTCCTTTGCCTTATTTAAATATTTTAATATATGGATGGATTCTATTGTTTATTGAGGATGCTATCAATATTAATAATGGTCAATTTAGAATTGCATGAAAAATAAGTTAATTGGCTACTTATTTTTACATGTTGTCATTCGGTAAGGCACCAAATATACAGTTCAACGTTAAAAACACAGTGAGGTGGATCTCATTCATTTCTTCAATGTGAAGAAAGTAAATTCATTGCATTATATAAGTCGTGTGCTGTCCACATCAGATTTATTTTTACTTTCTATATCTTGCGAAATACCTTAACATTACTCTAGCACACTTATTATCACTCCTTCCAATTTTTTTAAATGTCATTGATTTAAAACTTAAGCCTAATACTCTGCTATTTGCAATGTGTTAATAATTATTTACTCGCTGTTTTTAAGAGTGTCACAAGCATATGATGGAGATAATTTGAAATATTTTCTGATACTTATTACAATAGTAGAAGAGGAATTTAATTCTGGATAATCTTCGAAATTGGACCGGTACTGGTCATTTCTATTATCGGCATTGTGGCCGTAATTTGACTGCTTTGGAGATTTTAATATATATATATATATATATATATATATTCTGTTACAAAATATATATGCACCCATAGAAGATTGAGCTACAGCCGTAGAAACTGATTATGCAAATGTCGATTTTAAAGTTACGCAAATGATCAAACTGTAAGCACCAATACTGTTGTAGAACTAACTGATGCAACATGCATGAAAACAACGCATCGTTCAATATTTTATACGGCCCATGATCACACTCACAGACAACTGGAAATGGATTTTCTGCTTTGATACTGGAAGTTGTGTACAAAGATGCCTTTTAGACGTACTAGACTGCGCTGCTAACAATTGTCAGATTTAGAGAAAGTTTGCATCATAGGCCTGAGGGTCGAACAGACTATCAGTCGCTATCTTGGTCGAAACAATACAATAATTGTTCGGTATTGGCAACAGTAGATCAGAGAAAGCACATGTAACCGTCGAAGAGGCTCAAAATGCCCCAGACAGACAAATGCTCGAAAAGACCATGCACTCAGGAGAGGATAACTTGTCCCCTCCACACACACACATCCGAGAGCGACTAATGACATCAAGAACAAAAAATTTCACAACAATGATTGAAACTATAATGTCTCGTGATAAAAAGTATCCATAAATAAATCCATTTATGCATGCTTATGTCCAATTTTGTAATATACTGCCATGTTAAAAAATATAAAATTTCAAATAAGTTTCGAAGTTTTCGCTCAAATTCAAAAAAATCCTATCCAGTTCTGAATTTTTTCATAAGAAAGCCGGATATAAAGTTCTGTGAAAATCCATTAATATTATGGCCACTATCGTGTGCACAAAAAATCGATCACAGACAGACAGACAGACGGACAGCACTCCAAAAATAGTCAAAACATGTTCAGGACGTCTTATATTAGCATCAAAATCTCGAAATCGAAATTTTTAGTGAAATCAATACATTCTCAGTACTATGTACGAGAAAGTAAAAATTAATGAACACGCCTAAAATATACAATTGCCATTTTTATCAAACCATGTAACACCCAAACGCAAAATGTGGCGACTTGTCTGAAATAAATTTCTTTTTTCCCTATTTTCCAGGGCAGCCGAATTCGCTTTATTCTGCATCGCACGCAAAAGTGGCAACTTATTATAATTGAATATTCAACATAAAAGGTTCCCGTTTATTCAGCAGGAGACTGGAAAAACTCCTGGAAAGTTGAAAGCCAGAATTTAAAATGGGTGCCCGAAATAGCTCACCTGCATGAAACCACGATACGGCTGCTTTTCTGAAGAGCTCGACTTTATCTTTAGTCTAAGATCGATAAGATATCGATAAAAAAATCAAATGTGGAAAAAAAGCACAAAGCTTTCTTTATAGATTCAAATCGGTATTCTCATTATTTCTTTCTATTTTCTCATACTGTATAGTATAGAGGAAGTTTTGTTTTCACGAAAATTTTCGAATTCGAGATTTTGATACCAATATACACTCTATAACAAAAAAATCGACGAACCAAGAAGGAGTTGTCCGATTGTGATAAAAATTGGTGGATGTGAAGAACATACATAGAAAAAGAAACGACTAAAATTTCAGAACTTTCATTGATTTAGAGTTTGACCGTATGCAAAGGGAGGAAGTCTATAAGGCGTTGGTCCACCTCTGGCCTGGATGCAAGATGTCATCCGGCGTGGCATAATAGACTGATAAAGTTCAGGGATTGTATATTGCGGAAGGTCTTGCCAAATTGTCTCCAACTGTCGGGCTAAATCGTCAACATTCCGGGATGGTTGCAATCGCCTTCCCATAGCATCCTAAATGTGCTCTATGAGATAGAGATCAGACCTAGCTGGCCAAGAAGTGTTGCGCAAGCCTGTAGACAATTCATAGCAATACGTGCCGTGTGCGGTCGGGCATTATCTTGTTGAAAAGTACGTCCGGGGTGTCGCAAAAAGAACAGTAACACAACCGGTCGTAGAATGTTGTCTACGTACCACTGAGCTGTTAGTGTGCCAGAAACGACTACCAAAGAAGTCCGGCTATCAAAGGAGATGGCACCCCAGACCATACCCACCTGTAGATATACACTTGCCCAGATATATACCTGCTGAATGCGCAGCTCCGATGCGCCGGAGCTTTCACTATTTATTCCTTGGACACCAAATTTTATTCATTTGCATGTTCGCTCAAAATGTCTTTGCATACGAAATTCCATTACAATCGAACAACTCCTTCTTGGTACATCATTTTTTTTGTTACAGAGTATGTGTTTTAAGACGTCTTGAACACGTTTTGACTATTTTTGGAGTGGTGTCCGTCTGTCTGTCTTATATCTATAGTCGATTTCTGGTGTACATATTAAGGGCCACAAATATTAATGGATTTTCACGAAACTTTATATCCGGCTTTGTTATCAAAAAATCTAGAGCTAGATAGACTTTTTTTTTAATTCGAGTGAAAACTTCAAAATTTTATATTTTTTAACTTGGCACCATAAGACAAAATTAGAGGTAATCGTGCATAAAAGGGTTTATTCATGGCTCAATGATCGAGACATTTAATACCTTCGATCCCTGTAGTGAAAAATAGCCAAGATACAATATTTCTGTTCGTGGCGTCTTTAGCCGGGGCCGGCGGGATTTCTTCTTGCTATCGGGCCTAGATGCAGGATTCGTGACGTCACAACTTACATCCCATCCACGGCGTTTGCACTTTGCTCCAGTTCTTAATCAGCGTCGATTATGGAGTCGATATTTTAGATTGATAGAAGTTGGTTGAAGTAATAATGATTTAATTGAATAAATATAACGAAAACAAATTATATATATAAAGAAGGAATATAAATAAGTTTGTAAAGTAAAAAAATACTGAATATTTCCGTAATTACGAGTTTTGTTTTTTCTTTTCTTCTAAAAAATTCAATGCCAGGTTTTAACCTTTTGAATTTTATTTTTTCATAAAATTCATTTACTTGAGAAATCTGGCTTTTGTTCTTAAATAATCTAATGCACAGAAACACATTATGACCTCTTATATATATATATAATAATGCTTTTGGGCAGAGTTAATTAAATTTCTAATTGCATAGTTCTCCTAAAACATTTTTGTAATAAGGTCTTTCAAAAGCTTTAACTGTCAGATTTACATAACATATATCCTAATATACATACATACTTAATAATAATATTTAATAATTAATATACTATTAATAATTATTTAATACTATTAATTAATATAATATTAATACTTATTTAATAGTAATACACATACATACTTAATATTATATATATATATATATATACTTAATAATACATACTTAATAGTAATATACATACATACTTAATAATATATATATACTTAATAATAATATGCATACATAATAATGATATGCATACATACTTAATAATAATATACATACATAATAATACAGACATTAGATTTATATTTTAAGCCTCAATAAGTGATCACGCCCATTATGAACGACTATTTCGGAAGTTACATTTGTAATTGACAGCAGGGTTGTGATATAAAAATATTTATTTTTTGTTATTGTGCATTTTCAGATTAAATTGAAATCCCTGTTTTGGTAAAATGAAATGTAGAGATTAGCGTGAATGACAGGAAAAGACTGCAGTCTCAAATAGTAATAATTTTAAAAAAACTAAAAAATTTCTTTCGGGTGATACGCTTTTTTACAACAGAAATAATTTAATAAATTTGAATATATCGATTAAATATCAAATATAATACTGTATTACAATGACAAACTATTTTACCAAACTTATTTTAATAGCTTAAATCTCTTTTTTTTTTTTTTTTTTTTTTTTAACGAAAATAATTTTAGACGTTACTTATTGACAGATGGTTTTCACCTGTGATGTGAAGCTTTGAAAATTCTACTTTTAACACTTTAAGGTTGCTGAGTGTTGTCATCTGCATTTTAATGAAATAATAATAAGCTAAATAATCCACGAAAAGTTTTCGGAGCCAATATGAATTTCAGTTTTTCCAAAAAAAAAATTATGAAATTTAGATTTTTTTTTCTTTGTAATTACAAATATGCAAGTAAAAAAAAAAAAAAAGAAAGAAACAATGATTTGTGTATTTCACATTTTTATATTTAATACACATGTGCATAAAATAAATAAAACCATTGGTTTCCAGTCTCTTTGGAGGTCAGATGATTGAAAGAATAAAGTTACATTAATCATTAATTGATAGTACTGTAGCAATAGCATTCTCAATTTTAATCTTGCCTTTTGCTACGACAATATGACAATTGCCCATAGACCATATACAAATTGCAGATCAATGATTCCTTTTTGACCCACTAATAAAAAATCAAAACACGTACACAAAAAACACAAGATAAAGTAAAAATTTTATTTACATGAAATTTTCTGCACATTTACTTTTTTAATTACTTACACCAAAAAATTTGAGGGTGTATAATCCATGATTTTTTTTTTTTTTGGAGGGGGGGTACCAAAAATTTTAGGGGGGTGCAACAACAATCCGCAAAAATGTCTAACTCTACACTTTACATATATAAATCGAACAATTGTTTATATTGACAACAACAAACCTTACTAAGAAAAATTTCATTATGCTAATGCATAAATAAAATACATGTAATTGCATTCTACTTATTCCATTAAGGTATGTTTATTTATACCCGATTTCCATCAGCTTCTTATGTAGCAAAAATACTCGTTTAACGGACGAATTTGACATTGGATTTGAAAAAATTACGTAACCTAAAATCTTGACATGCATGAATCTAGTTCTAAATCACTTCTAGTCATTTTCTAGATTTTAAAAATACACTTAAAAGGAAACCCCTTTCGGTGATACGTTCGTTAGACCTATACTGCATGTGCATCACTTTAAGTATCTTGAAAAAAGTGGACAAATTGATTACATTTTCCCTTAAATATTAGAAATTAACAACACCATGCATTATTATTATTACCTAGATAATAAAAATATTAACGATATAGCTTACCTTACTAAGATACATATGTATCTTCGTCAATATTTACACGATCATACTTTCAAACACATGCTGTAAGTTGCAAATTGTGGGATGTACTTTATGACGTCACGAGCTACAGCAGCGCCGCAGGCATAGGCCCGATAAGAAGCAGAACTAATTCCGCCGGCCCCGCTTTAGCCCACATTGGAGGGCAAAGGGCAATGATTTTTTTAAGGCGAAATAGTGAGGTACGAGATCCACGTCACAAAGTTTTTGGCATTGAATTAATACCGCGCCTAAATTGAAATTCGGCGCTTTCGGCAATTTAGGTGTCCAAACAGAATGGTTTACTCGTATTCACATGCAAAATCTTCATTAAAAAGCAATTGACGTTTAATTAATGTCACTTAAAATGAATGACCTTTAACAACATTCTTTGGCGCCAAAATACAAAATTATTATAAAAAGTATCTTACTTTTGTCAATGGAGCGAACTGAACCCATGAGAATGATATTAAAAGATTCGTTGCCTACTACTGCATATGAAAAGTGAAAATATTTTATCATACTTACTACTTTTACATTTTATGTAAATATTTTGATACATTTGTTTAAAGAACGGACAATATTTCGTGAGCGGTTCGTGCTGGCTTCCTAACGTTTGTATCATTCGTTTTCTGAAGAAAAATTAAATGCAACGTGATTATTTATTTATCAGTGTTAAAGGTTTTAGGATATTTTCAAAAATGTATTCAAATATCCTGAAAATTCATGCTAGGTTTCTGAAGTTTCTATCATTCATTTTCTAAGAAAAAACTACTCTCGAAATGATAATTTATTTATTATTATTGAAGGTCTTGATTTTTTATGAGTTTTTAAAAAGTCATTCGAAAATTGGGAATTTTTCGACTATTTCATTACGTTTAAAATCCAGTATTCTGACTGTAAATATACCAATTCATATCGAAACGCTCCATTCGTTCGAAATATATCGCTTCCACAGACTCACGGACACACGCACACTGACATACACATATACTTACACACACACACACTAACATACACACACACTAACATGCACGCATTAACATACACACACACTTGCAGATCCAGGAGGGAGCTAAAAGGATTCGGCCCAAAAAATTAAATCGTTTGTGCTAGATAAATGACTTTTTTACCTATATTATATCTATGTATTAGATGAAAAAATTAGCTGAATCCGCTATTATACACACACACATACACTAACATACACACACACACTAACATACAAACATTTACGCACAGACGTCTCTTCAAAACGTTACGTCGAAAACTCTAATTCAAATTTTCGACAGCGTCATAATACTTTTCCTTTTACATTATACTATGTGGAATATATTTTATACTACATATCCCTATAATTATACTATACAGGGAAAGTAATAAAGTCAAATCTAATATTTTTAAATAATTTTTTGTCACTAATAGTTTTGTTCTTCGTTACTGCCAAATACTTTATTTTGAACCGTATACATTATCAGTGTTCTGTTGTCTTTTTGAATTAGCTGGTGTGTGGAAAGCCCAGGCCGCCCGACTCACCCGAGGGCATGGGCAACAAAATGAGCGGCCGGAACTAGCTGGTGTGTGACTGAACTCAACATCCTCATACCAAAATCCATCTAGCTTATCATTTTTTTTTGTTTTTTTTTTATTTTTGCACATTTTGCAAGAAAAAAGTATGAAAAATCTGTATTGTAATCTGTCTGTATATCCGTATCCGAATGAGCATAATTATAGTATGTTACCTTTCATTTTAAAGAGATTGAAAAATAGTTTGATTGATACGAACTTTGGAAATGTACCCCTCGGAGGAGGGTAACGCCCCTCCCCCTTCGAATTGAGGGGGCTAATGGCGTCCCGAACACAATAATTGTATCGGCATCCCGAACACAATAATTGTATAATATAAAATTTTGAAGTTTTCGCTCAAATTTTAAAATTCTATCTAGTTCTAGAGTTTTCGATAACAAAGGCGAATATGAAATTTCGGGAAAATCCATATTTGTGACACCTATTGTTTACACAAGAAATCAACCACAGGCAGACAGACGGACATCACTCTATAAATATTCAAAACGTGTTCAGGGATGCCAAACCCATATATTGGCGTCGAAATTTCTAAATCTATAATTTTCATGATACCGATATTTTTTCTGTAATATAGTCTATAATATCAGAAAGTAAAAATATAGATTACTAGATGGAATATCCAATTTCACTTGGTCTTATTATAGAATTAAAATTTTAACGTTATTTGCGCACAATAATGAAATATAGACAAAACCCAGAAACGTAATTTTATCTTTAAAATACTAATTTTAAATTTTACTATTATACGACGTTAATAAAATTTTAAAGGTTATTATTATTATAATTACAAAAATCATAATAATATGCATTGAACTGACTGGCTGAGTAATTTAGAAGGTGATGTATCCAAGTTATCGAACATTTCCACTATAACTAGAATCTTGGTTTGGGGTGTCATTCGATCCGTCTCAGCTTCGAGACCAAGGGAAAATTTTAAAATATCGAACATTCGAATTAGAGGTGATGATCCGAAGCGATAACCAAAATACTCAAAAAAACTTTTCAAAATGATCGAGCCCCCTCCACTCGAACCATGACCTCAGTTTTGATCTCATTCGATCCTTCTCAGCCTTCGAGTAAAGGGAAAAATTTAATCTTTCATAAATTTGAATTAACAATGAGTATTTAAAAGAATAGTCAAAAACTCAAAATCAATTTGCTTAATTAATTCACTCTAGCTAGACTCTCGGTTTTGGACTCATTCGATCCAACTCAGTTTTGTTATCAACGGAAAAATCTCATATTTTGAAAATTGGAATTAGGGGGGGGGGGATTATGTGAAATGCTATTAAAAATATATAAATCGTTTGGCACTTCAACACTAGCTATAATCTTGCCTTTGACCTTCGGATCAAGTTCCAGTAAAACGGAAAAATCAAAAATTTTCGAAAATTTGAATTAGGGGTGATGAGGTAGGGTAATTAGAGGTGATTCTTAAACTTACACCACTTTTCTTCTCAGAAAAAATAGAAAAAACTGTTACTCTTTTTAAAATTGAATCTGTCACGCGCAAAAAAAAAAGATTCGTTATATTTTCTCCATTTAAAATATACAAAATTACATACAGGGTGTCCCAAAACAATTGAAACGCACTTTAATTCCTAACCTGTTGGAGATAAGTGGGCAATGTAAATTGCAAAAATGTTGAAAGTCAGGTAGGACATAAGACTACCTTAATGAAATAGTCCTCCCATCCATTTTAAAAAAAGCTACACTTTTTTAAATTTTATACGACCCCCTTAGACAAATTTGATCAATCAGATTTTTTTTATTTTTAATGCAACAATATCATTAAACAAAACCACATATCTGTATCTTTAAAATTGAGCGAGTTGTATTTAATTGAAAATTGAACATTGTGAATGGGACCACATATCAAATTAGAAATGTAAATGTGTGACATCTCACAAAAAAGGTAAAACTGGATTATAATACATAGGATACCCAACCGCGTAGTGGGTACCACTGTTTTATATGATCTCTGTCTGTGTAATGCTTTGTTTAGATGCATTTGTAATAAAAAAATTTGACACATATTAACGTATTTTTGATCAAAACAATTTCCATCGTCAATTTGTTTATGATCCCTATTTTCACTGATGAAACAGCCTTTCACATGGTACGGAAAAGTGGCGTAAGTCAGATTTTATTCCTATATCATAATTCAGTTGATTTTAAAGATACAGATATGCAGTTTTTTTAATGATCTTGTTGCATTAAAAATAAAAAATTTCTGATTGACCAAATTTGTCTAAAGGGGGGAGGGGTCGTATAAAAATTAAAAAAGTGTAACTTTTTGAAAATAAATGAGAGGACTATTTCATTAACGTAGTCTTATTTCCTGCCTTACTTTCAACATTTTTGAAATTTACATTGCCCATTTATCTCCAACAGGTAAAGAATTAAAGCGCGTTTCACTCTTTTTGGGACGCCCTGTATAAAATGTAGATCATATTTATGCTTTAATCTGAGAGTATTTTAGATATTCGGAAAAGTTATCAACAACTTATGTAAAAGTGGGCACGGGCGTAAATGGCTAGTAAAATCGGTTCATAAAGGATATCTTTCATTTGTTTTTAAAAAGGCAAATATTCTTCTATTTTAAATTTGCTTTCATTTTCATTTACTTTTTCATAGTTTTCTTTATCAAATCTAGTCAGACCAAATCGATTCATGAAAAAATCAAATTTATAAAAATTAATAAAAAAAGCATCAACTTTGAATATTACTATCAATTAAAATGTATTAAATTAGAGATAAACATTCCGCAAAATAGCTCATAGTTCTAGCCTTGCAAACTTTTATTTATTTATCAATTATTAATTATGAGCATTTATTCTAATTACAGCTACATCAAAACAATGAAAACAATTTTTGTAATTTTATACATTTTTTTATATTTATGGGGGGGGGGGGGGTGTATGTAAAAGATAATTAAAACACCTGATGTGGATAGCATATGATTTTAACTAATAATTTTATATTCCATATATTTAATGTATTCCGTAATACATTTAATTTTTATTGTCCAAAATAACAAAATTATAATTATTAGAAATTACATCTTATTTGCAGTTTTGAAACATTTTCTTTTACATTTGGCGACTTAGCTCATTTTAAAAGCATGCCAGTTCGCCAAAACTCTCCAAAACTGAAACAACTCGGAAAGATTTATCAAGAAATGAAGAAGTTGTTCTTATTTGCTTCATCATTAAAAATTTACATATAAAACAAACATTTAATCAATGCATTAAACCAGGAGTCTCTAAACTTTTTAGCATAAGGGCCACACTGACACCTCCACTAAGTCCCAAGGGCCAGAGTGCAAGAGCCCAAGGGCCAAGACTGCAGAACATTTAAAGAGCAATGGGGATACCAATATTTCCTGATTTAATCAAGTAATAAGGCAATGTGTATAATTTGCAATGAAACAATATCAGTCCCCAAAGAATACAATATAAAACGTCATTATGAGGCTAAGCATTCTCAGAATTACTCCAAATTTACAGGAAGCCTACGGTTAGAAAAATATGAATCTTTGAAAAGCGGATTGAAATCTCAGCAATTGTTGTTTAAGAAAGTAAATGCTGAACAAGAAGCAGCAACTCGTGCTAGTTTCCGCGTGGCTCATTCAATAGCGAAACATGAGAAACCATTTACAGACGGCGAATTAAGGATTGCATGATTGCAGCAGCAGAAGAAATGTGTTCAGAAAAAGCTGATTTATTTAAAGACACCAGTTTGTCAGCAAACACTGACTCTCGCAAATATGCAGAAAATATATTAACTCAATTGTCTGACAAAAATCGACACTTAGAGTGGTTCTCTTTGGCCCTGGATGAGTCAACAGATGTTTCAGATACTGCTCAGGTGTTACTTTTTATTCGAGGGATAGATAAAAATTATGAAGTGTATGAAGAGCTTCTTGATGTTCATAGCATTCACGTCACGACCACTGGAGAAGATATTTTTAAAGGGGTTAAAAATATTCAGAAAAACAATCTTCAATGGGAAAACTTGAAGTGTATCACTACTGACGGTGGCAAAAACATGTAAGGAAAAAATAAAGGTGTCGTTGCTTCCGTATCAAACGCCGTAGAAAATGACGGTGGTTCAAAACCATTAATCGTACATTGCATCATTCATCAACAATCGGTGTGCGGAAAATGCTTGGATATGTCAGAAGTTTTAAAACCAGTCATGTCAGCTGTTAATTATATCAGATCACATGCGCAATCACATCGTCAATTCCGCGAGTTTATTGAAGAGATTGGAAAAAATAACTTAGCATATTATACTGCAGTAGCTGCAGTATTGGCGTAGCTGCGAAAAAGTTCTAACGCGATTTTTTGAGCTCCGAGCAATAATCGAAATTTTCTTGAATGAAAGGAATCGGCCTCTGGCTGAGTTACAAAACAATGAGTGGTTATGGAAGTTATCATTTTATACAGATTTAACTGAACATATGAATGACCTTAATTTAAAATTACAAGGAGAAGACCAGCTTCTGCTTTATTTATACACTCATATTATGTCCTTTCGACAAAAAATTGTTTTGTTTCAATCTCAATTGAACAAAAAATGTTTCACGCACTTTAATACATGCCAAACATTCAGTCATTAAACTGAGACTCCATTTCCGGTAGATTTCGCAATTGAAGCTTCGGGTACTTTAAAAATAAATTTTGAGTCTCGTTTTTCAGATTTTGATGCAATTGCAAACGATATTGCATCATTTTGATGCAATTGCAAACGATTTCAAAATCCTTTTATTTCTGACTAGTATTTAAGCCTGTCAAAGACGCGGAAAATAACACTTTTAAAAAATGAAGTCGCAATATCTTTCTGATAAATTTTATTTTGTTTAACAATGTATGGCGCTTTACGTCGAATCTTAATCGAAAATTGGCTCAATTAGTATCTGTCCCATCGTTAATATTGTGCAAATATTCAACCTTCTACGTCAGAAGGGATTTCTGGTGGGTTTGGAAAGACTTATTCAAATTCCTAGATTACCGGAGACAGTATCTGAAGGACATTTTGAACCCCCCCCCCCTCCCCACCTTTTATCCTATCTCCTGAAAGGATTGAAAAATCGGTTGCGTTAGAATCTGTTCTGTAACTGACACTGTAAGGGTGTAAAATTTAAGCCTTCTGTGTCAGCGGGAGCTTCTAGAAGGTCTAGACAAACAAAAATACTTTAGACAATTATTATATTGATTTTGACTGTTTGCCGACCATTAAAAACAGAGCTATTTTCCAAATTGTACTACAATCTTTTTGCTAGGCTAACCATGAGTGACTGTACTAAATTTTATGAAATTTCGTTGAATAATTCTTTAGTTATTATAAATATACGCATGGCACAAACAGACAGACAGAACCATATATTTATTCTTTTTACATGAACAGAAGTTTGAAGAAAATTAAATTTTTCAGTCATTAAAAAATAATACAACTCTACCGATATTTTTAAAATAAATTCAGTTTTTAATGCAAAATTTAAAATGTCTTCCCCTTTGTCCAATATATATTTTTTTACTTTCCCTGCAATACATGGTAATGTATAGAGAAAGTATTGGAATCATACCGAAAATCACAACTCGAATTTTCGACGGATCTACACGTTTAGAGACCTCTAGAACACTATTTTTAGCGTGACGTCTGTGTGTGCGTCTGTCTGTGTGTCTGTCTGTCTGTGCAGATTTTGTGTCCACTCTAACTAAAGAACTAATGGACAGAATTTCATCAAATTTAGTAGGTAAGTCACTTATGGGCGAATTTGCTGATTAGGTTTGGATGCGATTCGGGATAAAAGAACCCGCCTATTTTTTGCAAAATGGCCCGCAAAAACTTGTATCCGCTCTAGCTGAAAAACTAATGGACCGAATTTCACAAAATTCTGTAGATAAGTCACGTGTGGGACACCCTGGTGCTGATTAGATTTGATTTTGGTACGATTTGGAATAAAATAGCCTACCTTTTTTGCAAAATAGTTCGCAAAAATCGCAAAAATCTAAAATAAAAAACTACGTATGCTCAAATATATCCATTAAATGCTTGTTTAATACGTAATTTTTAACGAAGGAATGAATAAGATCAAACCCATTACACTAGGACTAGCCGTTCTCGAGATATTTTGTTTTTTCGTATTTACTCTACGCCACCTTTGAAAATAAGTCCAGTTATCAAATGAGAACGAAAATTGAATTGAAAGTGAATTAAATTTAATTAAATATTTAATTTTAATAAAAAATCTGATTAACTTAATTAATCTGATTTTTTATTTCTAATTTCATATTTATTAATATAACATAATATTAAACTTCTTAAAGAACACCTACGATTTAGTCTAACAATTAAAGTAATAGAAAAAAATTCTACAAAATGGCTCAAGGATACATACAACCTTTCAAACTTTTCTTCAATAATCAATTTTTAATTATCTGCAATTATTTCTACGTATTACTTATTACTTTCCTTTCAATTACACAAGTTACCTAATTTTTTGATGCAAGCATTGTTAGTTCGAATTACAGACACATTTGAGTAATTAAAACTTTTTCTTATATTTTTCTAATTTGCTTAAATTTGAGTTGTAGGCTTGGAAGCAAAATAATAATTGAAAGAAGTATAACAGAGAAATCATGAAGAAAACAACTGGATTTAATGAGATAAATTAACTTTATTAAGTTGTTAGATGGATTTTTTTTTTTAAGACAAGTACTGTTAGGTGCAATAATGTTTCTTTTCTCTTGAAAACTTGTTCCTTTGTTATATTATCAGTGGAAAATATTAAAACTCATTGGGTTTGAATTCTTTTAATTAATGTTTTCTTTAAAACTATTCAATTCTCAGTTCCCAGAAAGCTTTTCATTATATTATTAATTCTCAATGCGCACTGTTAAAATTTAGAAAATTCATTTTCTATTTTTATGTGCATAAAGTTTTGCAAACAATTAAGAATTAAATCTGACAATCAATTTTTAAATTCATTATGTTTCATTATGATGCTATTGAAAGAACTAGAAGGTATGCAAATCATTACCTCAATTTGGCGTCACTTTTTATCAATTTGGCGATGAATTTGAGATTGCTGTGGAGTTTCCTGCTCAATTATCAGCCTATAATGCTTCGAGCTTTTCTTTTCTAATCTTTTCTAAAGATTCTTGACTTTGTCGTGCTCACCATTTTCTCACTCTTTCTCTGTTTAACCGACTTTTCTTTTATTTTCTATCCTCATCATTTCCCATTGACCAACACGTTTGTAAAATAAAACTTGCTTTGGATATCAAAACTTTTTTTTCTCAATCTTTTTAAATATGAATTTAAATCTGCTGACACCACTCAGAGGAGAAAATAAGAAGAAAAGAAGAAAAACGAACCGCGTTCAAAAACGCTCCGGTTTTTAATATGAACACTGAATTCAAGCTGCAATGAACGTGGAAAGTCTATGGGTGATCGGAAAAAATTGGTGTTCACATAGAGGGTTTTGCAAACGCTGATGGTCTGCGTTAGTTAGATGGTCATGGTTAAATCCGCTGACACCACTCAAAGGAAAAATTAAGAAAAAAAGAAAAATCAAACAAAACGCGTTCAAGCAAAAATTTAATTAGCTAAGAAGAACGCTCCGGTTTTTAATATGAACACTGAATTCAATCAGAAGTGAGCGTGGAAAGTCAATGAGTGATAGGAAAAATGTAGTGCTCACGTGGAAGGTTATGAAAATGCTGATAGTCTGGGTTAGTATCTAAATTGAAATGTGTATCGGTGATTGAAACACGTTTGGCAACATTTTGTAGCAGAGTTACCCAGCGATAGATAAAGAAGCAGATAAATCAAGGTGTTTATATTATTAAAACACAGATTAAGGTTCATCTCCCGCGACAACCTTATATGGTGTGTGCCGACTTGGTGGGAGGAGGCAAGGGCTACGAAATCTCCATTCCAGCGGAGCCGCAGCCAGGTGGCTGACTCGACGGAATCATTCACCGGGCAGGGACCGGAGAACAACCGCCAAGTTCGACATCAGCCACCGGTCGGCCCTTGGCTCAGGTCATGAATAGACACAGTCCATGGACTCGACCACCTGGAAGAGTCGAGGCCTGGCCGACTCACGGTTCGACGGAGAGTTCCTCGTCGACCAGGTAACCCGAATAATTTCCCCCCTCACAGGCGGAGTACCAGAGATACAGACCGAAGATCCGTACACCGCAATCATTGGCGACGCCCCCCCCCCCCCCTCCTGAAGGGGTAACATGGGTTAGTTAGATAGGGACTGTGATATTAAATTGACTGTGTTTTAATAATACCCCTCGGGGAGCGCCCGCCCCCTCCACCCCCGAGGGGGTATTATTAAAAAACACAGTCAATTTAAACTACAGTTCACTGTAGTGAACGCTCATAAGGCATTATTAAATGCCTTGAGCTGGAGACGTATTTATCTCAAGTCTGTGATACCGGTCAACCACAGTTTGGCTGCGGGATCAAGTTCCTGCACTGCCAAGTTGGCGACTTCCACGTTCTCGCTACACGTGCCATAGAGGCAATTTAAGCGACGTACAGTTGCAACACTGTGTGCAATCATACTTCCAAGCAAGTTTCGATATACACATGTGCTATATTTTTAATTCAATTTGCTGGTTTAGTTTGACCAATTTATGTGAAATTTTGGTAAATTATTTAACATCTTTAAAATAAAACAAAGTAATAATCTGCAGAGATGCCATTTCACGAAATCTCTGCAGATTGATTTGGGCGACGATTCGTACGAAAAAGTCAGTTGCTATAAATAAACAAGGATTACAAATACATAATTCTAACTTTCTCAATCTTATAGCTATATGATTTAAATCGAATATGGAGGCATATTTATTCACAAATGTCATGCAATTCTAATAATAATGCAAGTTAGATTTTATTTTGATAATAATTACGCTCATTAGGATTTCATTCTTGCAATTTTTTTTTTATTATTACTTTCCTTATATACATAATGTATAAGGAAAGTATTGTGACGGGGTCGAAAATTCGAATTCGAGTTTTCGAAGGGAGAGCACGTTTCAAGCATCCCTGATCTCGAATCAAACATTTTTGAAGTGATGTCTGTGTGTGTGTGTGTGTGTGTGTGTGTGTGTGTGTGTGTGTGTGTGTGTGTGTGTGTGTCAGTGAGTCTGTGGAGACGATAACTGACGAACGAATGGACCGATTCGAACCAAATTTGGTACAAAAATCACAATCCGTAAACACTGGAAGCCTATTGTTTTTATACGCAATCGAATGTTCAGAACCCCCCTAAATTTTCGAATGAAATTTTGAAAAAATCGTCAAAAAATCAAAACCACTATTAAAGTTGCGAAAATAGACATTATGTAATTTTTTATTAGAAAACGATTGGTATAAATTTTAGAAGGCTAACATGAGCCGTTCTCGAGATATTGTACATTTTTAAAACAAATTATCAAAAAGTTATAAAATAAAAAAAAATATTTCTTATTGAGAAACATGTTCACTTTTCATATGTAATACTATGCGATAAATTGAGTGACGTCATTCTCGTGGATCTAGTTCGTTCCATTCATGAAAAAAGATAGTTTGAATAATACTTTTGTATTTGAACGCCAATAGTCATTTATCTGCTGTAAGAATAACTTATTTCTTAGTGCATAACGCTTGGCGAGATTTTGGCGACGAATTTGGCGGAATGCCGCTAACTTGGCGACTTTTTTGAAATGTTGCCAAATTAACGAAAATCTCGCCAAATGGATAAAAATGACTCTAAATCAATGAAAATGACGACTAATTATCGAAAATTCAATATCTTGGAAAGAATATTAGTATCTACTATAAGAAAAACCTATTTTTTTTACTGTAAAAGTAGTAAATTCATTACATTATATAAGGAAAGTCATGTGTTGCCCACTTCAGATTATTTTATGTTGTTATATTTTAGAAGAAACTTTTAATAGATTCGTTTAGGAGGAGGATCACGCGCTCAAGATGCAATTATATATATATATATATATTTAATTGAAGAATTTTTATTTTACTTGTATTATATATATATACCTGAGATAGATCATTAATAGAAAACATATATATATATATATATATATATATATATATATATATATATATATATATATATATATATATATATATATATATATATATATATTTGAAAAGTTGACCCGCTGGTTGTCTGTCATAGGTGGATTGTAATAATTTTTTTTAATTTTCCGGAATTTGCAGTTCTCATTAAATTTTCATTTTCATTTGGCGATTGAACATATTTTCAAAATGATGCGACAAAAATGCAAAAAATTAGAATATTTCGAGAACGGTTAGACCTAGAATTTTGGAGTTGACCTTATTCTTTTCATCTTCATCAATTACGTATAAAACAAGAATTTAATTGATACATTTAAACATACGGAGTCTTTTATTTTAGATTTTAACGATTTTTGAGGGCCACTTCGCAAAAATAGGCAGGTTTTTTCTTTTTCCGAATTATACCAAAATTTAATCAGCATCATGATAATCCAGAAGTGACTTATATAACAAGTTTTATGAAATTTGGCCAATTACTTTTTTATATACAGTAGATACTTACAATTTTTGCGGGCCATTTTATGAAAAATAAAGTAGATTTTTTTTCGAATCGTGCTAAAATATAATCAACACCAGGGAAATCCACCAGTGAAAAAATAAACTCTATTCAAATAAATGTCATCGAAGTATAAATCGTCTTACTCTCTATGTAAAAGCAATGAATATTTCATTCATACCACTTTTATTCCAGACTCCAGAGCTAAATCATTGTGCTTGAAAAAATTCAGCAATTCTTATAGAACTCATCTTACAATCGCGTGTTTACATTCTGCATCCATTAAAAGTAGGCTTCTTTGTAGAAATAATCAAAGCTTGATGATCGTTTATATTACAAAATATTGCAATTGCGTTCGAACAGAATATAGATCCACAGAAAATACACAAAAATAAAGCGGTTTTAGGACGAATGCAGCACTAAATATAAATTTAAAAGAACTTTAAAAATCACGATTTTAACACTGTAAAAATAAGATGGATTCCATATTTTATCCATATTCTCATATTATATCTATCAAATATTATGAAATTTGGTCAATTAATTTTTCAGCTAGAGTGGATAACATACATTGCACAGACAGACAAACAGACACACACACACACACACACAAACACACACACACAGACGTCGCACTAAAAATAGTTTCTTCGTGCTCGAAACGTGTAGATCCCTGGAAAAGTCGAGTTGCGATTTTACACGAATCCCACACTTTTCCTCAGAATAATTATGAAGAAAAAGTCTTAATTTAAGATAAATAAATGTTATTTATAGATAAATTTTTAGAGGTCAAGTCCTATGTAGTAAAATACTTTTTCACTTTTTAAATCTTAAAACTAATTGAGTTTCAATCATTTTCATTAATATTTTCTTAAGAGCCATTCAATTCTTAGTTTTCAGAAAACTTTTTATCATGATATTATTTGTCTTTGATTTGTTTAAATAAGTAGATATAGTTTTAGAATTTATCGTAAGAGAGCAAGCAGTATTATATAAGATATTTACCAGTAAGTTCCTTTAGCTCTTAATCTTAGTTCTAATTACAGCCACATCTGAGTAATTGAAACTTTTTTTTTTATATTTTATTGATTTGTTTAAAGTTTAGTTATAGGTGGGGTGAAGTAAAACAAGAAAGATCAATCATGCATAAAGCATTAATTATGAAACACTTTCCAACTAAAATGCAATTTTATTTAAACATCTCTAAAGTGCGATACATTCAACGCTGATATATTTTGAATTATCACAGTACTACAGTAATTTATTATATTTGAAAACTTAAAGCATCTTCGGAAAAAAATGAACCTTATTCAAAAAACGTCATCGAAATATAAATCGTCCTACTCTCTATGTAAAAGCAATGAATATTTCATTCATATCACTTTTATTCCAGACTCCAGAGCTAAATCATTTTGCTTGAAAAAAAATACAGCAATTCCTATACAACTCATTTTACAATCACTTGTTTACTTTCTGTATCCATTAAAAGTAGGCTTCGTTGTAGAAATAATCAAAGTTTGGTGATCTTTTATATTAAAAAATATTGTAATTGCGTTGGCACAGAATATAGATCCACACAAAATACGCAAAAATAAAGCGGTTTTAGAACGGATGCAGCACTAAATATAAATTTAAAAGAACTCTAGAAATCACGATTTTAACACTGGAAAAATAAGATGCATTCCATATTTTATTTCGAAGTGGCTCACGTGATCTCTTCATATAATATAGGTATAATAATTATTTTAATTTTTATTTATAAACTACCGAACATATTATAAACTATTATAAACTACCGAACATACGAATAATCATGTTTCTATTTTGAAAAACGCACGTACTCATTTTTGAGTATATCAAAGAATAAAATTTTAAGCATATTTAGGTTGAAATTGTAAATACTATATACTCATTTATGAGTGTATGAAAGAATCAATTTTAAGCATAATTGTAAATAATATACTCATTTTTGAGTATATGAGAGATTCAATTTTAAGCATATTTGAAGCATATCAATTTTAAGCATATCAATTTTAAGCATATTGAAGTACTCATTTTCAAGCAAGTGCGGTTACTTATATTTCAGTATGTCATCTACTCGTTTATGGTGCCATTGTATTCTAATGAAAACGAGTACATTGGAGTTTTCGTTTTTAAATACTTTATTTTTTACAGTGTACCCATACTACACTATATGAATAACGAAAATCTTTGCCAAAATAAAACAGGGGACTTAATAAATTGAGAATATCAATAATCCTATCAATCTTTAAACCTGAGGGCCATAATTAATTCCAATATATGCCAAAATGAAAGATCTAAAATTGTATGGTAAGATATACTCGTGATACTTATATTCTCGTAAATTAGAAGATATACCCGCGTATTTGTAGAAGATTATATGTACTACAATATATGATTTTCAAAAATATTTTCCAAAATAAAACAGTTGACGTAATACCATTGAAAATATTAATAATTCCTGTAATTAAAGCCTAAAGGCCGTAATTGATGTAATCTAGTTAAAAATGCAATTTCAATCAAATTTATTTTATATACATTTCTTTATTATTTACATCAAATAATATTTAATAAAAATTGTTTGACGTATAAACATATTGGATTTTAATTCCTTGCTAAGCGACATAATGCAATTACCTACAAATAAATTGGCGGAAAAAATATCGTCTGCATAATGCTATCTCTACGGAAGTTTTAATTTTGGGTTTTTTTTAATTAATATCTCGACAACATTTTATCCTAGAAACTCGAAACATAGACTAAATTTTAAGTGCGGCTATTTCACTGCCACCCACTAAATTTCATGAAATTCCGTGCAGCCTTTCTCTCGTGATGATTAGACACAAACACATACACAAGCAAGCACATGCACAAATACACACACAAACATATTTTCAATTTTATATATATAGATTATCTTTTGTAGAAAAAATTAAAATATTCTTTATTTTTAATCAACTTTTCTATTTTTACTCTCCCTGCAATACATGGTAATGTATAGGGAAAGTATTGGAATCATGCCGAAAATCGCAACTCGAGTTTTCGACGGATCTACACGTTTCGAGACCTCTAGAATACGAAAAAACTATTTTTAGCGTGACGTCTGTGTGTCTGTCTGTCTGTGCAGATTTTGTATCCACTATAACTAAAAAACTAATGGACCGAATTTCCCAAAATTTGGTAGGTAAGTTACGTATGAGCAAGTCTGGTGCTGATTAGTTTTGGGTACGATTCGGAATAAAAGAACCCGCCTTTTTTTGCGAAATGGCCCGCAAAAGCTTGTATCCACTCTAACTGAAAAACTAATAGACCGAATTTCACAAAATTCGGTAGATGAGTCACTTGTGGATTACCCTGGTGCTGATTAGATTTTGGTATGATTCGGAAATAAATGACCTGCCTTATTTTGCAAAATGGCCCGCAAAAATCGTCCAAATCTAAACTAAAGAACTGGGTATACTCAAATATATCCATTAAATGCTGATTTAATACGTAATTTTTACCGACGAAAAGAATAAGACCAACGCCATTACACTAGGACTAGCCGTTCTCGAGATATTTTAGTTTTTCGTACTTTCCCTACGCCACCTTTGAAAATAAGCCCGGTTACCAAATGAGAACGAAAATTGAATTAAAAGTGAAATAAATTTAATTAAAAGAAAGAGAACATGAATATAAGTCTGCAGGGAAAGTCATGTGCTGCCCACATCAGATTTTTTTTTAATTCCAGATATAGTATTGAGGTAACGTGCTCGACCTGCTCAAAAAAATTATGATTCTTACCAATTAAACTGCTGAAAGCAACAGAAAAAGATTCTACACAATGGCTCAAGGGTACAATCTTTCAAATCTTTCTTCATTAATCAATTCTTAATTATCTTCCTGTATTAGTACTTCATTATTATTTTCACTTTAAATACGGACAAGTACCTCAAACTTTTGATGTTCAAATTATTAGCTCTAATTACAGATACATCTAAATAATTAAACATTTCTTATATTCTATCGATTTGCTTAAATTTGAGTAGGAGGTGTTTGATATTAAATAAAATAAGAAAAAAAGGAGCAACAGAAGAATTGTGAAGAAGCAGTCTAGATTTAATGAGATAAATTAAAGTATTAATTTGTGTTAGACGAATTTTTCACGAGATATTTTAGTTCATCGCACTTTTGTTACACTTCTTTTGAAAATACGTTCAGTTACCAAATGAAAGCGAAAGTTGAATTAAAAGTATAAATTCAGCGGAATTTCAAAAAATTATGCGTGTTCTTTTGTGCCATTGAACTCGATTTAATGAATTATTAAAGAGATAATTAAAAAAGGAATTTAAACCTGCAGAGAAAGTCATGTGCTGCCCACATCAGATTTTCACTTTCCCTGCAATATATAGTAAAGTATAGGGAAATTATTGGAATCATGTCGAAAATCGCAACTCGAGTTTTCGACGGATCTATACGTTTCGAGACCTCTAGAATACGAAAATACTATTTTAGCGTGACGTCTGTGTGTGTGTCTGTCTGTCTGTCTGTCTGTGTGCTTGCCTGTCTGTGTGTCTATATGTCTGTCTGTGTGTCTGTCTGTGTGTCTGTGCAATGTATGTATTCACTCTAACTCAAAAACTTATGGACAGAATTTTATAAAATTCGGTATGTAAGTCACTTGGGTATGACCCTGGTGCTGATTACTTTTTAGTACGATTCATAAAAACAGAACCCGCCTTTTTTTGCGAAATGGCCCTTAAAAATTTCGTGTATCCACTCTAGGTAAAACACTAATTGACCAAATTTCACAAAATTTGGTAGATAAGTTACTTGCACAATACTCTGGTTCTGATTGGATTTTGGTATTAATCGGAAAAAAACAACCTGCCTTTTTTTACGAAATGTCCCTCAAAAATCGCAAAATCTAAAGAAAAGCTACGTATGTTCAAATATATCAATTAAATGCTTGCTTTATACGTAATTTTTGATGAGGAAAATAATAAGAACAACTCTATTGCTCTAGGACTAACCATTCTCGAGATATTTGAGATTTTTCACATTTAGTTATGCCATTTTTAGAAAAATGTCCAATTACCAAATAAAAACAGAAATTGAATTAAAAACGCAAATTTAGTGTTATTTTGTGCAATTAAACTCAATTTAATGAATTATTAAAGAAATAAAAAAAATGAATTTGAGTCTGCAGGGAAAGTCATGTGCTGCCCACATCAGATTTTTTGTTTTCCTGCATTACATGGTAATGTATAGGGGAAAACATTGAAATCGTGTCGAAAATCTCAACTAGGGTTTTCAATGGATCTACACGTTTTGAAACCTCTAGAACACGAAAAACCATTTTTAGCGTGATGTATGTGTGTATGTCGGTGTGTCTATCTGTGTGTCTATCTGTGCAATGTATGTATCCACTCTAACTCAAAAACTAATTGGCCGAATTTCATAAAAATTGGTAGGTAAGTTACTTGTGGGTGATCCTAGTGCTGATTAGATTTTGGTATGATAGAGGATAAAAGAACCTGCCTTTCTTTGCGAAAAGGCTCGTAAAAATCGTTAAAATCTAAAATAAAACACTACATACGCCAAATATATCAATTAAATGCTTATTTTATACACAATTCTGGACAATGAATAGAATAAGTCCAACTCCATCACTCTAGGACTAGCCGTTCTCGAGATATTTTAATTTTTTCGCATTTTCGCCAGACCACCTTTAAAAATAAGTCCAGTTACCAAAAGAAGACCAAAATTGATTTAAAATTGCAAATTTAGTGTGATTTTAATTAATGATGCGTGTTATTTAGTGCGATTATTAATGAAATAAAGGGAAAATGGATTTGAGTCTGAAGGGAAAGTCATATGCTGATAACATCAGATTTTTTACGTTCTATATTATCGGTGAAAAATGTTGAAACTAATTGAGTTTGATTAACTTTAATTAATATTTTCTTAGAAGCCATTCACCTCTTTTAACGTTTTCGAAGAGCTTTTCATCATGACGTTATCTGATGATGTTATCTGATGATATGATGTTATCTGATGATATGATGTTATCTATACTCAATATTTTCCCTTTCTCATACGTAGTATTGAGAAAGTATTGTCGATTTCTTGTAATACACGATGCAGTCACAAATATTAATGGATTTTCACGAAACTTTATATCCGGATTTGTTGTCAAAATATCTAGAACTAAATAGATTTTTTTTTAATTCGAGCGGAAACTTTGCATTGTATTCTAAATTTCATATATGTTTAACATGACAGCATAGAATAAAATTTGACAAAATCAGGCATAAAATATTTATATATATGTAGCTCAATGATCTCTAAACTTAATAGTTTCAATTATTGCTGTGAAAAATAGCCGTGATTATACCTTTTTGTGTTCGTGATGTCATTAGCCCCCTTGAGGATAAAGTTACCCCCCCCCCCCCCCATAGAATTCAGGAATGAGAAGACCAAGTTGAGCCACACTGTGGTTAATTTAAAAAATCTGATGTGGTCAGGCAGCACATGACTTTCCCTGCAGACTCAAATTCATATTTTATTTATTTCTTTAATAATTCATTAGATTGCGTTTAATTGCACCAAATAATACTAAATTTGCATTTTTAATACAATTTTTGTTTTTATTACTTTCCCTGCAATATATGGTAATGTATAGGGAAAGTATCGGAATCATACCGAAAATCACAAATCAAGTTTTCGACGGATCTACACGTTTCAAGACCTCTAGAATACGAAAAAACCATTTTTAGCGTGACGTCTGTGTGCGTGTCTGGGCAGATTTTGTATCCACTCTAACTAAAAAACAAATTGACCGAATTCCATAAAATTTGGTAGGGAAGTCACTTGTGGGCGAATCTGGTGCCGATTAGTTTTGGGTACGATTCGGGATAAAGGAACCTGCCTTTTTTTGCTAAATGATCCGCAAAAGACTGTAACCACTCTAGCTGAAAAACTAAAGGACCGAATTTCACAAAATTTGGTAGATAAGTCGCGTGTGGGTTACTCTGGTGCTGATTAGATTTTGGCAGGATTCGGAAAAAGTAACCTGCCTTTCTTTGCAAAATGGCCCGCAAGAATCGTCAAAATCTAAAATAAAAATCTACGTATGTTCAAATATATCCATTAAATGCTTGTTTTATACGTAATTTTTAACGAAGGAAAGAATAAGACCAACTCCATTACACTAGGACTAGCCGCTCTCGAGATATTTTAGTTTTTTCGTATACTCTCTTTGCCACCTTTGAAAATAAGTCCAGTTTCCAAATGAGAACGAAAGTTCAATTAAAAGTGAATAAAATTTAAGTAAGATAAAGAGAAGTGAATATAAGTCTGTAGGGAAAGTCATATGCTGCACACATCAGATTTTTTGGTAATTGGGCATTTTTTTGAAATCGGCGTAACAAAAATGCAAGAAATCTCAAATATCTTGAGAACGGTTAGTCCTAAAGTATAATGGAGTGTGTTATATTCTTTTCCTCGTCAAAAAGTGCGTATAAAACAAGAGTTTAATTTATACATTCGAATATACGTAGTTTTTTTTTTTTTACGTATTAAACAAGCATTTAATGGATATATTTAAGCATGCGTAGTTTTTTTTTTTAGATTTTGGCGATTTTTGCTGGCCATTTCATAAAAAAAAGGCAGATTATTCTATTCTGAATCATGCCGAAATCTAATCAGCACCAGAGTGTACCACAAGTAACTTATCTACCAAATTTTGTGAAATTTGGACAATTAATATTTTAGCTAGGGTGGATATATGGAATATTTGAATCACTAGAAAGGTTGGGAGTCATTGGGAGTCATCACCAGTCATTGGAAAGGTTTTGACCCCTCAATTTTGCCTGCTACAAACGCAACTGCTTAATAAAAATACACCGACTTGATTAACGTATTGTTAACTCAGTTTAATTTAATGAATTAAGAAATGTGTAAAGAACCTTGCTACCCCAACCGGGAATCGAACTACGGATCTTTGTACTGACCATCCGATGCTCGACCGTTGAGTTACTGGAACGGAATTGTAAATTCTTAAAACCCCCCATACACTAGGGAAACAAAACGACGACGGATGTTTCCAGACGATAGGGGAATCAGAGGGAGTCCATCCGGGGCCGGCGGGATTAGTTCTGTTTCTTATCGGGCCTATGCCTGCGGCGCTGCTGTTGCTCGTGACGTCATAAAGTACATCCCATAATTTGCAACTTCAGTATGTGGTTGAAAGTGAGATACTGTTAATATTGACGAAGAAACGGATATATCCTAATAAGGTAAGCTATATCGTTATTATTTTTATTATCTAGGTAATAATAATAATGCATGGTGTTGTTAATTTCTAAAATTTAAGGGAAAATGTAATCAATTTGTCCACTTTTTTCAAGATACTTAGAGTGAGGCACATGCAGTATAGGTCTAACGAACGTATCACCGAAAGGGGTTTGGTTTTCTTTTAAGTGTATTTTTAATATCTAGAACATGATTAGAAGTGATTTATAACTAGATTCATGGATGTCAAGAGTTTAGGTAGCGTAATTTTTTCAAATCCAACTTCAAATTCGTCCGTTGAACGAGTATTTTTGCTACGTAAGAAGTTGATGGAAATCGCTTAGATGTTAAATGTGTAAAATGTCTGCTTCAAATGAAAATACATAATCAGTTAATATGTGCCGAAATATATAAAAAAGTTTGGGGCGATGAAAATTTGCTGAGTCAAATATCGTCCAATTAAATACTTGTGAATTTAGCGTTTTTATTGGCTTTTGTGAAATAAACGTTATTTAGATGTAGACGTAATGTAGATGGGTTGGAAAGAAGATAGTGTGGCATATATATCCCAAATATAACAAACCAATTATTTTAGAGGCATCATAACTTTATATTCCTTCAATATATTCATAAAATATAAAAGTCATAGGGGGGCCCACATTGTAATAGTATTTAAATAAGTATATATTTAAAATATTCAGTGTTGTTCCTGAAATCATTATCTGATTAATATAAGTCTAGATAATATAATATAGGCCTACAGTTAGTAGAATCAAATTAACAGAATCTACATTGCATTGTTTAAAGCCAATAAGAGAGAGAAAAAAATATATATATCAATGATTTAAAAAAAATTATGATTAAAATTTTAATATACATTTATTGTTTACTAATTTATAGTGATTATAAATTTACACCTATTGCATCCAAATAAACTCTCTTATAACAAAAATGTACTTTCTACTTTTCTTCTCAACTTAAAAAATATGTTGTAATATATATATATATATATATACAGGGTTGTAGTGGAGGGTATACAGCGGTGTATGCCGTATACCCTCTGATTTTTCAAGCAAATTCCGTATGCCCTCTGCTTTTTCTTAAAAACTATGCACACGCTTTGCAAAACGCTTTGTTTAATGAACAACATAGTAACAGATTTGAGATCATCTTTATTGATTTCAAACGTCTCCAATCTAATGTTTATTAATGCAAATGGACCACCTATAGAACACTTACAACCAGAAAAATTTGTAAATTCTTGGTTGGCCAACCATCGCTCTTCAGTTGACAATAGATCAAGAGTATGCACTACAAAAAAAGACACAGAAACGGATTTCTCTCGTCAAGCAGTTTGTTGTTGTTGAGACCCAGACCGTCCGACCTACCAGAAAGGTGTAAGGTAACTGTATGGACGGCCGGGCAGTGCCACCCAATTTATCGTCAAGCAGTTTGTAAAATATTTCAATGAAAATAATAGAGATATGCCTGATCTCCGGATTTACCAAACTCCCAAAAACTTGAACCTTGTGAACACGAATTTCTGCTTAAGTCGAGGTTTCTTCAAAGTTCCACAATTCCTTTCCTGTAATATAAAATTATTAGGCTTTTTTTTCTCGATAATTTGAATTTCGATTGATTCGAACATTTCCCCCGGTCCTTTGAATATACCCCATAGGCACCCGGAGGGGGGAGCGGGGACGATCAACCCCTGGGTTATGAATTTCCTATATATATACATGTATGTGCGTGTGTACATGTTTTTTTGGCCCCCCCTCCCCCTGGAAAGTGTAAGTAGTAAGTACATGTTTCGCCTCCCCCTGGAAAAAATTCTGCATGCACCCATGGTATACCTCTGTTTTTTTTACTACTACAGCACTGTATATATATATATGAGACGGTGAGCGGTACAAAAGCCCAACCACCAAAAAACATTTTTTGGAGTTAACCATACTAAATGACTTCTGAAAGAGTTGTTTTATCAGATGGTAAAGTTTTTTAAATTATTTAAACGCTGTGGGAGGCATTAATCTGTTTCTTCACTATTGAGAATGGGAGTTTTCACATAATGAATAACAGCCCATCTCCGACATGTCTTGAGAAAAATTGGTTCTGTATGGGGCTCATGTACGCCTGCTCCTGCCCTTGATTAGTGCTACCTGCTTCATTAATTGATAGTTTGTTTGTATTCTCAGTGCGGTTCTCAGTGATAGTTATAGATACACATATTTTTATAAAGAAGTGAAAAGTCTATTATTTCTAGTTTTCATACTTTGGAAACAAAGCAAAAAGTATTTATTATTTCTTGGGAAAAACAAAGAAACTTTTTTTTTAATTATAAAATTACTTGCTTGAAAGAAAAGTAGATTTAGTGTGTCAAGCTCGTCGATCGATCGCACCCCCCCTGAAATCTGTCTAGTGGGTAATCAAAACCTGTACATGGTGATAGTGTTACCACTATTTTCTTTCTAACACTCATGTTTTGTTTGTTTCAACATCTTAAGTATTTTATTCATTTTATTTTTAGGATGGGTCGGAAATGCAGTGTTCCCATGTGTAGATCTAACTATAGAGGCACGTCTTATATCCCATCATTCCTTTTTCCTAAAGAGGAAGCTAGGCGTACTTTATGGATAAAAAGTATAAATCGCTCTGATTTTGAACCCAGTGCAACAGCTGTTGTTTGTGTTCATCACTTTGATGAGAAGTTTGTAATACGTGAAGACAAATTTACCCGAGACGATGGCACAGTGATTGTGTTTCCAAGAAAAAGCTTTACGCTAACAAAGGATGCATACCCAACTATATTTCCAGACCAACCATCATACTTAACTGTGCAACTGGCTTCAGAACGAAAATCACCATCTCAACGTCGTCAGGAAATGATAGCAAAAGATGAAGAGAAGTTTTTGCAATGGTGTGCCAATGATGTTATTTCATCTTTTGAACAATTTACAAAAAAATGTGGCGCTGCGCAACATCCTAATTGGATTAATATTATTCGTGATGATTATGTGTTGTATTATCGGATCGATGACTGTGACTGTCCTAAAATTACAGTGTCCATAAAAGTATTTAAAGATTTAACTGTCAAAGTGTGGCATTTAGGAAACCCAATAGAGATTAAGTCATTGGAGTGGATTTTAGGCCCAGATTACAAATGCTATAAATGGACGAAATTTGATTGTTTAATGAACCTCTTAGTATCCTATGAAATAAATGATATATCTTTTGATCAGAAATTGTTAACTGCCGCTTATCTTCTGCAGAAGTGCTATGATGAAATTGAAGAAAATGATGATGAGAAACATTTACGATTAAAACTGAAATTCTTGAAAGAACAGATAACTTTAATATCTGTAAAACAATTGCGCTATAGTTCAGATGTTCTTATTTGGGCTTCCAAATTGTATTTTTGCTATCCGTCATCTTATTCTGAATTAAGAAATAGTGGTGTCCTAATTTTGCCTAATCTGTGCTACCTTAAGAAATTATCAAACTTAGTTAGTTGTACCAGTACCAACACTGTAAATGCCCATGTGAGATATTTAAAACAAAAAGCGAGCTTAATAGATGACTCTGAAAAAATTATTAATGTTCTTTTAGATGAGATCTATGTCACTCCATCAGTAAGCTATAAAGCTGGTTATCTTGCTGGCATATCAGCCAATTCCAATTCAGAAGCCACCACAATACAAGCTTTTATGCTTGTATCTGTTTTTTCTAAAAACAAGGACATTGTCTCCTTAATTCCTGTCAAAAATCTCACAGCACAAACCCTCCATAGTTACACGTTAAGAGTTTTACAGATTTTGTCAGAATGTGGCTATTCTGTTTTATGTTTGATATCAGACAACAATAGAGTAAACCGCAACATGTTTACTCTAATGTGTAATGGTGAATTGAAGCATAGTATAAACAATCCTCAAGATCCTACACGAAAACTTTTTTTCTTATTTGATACTGTTCATTTAATCAAATCGGTTAGAAATAATTGGTTAAATCAACCTAATCAAACATTTTATTACCCAAATCCTAATGATAACATTGAAGTCTATACTGCAAGTATAACTCCTTTAAAACAAATTTATGAAAGTGACAAAAGTAAAATTGTCAAAGTAGCCCCTAAATTGTCCCAAAAGGTACTCTTTCCTACTTCTACAGAACGACAAAATGTTACTCATGCATTGTGCTTGTTTCATGGAACAAATAGTGTGGCTTTAGAAATCACTGACACTGGTGATATTGAAACGAAGGGTACAAAAGTGTTCATTGATTATATTTGGAAATGGTGGAAAATTGTGAACGTGAAACATCCACAAAAGGGTAAATACAGTCATGATGAATTTTGTGATCCCATTAATGGTGTTTCAGATGAAAAAGTTTTTTTTTTAAAACAGTTTGTTTCATGGCTAAATGCATGGGATTATATTCACAAATCAAAAGCGAATGAAAAAAATGCATTAGGAATTAAAGAAAAAAAAGGTGGGATGTTAACTAAGGAAACTCATTTTGCTCTCAGTTTTACTGTTGAATCACTACTTCAATTGATTGAATATATTTTTACCACTTTTGGGTGTAAATATATATTACTGGGAAAGTTTCAGACCGATAGTCTTGAGGCTCGGTTTGGGCAATATCGTCAGATGAGTGGGGGAAATTATAATGTTTCCTACAGACAAGTACTAGAATCGGAAAAAAAACTTAAAGTTTTAAATCTCATTGACTTATACTCCCACAATATGGGAGAGTTCAAGATAAAATACCTTGACCGTCTCAATTTGGACGCCGAAATCCAAGACTATGAGGTTCCCGAAACCTTCTATGAGATTTTCAATACTTTTGATGACATGGAAATAACTGATTCTACTATGTCAGTTTTAATTTTTATTGCTGGATATGTAGCACACAGTGTGAGTAAAAAACTTAATTGTAAATTGTGTTATTCCATTTTAACTAAAAACAAAACACTGGAACATGAAAATCCTGAGAGGGAAGAAGTTTTACAATATTTGAGACTCATGGACAGAGGTGCACTTAAATGGCCCCAAGAATTTACAGTAAATATCGTTATACATACTTATCAAATTTTTCAAAAACTAATAAGCATAAAGTATGAGGAAGAATTTTTAAGAAATGGAAGACAAAAAAATCTCATAATTCAACTTGTTGTAGAGAAACTTGATTTATTAAATTTGATTCCAAATGTAACATGTAGTTGTGGAACAGAGCATAGTATTTTGGGTAAAAGATGTCTCTCCGTAATTGCAAATATTTTTTTAAATAATTATACGAAGGTCCGAAATGATAAAAGAACATCAAAAAACTATAAACGAAAACTTTCAACTTATAACAATTTTTAATGTGAAATCTCCTCTCTTTGTGAAATCTCCTCTACCCAATGGATAGGTATTTCTTAATGATTTTTCATATATTTATATACACCGAACGGCCATTACATTATGACCACTTGCATGTAAATTAAATCGAAGAGGTACATATTTTGCTCTGTAACTTTCAACGTATTTTACTCATAAAAAATCATTCATGGGAAAAAAGTTTCGAATGCTTAATATAATTACAAATAACTGAATATTTTCGAACACGACATCACTTAAACATTCAATATCGAATAATGGCATAAAAGTATAAGGTTGGAGGAAAAATGTCTTAAAATCTGATTTAGAGTATAATGAATTTGCTCCTATGGGTACTAATAGATATTTCTTAATAATTCTCCATTCATATAAGAGAAAATTTGTTATTCTAAATAAGTTTCTGCGAAACTTTTCTTTCAACCTTCAATTTTTACGCTCTTTTTTAACAGCAAATCTTTAATTGATAAAATGCTTGATAATTTTTAATTATTAGTTATCATGTCAAGTCTCTGAAGCTCTTTTATTTCCTGGAAAATGTTTTTTATAAGTAAAATATATCGAAAGTTATAAAGTTAAATATGTCAAAATATGTACCTCTTCCATTGAAATAACATGCATGTAATGTAATGGCTCTTCAGTATATATATATATATAGGGTGTTTGGTAAAGGTCGCAACAAAAGTGTCACATCATGTAGCTTGACATTTTTTAAAACTAAAGTCAAGAGGGACAATTTTCATAAAAATTAAAATTCAGCCTGTTAATTGCAATTTTATTATTAGGGTCTTACAATGTTAAATGACTTTACCAAATAATTAAAATGCCCTTTAAGGATAAGATAACCCTTTCTAGTTATATGAACCACAAAAATAAAATTGTAAAATAAATTTTCTAACTAATTATAAAAGCTTAGTATGACGACTTTTATAGTGCAAGGTAATATCCAAAAAAGGGTAGTACAAATGAATGTAAATTCAGAGAAACAATTTCAGCAAACAATTTCAATTTTTGGTACACCCCCCCCTCCCCCCCCCCAAATTTATGGATTATACACACCCAAATGTTTTGGTGTAAGTAATTAAAAAGTCAATGTGCAGAAAATTTCATGTAAATAAAATTTTTTCTTTAATCTTGTTCTTTTTGTGTACGTGTTTTGATTTTTTATTAGTGAGTCAAAAATTATTTTTTATTAGTGAGTCATTTGTAAATTGTCTATGGGCAATTGTCATATTGTCGTAGCAAAAGGTAAGATTAAAATTGAGAATGTTATTGCTACAGTACTATCAATTAATGAATAATGTAACTTTATTCTTTCAATCATCTGACCTCCAAAGAGACTGGAAACCAATGGTTTTATTTATTTTATGCACATGTGTATTAAATATAAAAATGTGAAATACACAAATTCATATTGGCACCGAAAACTTGCAGATGACAAAACTCAGCAACCTTAGTGTTAAAAGTAGAATTTTCAAAACTTCACATCACAGGTGATAATCGTCTGTCAATAAGTAACGTCTAAAATTATTTTCGTTGAAAAAAAAAAAAAAACAGGTAAGATTTAAGCTATTAAAATAAGTTTGATAAAATTGTTTGTCATTGTAATACAGTATTATATTTAATATTTAACCGATTTATTCAAATTTATTAAACTATTTCTGTTGTAAAAAAGCGTATCACCCGAAAGCGATTTTTTATTCTTTTTAAAATTATTACTATTTGAGACTACTGTCTTTTCCTGTCATTCACGCTAATCTCTGCATTTTATTTTACCAAAGCAGGGATTTCAATTTAATCTGAAAGTGCACAATAACGAAAAATAAATATTTTTATATCACAACCCTGCTGTCAATTACAAATGTAACTTCCAAAATAGTCGTTCATAATGGGCGTGATCACTTATTGATGCTTAAAATATAAATCTAATGTCTGTATTATTATTAAGTATGGATGCATATTATTTTTAAGTATATATATATTATTAAGTATGTATGTATATTACTATTAAGTATGTATTATTATTAAGTATATATATTATTAAGTATGTATATTACTATTAAGTGTGTATTATTAAGTATATATATATTATTAAGTATGTATGTATATTACTATTAAATATGTATGTATATTAATTATTGTATAGTAGTATTAAATAAGTATTAATATTATATTAATTAATAGTATTAAATAATTATTAATAGATATTAAATATTATTAAGTATGTATGTATATTAGGATATATGTTATGTAAATCTGACAGTTAAAACTTTTGAAAGACCTTATTATAAAAATGTTTTAGGAGAACTATGTAATTAGAAATTGAATTAACTCTGCCCAAAAGCATTATTATATATGTATAAGAGGTCATAATGTGTTTCTGTGCATTAGGTTACTTAAGAACAAAAGCCAGATTTTTCAAGTAAATGAATTTTATGAAAAAATAAAATTCAAAAGGTTAAAACTTGCTATTGAATCTTTTAGAAGAAAAGGGGAAAAAAAACTCGTAACTACGGACGGAAATATTCAGTATTTTTTTTACTTTACAATCTTATTTATATTCCTTCTTTACATATATAATTTGTTTTCGTTATATTTATTTAATTAAATCATTTTTACTTCAACCAACTTCTATCATTCTAAAATATCGACTCCATAATCGACGCTGATTAAGAACTGGAGCAAAGTGTAAACGCCGTAGATGGGATGTAAGTTGTGACGTCACAAAACCTGCATCTAGGCCCGATAAGAAGAAGAAATCCCGCCGGCCCCGGTCCATCCTCCGTAGACCCCGAGGTCATCAATCTTGAAAGGTCTGAGAAAGTGACAGAGTGAAAGAGTGTTAATGAATTGGCGGTTTATCGCCAAAGAGCTATAAATAACAGCTCTTTGGTTATCGCTTTCAGCCGTGAGTTTTGATGTGAAAGAATTCGCATCGATATGTGAGTGTCATTTGTTTGAAAAATGTTGCTTGAAACTGCAATTGCCCTTGTCATTGCTGTTGTACCATAAGCCGATCCGCCTCGTAAAAGGACAAAATGGGTAAAGGGTTGGTTTTCTACACGACTATAAAACTTATGAAGAGAAATTAATCTCTAACAATGGAATGAGAAATAAATATATATTAAAGGAAGTCTAAATTATGAATGTGTTATAACCGGAAGTACAATACATATTATAAATGTGTATTACCAATAATAACTATACTCAACCGGGATTCAAACCACACATATTTTAACTAGTCAATCGAGGCTTTATCTATTAAGCAACTAGGAAGAAATTCATACCTCTTATAGTAAAAACAGATCCTACATTCTCCGCCTTCAAATTTCAGATTGAAGTGAAATCGCCTCAAGGGCGTAATTTAGCAGGTACAGGGTAAGCCACACTGCTAAGCTCTAGCAGGCGCTCCTTAACTCGGGCCAAAGAAAAACTTTTACATTCATTGCTATTTATAAAATTGTATCCACTTTTCAAGAGCCTGTTTCCGGTAAGGTTCAAAGTTTAAAGAACTAAAATGCACCATAAAAGAACATAACATGTTAAATTTTACTTTGCTACGATTAATGGAACCTGGTTAGTTAGGGCCTCAAAGATGTGAAACGCGACATATATATATATATATATATATATATATATATATATATATATATATATATATATAAACTTTAAAACTTTTAGACTAATGTTTGGAATAATATTACCAATAAGGCAATGTATACCAGTTAAACAATAAAAGAGTATGCGCAAAGCAGCAATTACAATTTTATGCACTATATAAAATACAATGAAAGAATGAACAGTACCAAAAAGTGGTTGTGTGTATATATATATATAAAAGTGGTATATATATATATATACTTCATGTGAAGTTCATTAAAAGGCTGTAAAAATTATGTTTCGGCAGGAATAAATAAAAGCTCGAATTAAATAACAATTCGTCAAGAATCTATTTAGATAGTCATTTTCAGCAGGAACAGGGGGCTCCTCTTTAAAAGGCTAAACACTCACAGACTTCAATTTGCTAACACACTTTATGTATAGAATTTTAAAAGTAACCTTATCTTTTCTAAATTGTTCTCATTAGCTAAATTATTCTCAATAGAATTTCTTATCTAAATTATTTTCAATGGAATTAATCTTTATAATAATAATTGTCACAATAAGATCATTTGAAAATTATACATACCATGATAAAAAAAAACCAATTTTTGACTTTAATTCCTAATTAATATGCATCGTTATCAGCATACATAAAACTTTCCATTTATCTTTTTCAAATTATAATTGCTCTACTATTATTTTTTTTTTTAAAGTTCAAAGAGTTGGTTTTCTTATTTGGCAACTCATAAGAAAACGATTGCTAAAAAAGTGCGCATTTAAGAAAGTGCAAATTATGTTCTCAGTAATATATTATTTGTAAAATTCTTACTAGCTATGTTGTTATTGTTGAAACCCAAACCGTCCGACCTACCAGAAAGGTGTAAGGTAACTGTTTGGACGGTCGGGAAGTGCCACCCAATTTAGACCGGAACCCAGTGGGGGAGGCATCCACAGGGACCGTACCCTCCTTCCCCTACCACCAACCTCTCGGAAGGACTTTCGGACCCACATGTTTAACGTGATCGTACTCCGCATGAACACGGCGACAGTTTTGGCAGTAGCTGGAATCGAACCCGGGCCTACCGAGTGCAACTCCAGCGCGCTAACCAATGGGCTACCGCGCCCCTCTTACTAGCTATGTGACACTTTTAACGCGATCCTTTAATTTATTTATGGAAATATACATTAAAAAAATATAAAAAATAAAATGAACATAAAAAATAACATAGAATTAAGCAACGATTAATTAATAAGCAAATTTAATGCAAACCTAAAATTTATTTTAAAATACACATATTTTTTTAGACTTGCAATTCAAAAGTTATTTTCTGAGTTCGCGATTTTCAAATATTAGATTTTGCTATCTCACTAAACAATTTTGATCAATTTTGTATAGATGTATGTAATTTCACATTCTTGCGAAGGATGTCTTAACATGATTACGAGAAAAGGGGGATTGATAACGATCGAATGGGATTTACAGTGGTTGATTTCGTTTTCCAATATTGACCACATGGAGCAGTAATATAATTGTTCAGCTAATAAGGGGGACATCTTCAACCCTCCTATCCACTCCACTTCATTCTTAATATATGTTCAGTTTATAAATGTATGCAAGATATGGTAAACTGGGTATGTGATCGAATGGAGGGTTACAATACCGAATATGGACCCCAATGGATAACTAATCTAATTTTTCCATTAATGAGGGTCGAAAACCCAGACCGTCCGGCTCATCCGTGGATATAGAGCAGCAATTTGGGCGGCCGGCCACTAATGAGGGTGTAACACCTAACAACCCCTCCCTTCCTTTGCCATGTATAAATGCAAATTTTAAGGAGGGCCATAAAAAGTGTACTTTCAAAATTTGATGGTTAATGTATGATTTTACGAAAAATTTGAGTAAAATATAATGCCCCAAAATAACTGTATCGAAATTAAATAAGGTCGGATTGAAATGATATGCATTTTTTTTTTTTTTTAATTTATTTTTGATCTTAAACAATAGCTTCTAAAATTATAAGTAATTTTTTCTTCAAAATTTCATTCGAAAATTGATTGTGGGGGCGAGGGGGGGGGGGGGTCCGAACATTCGATTGCGTTTAAAATCAAAAGACTTCCAGTATTCACTGATTGTAATTTTTGTATCAAATTTCGTTCGAATCCACCGTTCGTTCGTGAGATATGGTCTCCACAGACTCAAGGACCCACACACGCTGCGTCGAATATAGTCGTTCTAATCGAAAATTCGCTCAGTTCGGTTAGTTCAGTGATCGATATCATAAGTGTGCAAAGTTTCACTCTACTAGAATTACTTAAGATTACTTGCTCTGCATATCTTCGCAGCTAAATACAGAACCAAACATATTTTTAGCTAAATGAGTATTTTTTTAACCCGGACGAAAAAAGACGCCAAAGGAAAATAAATCTGCGCCAAACGGGCATTTAACAGACAACTCTTCAACAGCAACCCCCCCCCCCCCCCCTTCGTCCCGCAGACCATCAAAATATCAAGCAGGATGGAGGAAAATGTTTCCCGAGGGGTCATTTCCACACACAGCGAAACTTAACGCTCGTTCTTAAATTTATCCCGCTTTTCCGAAATTAAAGTCTAGGTGTATGGGCAACTTTTACTATCGAAGTGGACTGTGCAAAAGTTAAAAGATCAAATTGCGAACATATTGCAATAAAAAAAAATCTGATGGAGCAGCACATGACTTCACTGCAGACTTTAATTTATTTTCGCTTTATTTCTTCTAAAATTCATTAAATTGAATTTTACTGCACATAAAACATGCATACTGATTTGAAATTGCACTGAATTTACAATTTTAATTCAATTTTCGGTTTCATTTGGTTACTGAACGTATTTTCAAAGCCGACGCAGCAAAAAAAAAAAACTAAAATATCTACTATCGGCTATTCCTATAGAGTAACAGGATCGGCTATTCCTATAGAGTAACAGGGTTGGTCTTATTCTTTTTATCGTCAAAAATTAAGCATAAAACAAGCATTTAATTGATATATTTGAACATGCGTAGCTTTTTATTTTATATTTTAATGATTTTAGCGGGCCATTCCGCAAAATAAAAGCAGGTTCAGTTTTCCCGAATCGAATCAAAATTTAATCAGCACCAGAGCAACCTACAAGTGACTTATCTATCAAAATTTGTGAAATTTGGTAAATAATATTTTCAGATGAAGTGGATACATATGATTTTTGAGGACCATTTCTCAAAAAATGGCAGATTCTTTTATACCGAATCGTACCAAAATCTAATCAGCACCAGGGTCATGCACAAGTGACTTACCTACCACATTTTATGAAATTTGATCAATTAGATTTTCAGCTAGAGTGGGTACAGACATTGCACACACACACACACACAGACAGACAGACACATACACAGACGCTACGCAAAAATAGATTTTTCGTGTTTAAGAGATCCCAAAACGTGTAGATCCGTCGAAAACTCGAGTTGCGATTTTCGACGATTCCAATACTTTCCCTACACATTTCCATTTATTGCAGGGAAAGAAAGAAATATTTCTTTTCACTCTAATACTGATTATGATAAAAATGGTAAAAAAAAAATATAAAATTAGAATGACAAAATTGAATGGAAACTGATATTCAGATATTTCATAATTCACTTAAAGAATAGGTTTAAATCATTAGTTTTATTTTGAGAATTCTCTAAGACAATTGATTTAAGATACAACGTAAAACATGGATGATATTTTTATTTTACTTTTACAACACATATATGGTAAAGAGATGTTCTACCGCTTCACAAAATATTCGTTTCATGAAGTTGAGCTATTTCAGGATCCCATCCTAAATTAAATCCCTTCACTTCATGTCTTCACAGAGTTTTGCAATTCCTTATACACGATAAACGGGAACCCATTGGCTTTTATGTTGAATATTCAATCAAAATAAGTTGTCACTTTTACGTGCTAAGCAAAATTAGGGGCGTATTCGGCTGCTCTGGAAGAATGGTACAAAACGATGTTTATTTAGAATAACTCGAGGAAATACATTTTAGTTCGCGCTCCTACTGCAAATAACAGAATTTAGGGACCGGTTTCGCACTTATTATGGGATTGTTAACATGGAATAACGGATACCTACAATGACAGCAAAAATACTCGCTACAAGTGCTCCTTTCAGGACTCTTTGGCCGGGGGAGGGGGACGAATGAAACATTAGAGGGGGTCAAGTTTTCTAATTGCCCTATATAAATATAGCTAATTACTGTCACATAAATAGAAACTAGGTTAAAATAAAATATCTCTGGAGAACGAATCAGCGTCACCGGTCACAACCCCCCCCCCTCCCCGGATCTATGCCTAAAAGAAACACTGCTCCCTATAGGCCACATTGAATCAGATCTTTATGTAAACGCAAAATACCGTTCCACTTCGCAAAGGAGATTCATATTTTAACACTTTCCAACATAGTTGAAAAGTGTTTATGACATTGGTCATTCTGTCTGTCTGTCTGTCCATTCGCACGATACAAGCCGCAAAAGTGACTTTATCAAAATGAAATTTTAGTATGTTTTCAGATGGTCTCTGGGACATATGGGAATGTAAATGAATAATATCACCCAATTAATTTTGGATTGAACCCGGGTTGAAGACCCAGACAGTCCGGCTCGTCAGCAAGGACTTGAGCAACCATTTGGACGGCCGGCCGATTGAACCCGGGTTGAAAAAAAAAAAATGAAATACGTTGAACTCTATGGGACCTAATGTTTCAAACATTTTTTAAGCAAAGTTAAAATTCGCAAATTGCTTTGGAAATTTTAGAAAATATTCAAATTATCCGATAAAATATATAAAGAAAATTTGAGTAAAATATGTTCAGTAGTTTTTTTTTAAATAAAAATTAAAAGAGTAATTACACCCATATTATATGAAGATATCACGTGACCCACTTCAAAATAAAATATGGCATCCATCTTTTTTCCCAGTGTCAAAATCGTGATTTTTAAAGTTCTTTTAAATATATATTTGGTGTTGCATATGTCCTAAAACCACTTTATTTTTGCGTATTTTCTGTGCATCTATATTCTGTGCCAATGCAATTACAATATTTTTTAATTTAAATGATTATCAAACTTTGATCATTTCTACAACGAAGCTTAATTTTAATGAATGCAGAATATAAACATATCAAGCTGTAAGCTGAGCTGTATAAAAATTTGAAATTTTGAAAAAAAAAGCTGAACCTTTTAACGCTAAATGATTTAGCCCTGAAGTCTGGAATATAGGTGATATGAATGAAATATATTCATTGATTTTACATAGAGAAACAGACGATTATATAGCATTGCCGTTTTCGATGAAGTTTTAAACATGGAGTTAGAAAGTACTTTTATCTCCATGGTTTTAAGTTTTTTAGTAAAATAAATTATTGTAGTACTGTGATAATTTATAAAATATCATCGCTGAATGTATCGCATTTTAGAGATATTTAAATAAAATTGCATTGAAATTGAAAAGTGCTTCATAATCAATGCTTTATGCATGATTGATCTTTTTTGTTTTGAAATACAGTAGAATCTCTGTAACCCCAGTCCCAATAAACCGAGTTCTGTTAATCCAATGCCATTCATATATTTTAGCACGTTTTTCCCTTAACACCTGTTCTCTGGACAAAACAGAAAATACTAGATGATTTTTTTCGTCGTTAATATGATGCAAGTCTTATAATCATTGTTTAATTTATTTTTAATATCATTTCATCGATCATTAAAAACTTTCTACGATATTTTGATTCATATTTAAATTAATTTTTATTAGCATTGTGCTCGTGTTTTGAAATGCAGCTGAATCCGGATTTTCAATAATCTGAATTGGTTCCGGTCCCGATTACCTCGGATTATCGGATCTCTACTGTATTGAACTGAGACTGAAAGTTAGAATTGTTAATTAGGGGGACTGTGGACGTTGAAATGAGCAAAAATTGACTAAAAAGAAGTTTTTTTTTTTAATATGTAACATTATTTTACAAATTTAACCTTTTGCTTACGGGTGGGACAGCGTCCATCCCAAACGTCCCCCCTACTGCAGCAGGTGCAATGTTTCTGTCAGCGATTTTCATGGACGCCAATGCCTGCAAAGGGGGTCGAACTGTTTGGGATAGGGTATGTCAAGTACCTAACTTTTTGGGAGGTTCTTCGTTTGGGATGGACGCTGTCCCACCCGTAAGCAAAAGGTTGAACGCATATTTTTCAAAACGGAATTTTCAAAGATTTTACATTTTTAAAATGCTCCATGCGTCTTAATTTTTGTCTGAGATGCATGAAATTCTTCAAGAAGATACCTTTCATACTTTTTAATGAAACTATGTATGCATTTTATAATTGGACTTTATTAAGGTACTTGAAAGTGCATAAGAACCTAATTAAATGATGAAAATTAAGTATTAATGCAGAAAAATATTTTTTAAAAATGAACTTTCTAAAGGATTTAAAAATAAATACCCAAATTTGTTCATAATGTGTTTTTGAGTGATCATAATGTAAAATTAATCAAAAATGTGAACAAATGGCACGCAAGGAGCATTTTCAAATTTACGTTAAAAAAATTAAATAAAAAAAAAATACAAAATTATAACAAAATTGAAAAAAAATTAATGGTAATTTATTTGGTAATGTTAAGAGGAATATTTATACAAACTTTCATGTTTCTAAGTCAATAAATAAATAAAAAAAATTTCAACGTCCACCGTCCCCTTAAGAAAGTGGGAAAAGTCATTCGGGTCGACTCACTAAACCTTAGCCCATACTGAAAATGCTTAATTTTATTAATTAATATTTAATTAAATAAAGAGTAAATCGAAATAAGCCCGTCTTTTATATGCGTTCATAGTCTATTTGTAAAATTTTAGAACTATACGTTTGGCCGTCTACTCTCAATGCAGCGTCAAAAATTCGCAGAATTTTTACTTTCTCATACTACGTAAGTAATACAGTTTAGAGAAAGTATTGTTTTCACGAACATTTTCAAATTCGAAATGCTGATGCCAATATATATTTTAAGACCTCCTGAACACGTTTTGGCTATTTTTGGAGTGATGTCCGTCGGTCTGTCTATGATGGATTTCTTGTGTAGACGACAGCGGCCACAAATATTAATCGATTTTCACGAAACTTTCCTTTTGGTTCGTTGTAACAATCCACGTAGTATTCTTCTTTATGAATCCTTGTTTATTTATATTTACCTTGTTTATTTATTTGAATCAATTTGTAATTTTGATCCTGATCAAATTTTAAGTTATGCATGGCGATTCATTCTCGACTCTATGCAATTCAAATCTGTTAAAAGTTATTTGTGACGTCATTCTCAGGAATATCATGCTTGACGTTTTTCTAAAATGTGTATTAGTTCTTTTCTTGTAATATTTTGAAATTCGTAAGCTTTTAAACTTATTTTGTAATTTCAGTGTATATTTCTTGAATTATTTTAGCAAGTTCATTTAGCATTTATATTTTATGCAAATTTGTTTTAAAATGGTCTCTCTATATATAAACATTCCATGCTTTTACCACTCATGTAGCCATTAATGAAGGGCGTATATACGTCCGAAAGCGCTCTGGCAGTTTTTAACAATGTTTTGTACGTCTTTTAGGATGTTAAATAAAAGACCTTTCGTTTTTTAAAAAACGTTTTGTCCTTTGTTTTATCTATTGTATGCAGACGTGATACCCATCTTCATTATAGTATGTTGTTAAGACGGTCTGTGGGACATATGGGAATGTAAATGAATGATACCACCCAATTAGTTTTGGATTGAACCCGGGTTGAAAAAGTTTAATACATTGAACCCTATGGGATCTAATTTTTCAAACATTTTTTTAAACGAAGTTAAAATTCACAAATTGCTTCGAAATGTTTAGGAAGTATTCAAATTGTCCCATAAAATGTATAAAAAAATTTCAGCAAAATATGTTCAATAATTCTTTAAATAAACATTAAAATAATAATTACAACCATATTATATGAAGAGAAAACTTGATCCACTTCAAAATAAAATATGACATCAATTTCTTTTCCCAGTGTAAAAATCGGGATTTTTAAAGTTCTTTTAAATTTATGTTTAGTGTTGCATCCGTCAAAACGCTTTATTTTTGCTTATTTTCTGTGCATTTATATTCTGTGTCAACGCAATTACAATATTTTTGAGTTTAAATGATCGTCAAACTTTTATTACTTCTATAACAAAACCTAATTTAAATGGATGTAGAATATAAACTAGTGATTGTAACATGAGTTCTATAAGAATTGCTGAGTTTTTTTCATGCAAAATTATTTAGCTCTGGAGTCTGGAATAAAAGTGATATGAATGAAATATTCACTACTTTTACATAGAGAAGCAGGTGATTTATATTTCGATGATGTCACTTGAATAAAATTCATTTGTTTTCGATGAAATTTCAAATATAATAAATTATTGTAGTACTGTGATAATTTAAAATATATCAGAGCTGAATGTATCGCATTTTAGAGATGCTTAAATAAAATTGCATTGAAGTTGGAAAGTGTTTCATAATCAATGCTTTATGCATGATTGATCTTTCTTGTTATTAATATCTCGACAGCCTGTAGTCTTATAATTTCGAACGGAATTACTTTCAGTGAAATAGAAAGTAACTATACCAAATTTGGAAAAAAAAATTCCTTCAGAACTGAATTTGTATATGAAACAAACAGATAGACTTTTATTTTTATACAAAAATATGCTTACCGAAAAATATGAATTTTTCTAAATTCAACTACCCCTCTACTGACTTTTGTGGCTGTACAAAGCTCTTTTATTATGTAAAAGAAATAGTTATAACGATACTCAAAATTAACCGAAGTAAGCAGTTTATTGGATCTTGAAATGCGCCAGTATACATTCATCTGAATAGTTTCAGCTATGCCATTTTCCAAGAATAGTTGTGTGTTTATTGTTGACACAAATTTGGTGAATAAATTATGTACAAGACGAGTTTTGTAAAGAGCCTTTCTGCCGCAACCCATAATAAAACCATGAATCGTTATACTGGCCAGCCGTTACTCTATTCTTGAGCTACTGTGACGGAATTGCAAACGCTTATGAGCTCTGCATTCTCCTCCCTCTAATAGCAGATTGACGGGCACCTTGACAATCTGACTGACCACCTCCTCCTACTTTTACCCCCCTTTAGTCTCTCACTGCTATTCTTATCCTTTAAGTTCGTTTTGTAGGGATTGGTGGTGCCCGAGCCAGACTCGAACTCGGGACCCCGTGCTTACAAGACCGACATTATAAGATTAGAGCAAAAGCTAGCTTCTTCGCTCGATGTCATTGGCAGAAGCGGAGTCGGCTGCTGCCACACACTCCACCCCCTGATGAGAAACCTGGTCGAATTTCGGTGAGGAGGGGAGCCACCCAGAAAACCCCCGTCGCGTTCCTATCCCGAAACTTAGTCGAGGGCTGAATAGCCGGGGGGCGTGCGGTGTCGTGACGTCAGTCGTGGTCAATCAGAAAGGGAGTGGTCGGCGCCTCTGGTTCAGCGTGGTACTGCCATCTGGTGTTAAGATCGTTGGAGCGAGAAGGTTGCGTGCTTTAAACGTCCAGGGTCATCATTGCAGTAATTGAAGTTTAGTCCCGAGCCAGGCCCGAACTCGGGACCCGGTGCTTACAAGACCGACATTATAAGGTTAGAGCAAAAGCTAGCTTCGACTCCGAACTTATAATTCGGGTACTGATTCCTAGCATCTTCGATCGATGTCTTTGGCGGGAGCAGAGTCGGCTGCTGCCACAGTTTCTTGCGTGGTTGTTGCACTCCCAATTTGAATTCGAGTTCAATATAACAAAGTTCACTGAATCTGTGCTAGTCGTACTAAGGTCACTTTCAGACTTCTGACATCACTGCACTAACCTGCAGGGTTACTTTTTTCGGATACTATCGGTAAGAACTTTGCTACCCTAACAGGGAATTGAACCACGGACTGGCCTGACGAAGCTCTACTGTTGAGGTACCGGACGGAACTGCAAGCTCTTGTCGATTATTTATCGCTGTTTTTTGTCAATCACAGATACTGTAAAGAGAAACATGGATGCTTAAAAATGTTAGAAGTGTTTTTTATATTTACCGAAAGTAACGTGATTATTTTACAAAAATATTAGAGACACTTCTAATTATTTTACCGATTTTTTTAAAATATTACAAACCTTAGAAAATAGATGGTCAGCATCTACTTAATTCGGTCTAAAATAAAAGTTTTCCCTGAAGAAAGTCATAGCCAGTTCAAAATGCAGAAGTGGATACTTAAAGGAGACTGACGCATACCGAGGTCATTTTAACTACTTATGTCTGTTCAATTTGAGTGCAGAATTCCAATTTGACTAACAAGTAAAGCACGTGATTTTAAGCACAATCAACAATGAATTGATTCACAACGTAAAATGCAGTGCAAATAAAGAAAAATGAACAGAGGAACGTTTTGGAAATCATTTGGAGTTCAATAAGTCATTTGGATTGCCTTTTACAGTTGAACAATTCTAAACTGGAATGCCTAAATTAGGGGTTCAGGTCTTAACGTTTCATTATTTTCTTGTTTTTCTATTTTTCTCGTTTTATTTCTTTTTTGTTACACTAGGTGGCAATGTTATACTGGACTCTAACTTTTTGCTATTTCCATTTAGGCCTATATAGTCTCGCCCTTATTTGGGGGTTCCGACCCAGGCTTGTACTGAAGAAGGAAATCTAAATGATTTCTGAAACGCATGTCTACTCATTTAGCTTTATTTTTGCTGCATTTTACGTTTTGAACGAGTTAATCATTTGACTAATAATTTAACATATAATAATGCACTTGAGAGTAATTTCTAATTTCTTAAATGTCTTTTTGAAACACCCAGTATAATGACTAATGAAAATAAAAAGGACACATAATTGGAATTTTAGCTCATATTATTTTATATAATTTATTTTTAGTTATATTGGCTAGGTTTTGCAACAAGTTCAATTTTAACAGCACTTGATTTCGCATTTGTAAATCATGTTGGATTTCAACAAAAAGAACCTGTTGGGATTTCAAGGTTCTTTAGGTCTGACAGTCCGCCTGACGTGAAAAGGATAGGATTTCGTCTTCATAGAGTTTCGTCCAGAACAGAGCACCAGGCGCGAAGCGCCTTTAATCTCCAATCTCTAGGTGTGGTTCTTATCTTCATACTGTGACATTATTTCATTGGTCCATAGTTGGAGGTTCGAGGTTTTTTATTTACTGTTTTTATTATTTGTCCTAGCTCCTAGTGTGGCAGTTTGTTGCACATTTAGAGTTTAAGCAGTTTGGGGGGTTGATGCAGATCTGAGGGTAACCTAGCATTTTAGCAGTTTAGGATTTTAAACATTTTGTAGAAAACCAAAGATCGCGAGTTTTCGTTAATATCAACTGATTAAGGTGGGACGTTCCTAGTACCGAATATCAAAGTTAAGTACCGAGCGGGGTCTCTTACGAGATTTAGCCTTGCGATGATCATAGTCATGCAGATTAAATAATAGTTCATTTGGGACAGATGGCAGATTTTTGTAGAATTTAAGCGCTAGCTTTTTGATTTGGGCTCTAACAGTTTTTATTTTGAAGTCTTTCCTAATTACCGAGTTTCTTAAGTATCTAGGGGCTTTCCTTATAATCCTTAGGGTTTTGTTTTGTCTTGTCTCTAATAAGTCTATGGTAGTTTTACAGGCATATCCCCATACGGGTGCTGCATACAGCATTCCCGGGCAGATGACCGATTTAGGATTTCGTCATTCGTGACGCCATGGTCTTTCATACCCACGTCATGCTGACGTCATGGACTGTGTTTTCTTCGCCTGACCTTCGAGACGGACGAAAGAGGAGGCGCCAAAGAGAATATTGCGCGTTCGCAACAATAATTTAATAATTAATAATAAATATTTCAAATGTCTTTGAATAATAACATTTATATGAATTTTGTTTGGGATGTTTAATAGAAAAGTGTGCAAAAAAAATTTTTCTTGGAAAATTAGTTTATCGCAAATATACATCTCCCAAAACTGGAAAACTCATTTAGCAATAGGATCAGCAGATTTTAAACACTTGTAAATAGATGAAAGCCCTTTTAAAAATTGGTAAACTTTTTTTAAAATCCGCTGAAATTTTATATAGGATCTAAATATGTAATGATCAATGGGGGTTGCCCTTGAAGATTTTAAAGTTACTGTCAAAACAACTTTAAACACGATCCGTTAAGCAAATTTTAAGTATGGATTCGTATAGAAAACATTAATCCCTATCGAATGATATCTTCCGTTTTGTTTTGCGATTTAAATTGCACAATTGAGGTCGGGTGATACACATTTAAACGGCTTTATATTACATTACCATTGGACGGCTGAGCACTTGCATATATAACAAGATCAATCATGCATAAAGCATTGATTATGAAACAATTTTCAACTGAAATTCAATTTTATTTTATTTTATTTAATCTCTAAAATCCGTTACATTCAGCGGGGACATTTTTAAAATTATCACAGTACTATAATTTATTAAACTAATTAATTTATTAAAGTTGGAAACTTAAAACTTCATAAGAAAAGCAATGATATAAATCGTTTAATTCTCTATGTAAAATCAATAAATATTTCATTCATATCACTAATATTCCAGACTCCAGAGCTAAATAAATTTTCGTTAAAAAAATTCAGCAATTCTTATACAACTCATCTTACAATCGCTTGATTTGTTTACATTCTGCATATGTTAAAATAATGCTCCGTTGTAGAAATTATCAAAGTTTATTGATCATTTAAAATAAAAAATATTGTAATTACGTAGGCAAGAATTTAGATACACAGATAATACTAAAAAATAAAGCAATTTCAGGACGTATGCAATACTAAATACAAATATAAGCGTTTTTTACACAGCAAAAAAAATGGATGCTACATTTTATTTTACAATGCGTCACGTGATCTCTTCATATAATATGGGTGTAATTATTATTTATATTTTTAATGAAAAAAACTACTTAACCTATTTTGATGATATTTTTTTTGCACATTTTAAGTTAGTAATAATTTGAATATTTCCTAAAATTTTCTACATTCTAAAACTTTCTTAAATTCTAATATTTTCAATTTTTGAATTTCATCTCCGCTTAAAAAATGTTTGAAAAATTAAATCCCATAAGGTTCAATGTATTTCATTTTTTTCAACTCGGATTAAGTTCAAAACTAATTGGGTGATATCATTCTTTTATATTCCTATATGTCCCACAAACAGTCTCAACTAAACACTAAAATTTCATTTTGATAAAATCATTTTTACGGCAGTTATCGTGCGAACGGACAGACAGACAGATAGAATGAACAAAGTCATAAACACTTTACAACTATGTTGGAAAGGTTTGAAAACGGCCGTATCTCTGAGAATAGTTTAATCGTGTTCTAACATCCACAAAATGTGTAAATTTAACAAGAACTCGATTTCGTTGTTACAATACTTTTCCTATACATACCATATTATGTGTTGCAGGTGTCGGGAGGAGAAACACGCATTATGATATTCCAAAACATTCTAAATATTCTAAGTTCTCAAATTATCACTGTAAAGTTCTCAAAAACCTAAAAGTCATCAAAATATATCTGAAAATGTGCCGAAAATCTAAAAAAGTAAAAAGAAAGAACACAGTATTTAGGTTTTCAAAACTCTAACGTTTATTAAAATTTAAATTTCATTTTTAAAGAATTTTCAAAACATTTTACAACTTTTAAACATCTCTTTAACTAAACAAATCAAATTAAACATCATAATTAAACATATAATTAAATTTGAATTAATAAATGGCCGGATGTAAAGTGGAAGTAAAAACGTTAGAATATTAAAATTTAAAGTTAACAATATTAAAATTATACAATTATTTGCCAAAACTAAAATTTAGAATAAAAAGAACATAAGTTAGCCCCTCAAAAGGGAATTTCAACAAAATTTAAAGATCACCTCAGGTTCAGGCGACCTAAATTATATAGGTCAAGGGGGTCTTATTCTAGCCAACTTAATTTAAACTTTAAAATAGTCTAAAACTGACAGAAACATTTAAAAATTAGAATTTCAAAGATATCACCCGGATGTAGAGCCGTCATGGAACATGCTGGATGCATCAGATCCCAACAGAAGGAAAGGCAAAAGTCCAATCGCTTAAACACGAGGAAAACCATCCATTCCAGTCCAAAAGAAAGACCGCTCACACGTCAGCACGCTCCTCAACGTCGTAAAATTTGATCAGTACAAACATCAATTAACGATTTCTTCATCAGAAACATTGGACACTTGCTTACTCATCTGTACTTAGCGCCGAGCATATAGTCCATTGATCACATATGGAAATGCCGACTCAATACGTCATTTAAAGAATGCACATGGATAACGATAAACAACCGCTTATTTGGCGTCATAGCACTTCTCAAATCGACAGGGCAGACGAGAACTTGTAGACTAAACAACGCCTTCCTTCACAGACCGCTCGTTAGAAGCAGTCGAAAACAAAACATTGTCCAGCCACGCTATTAGTCAATTTAAATGATGAAGACTTCTCGGGATGTGAATAAATAACATCATTTAGAACATCATTGAAAGTAACCAAGTGCAGATATTCACACGTTTATCAACAGAGATGAGGGAATAGGATATTTCGTTCCAATGCAATGAAATGCATAAGAGCGTTGTTTTTAGCGCCGAGGCGCTAAAAACAACTTCGTAGATCACATCTTGAGTTCTAATCCAGAGGGAAGAGAGTGAAAAAGAGCGCGAGTTTATTTATATACTGCGAAACATCGCTGCCACAGATTGTAAATAAAATTATCGATGAACGATAAAATAATTAATGACAGACGATTTTAATTTTACGGTCAACCAATTAACAACTCGAAATTTTAAAGAAGAGGAAGGGAATTTTAAAGCAGACGAAAATTAAAAGAAATGAAGTGAAACAATTTGGAATATACGAATTCGGCAACAACTTAAATATGAACGATTCTGAAATATTTAAAAAGCTGAAAATAGAATAAAACTGAAAAATTGCGATGAATTAACGAATTTTTAACAGAGAGCAACAATTTTTTAATCAAATTAAGGGAATAAAAAGGGCAATAAATGGAATTGCAAATTAGCGAATTTAAATAAATTTAAATTGCTAAAACCTAAAAAGAACGAACTTTCGCCGTTTTTAACACAAAACCTATTGAAAAGAACCTATTTGGAACAGAAGAATATCAAAAACCTTAACAATTGGAAAATGGATAACTAAAAGAGAATGGCTATGTAAATAAGACCCCTGAACACGTTTAAATTAAAAACAAAATTCCTAAAATTATTAAATATCCAAAAGTATAACCCGACACAGGGAATGCAAAAATGCGTGAAATATTATGAAGTAAATAGTCTGCATAGCTGAGTTTTCAGATCTAAAATTGCTGTTAGGACAGCATAAAACTTATTAAAAGAATCCTATGTGGACAGTACATGACTTTCCCTGCATACTGCAATGACTTTGCTTCTTTCACAGCTTAATGTTGTATGCTTTTCTGGGTAACAACATCTTAAACAATTTCGTATTATTCTATTAACATTTATTCTGTGCAAATATAACTTGATAATTAGAAATATAGCTATCGACCGATAAGTAATATATTTCATATTTAAACGATAACAACCTCTAGAAGCTAATGTTTTGTTATATCAAACCTGTGGTTTGCTTTCCAATCAATAGATTCCTAAAATTTTAAATTAAAATTATTATATATGTTCTCATATGTCAACTTTGTATTTAAGATTTCATTGTTTAATTTGGAAAAAGTGAATCTCGTTACTATGACAATTATCGAATCTAAATGGACGTATAGGAGACAAGACGTTCGGCCAATGGATTAATTCATATATGACTACCTATCGAAAACTAATTGCTCCATCCTCTTTCCAATACGCAATTAATATATCATACCCTAGATACCTTACTAAAGAGTCCTTGTCTCCCAAACCATGAAAATCATTATATTTATAATCAAGATTATTAATATCCCAAAGGGTCAGGAATTATCAAATTAAAATGTTATTTTCCAAGATCTTGAATATTCATCAATTTGACGTCGATTTCATTAATTAAGTGTAACTTCTGCCAATTTGTCGACATTTCTTAAATGTCGCTAAGCATTACATATTTCGTCAAATTGTAGCTAAGCGTTACAGAAGCACAGACAAGCAACGAAATGGTTTTTGGCGAATGGTTGGGTGTCAAAATACAAAACTATTACAAAAAGCATCTTCTTCCGAGAATAAAACGAGCTAGATCTACGAGAAGTATCTTAACAAATTTGTTGTATAAAATTGTATATGGAATATAAACATGGTTCAAGATAGTTATATTTTTTAATTTTATGCAATTTTTTTATAAATATTTTCGAAAAACGTGCAATATCACGAGAAATGTTCTCGCTAGCATTCTAATGTTCATATTATTCGTTTTCTAATAAAAAATTGCACAAGGAATGATTAATTATGTAACATTATTGAAGTTTATGATTTTTTAACACTTTACAACAAAGTTGAAAAGTGTTTATGACTTTGTTCATTCTGTCTGTCTGTCTGTCTGTCTGTCTGTCTGTCTGTCTGTCTGTCTGTCTGTCCGTTAGCACGATAACTGCCGTAAAAATGAGTTTATCAAAATGAAATTTTAGTATGTTGTTCAGACGGTCTGTAGGACCTATGGGAATATAAATAAATAATATCACCCAATTAGTTTTTTATTGAACCCGGGTTGAAAAAATGAAATACATTGAACCCTATGGGACCTAATTTTTCAAACATTTTTTAAGTAAATTTAAAATTCACGAATTGCTTCGAAATTTTTAGGAAATATTCACATTATCCCGTAGAATATATAAAAAAAAATTCAGTAAAATATGTTAAGTAGTTTTTTAATTAAAAAAATTATTTAATATAGGGAAAAAAACAAATTCAATTAAATTCCGACTTTGGGATATCTTCCAGAAAGAAATGAGAGAGATATTATATAATAAATATCTCTCCATTTGTTTTAACGTTTTGCATATGGGAGTGGCTTCATATTTTAAAATAAATTTGGTAGATAACAATTTTTCATTTTTTTTTAAATTTTATATAACTCTTCATGATAAATTTAATTGATGGCATTTTAAATGCACTTTCCTACGTCCTAGAGAGTTAAAATTTGGTACACAGCTTAAATTTGTTGAACATTTTATTCGACAAAAATTTGATGGATCTTTAATTATAGATCATACATTTTTTTCGAAATGACCTGAAAATAATCCCCGTTCACTTCTATAAATCATTGGTGTAATATTGTTAAAAATTCTGATGTGGACAGCACATGTCTTTCTCTGCAGACTCATATTCGTTCTCTTTATTTATTCAATGATAATGTGAGTTTATCTGCACAACATAAGTATTTTAAATGACATTGAATTTACACGTTAAACTTAAATTTGGTTCTCATTTGATAGCTGGACTTATTGTCAAAGGTGGCTTAGCGAAAACGCGAAAAAACTAGAATATCTCAAGAACGGCTAGTCCTAGAGTAATGGGGTTAGTCTTATTCTTTTTATTGTCAAAAATCACATATAAAATAGGAATTTAATTGATATAATTGAGCACACGTAGTCTTTTATTTTTATATATAACGATTTTTGCTGGCCATTTCGCAAAAATAGCCCGTTCCTTTTTCCCGAATCGTAGTAGAATAACCTACAAATGATTTATATACAAAATTTTGTTAAATTTGGTATATAAATCAATTGTAGGTTATTGAAATATTATACTCCAAATTTTGTTAAATTTGGTTCATTAGTTTTTAGCTAGAGTGGATAAAGGCAATTTCTGCGGCCATTTCGCAAAGAAGGCAGATTCTTTTATTACGAATCGTACTATAATCTAATGAACATCAGGATTTCCCACAAAAAACATACCTACCAAATTGCATGAAATTCGGTCCATTAGTTTTTCAATTAGAGTGGATGTAATATCCACACAGACACACAGAAACATACACAGATACACCCTTACACACACAGACGTCTTCCTAAAAGTAGTTTTTTCGTGTTCTAGAATTCCCAAAACGTGTAGATCCTTTGAAAATTCGAGTTCCGATCTTCGGCACAATTCCAATACTTTGAGTACATACACATACACATATATATTATCTGTGTATTATCTGTGTATCTAAATTCCGTGCCTATGCAATTACAATAGTTGTGATTTTAAATGATCCCTAAACTTTTATTATTTCTTCAAGGAAGCCTAATTTTAACATATGCAGAATGCAAATATCTCAAGCGATTGTGAGATGAATTACATAAGAATTGCTGAATTTTTTTCACACAAAATTATTTAGCTCTGGAGTCTGGAATACAAGTTATATGAATGAAATATTCATTGATTTTGCATAAAGAATCAGATGATTTATATTTCGATACAGTTTTAAATATTTAAGTATAATAAATTACTGTAGTACTGTGATAATGTAAAAGATATTACCACTGAATGAATCACATTTTAGAAATTTTTAAATGAAATTACATTTCAGTTGGAAAGTGTTTCATAATCAATGCTTATGCATGATTGATCTTTCTTGTTTATGATAGTTTCAAAATTTCATTCGAGAATTGGGGGGGGAGGGGATATCCGTACATTCAATGCCATTTAAATCCACAGGATTCCAGTATTTACTTACTGTAATAATCGAACTAAATTTTATTCTAAACGCTCCATTTGTAAGATGCCGCAACCAGACTCACAAACATACAAACCCTCAGAAACACAAATTCACAGACATACGCGTCCACATACATACACACACACACACACATTAACATACGTTAACCATGTGGGTCCGTAAGTCCGTAAGAGGTTGGTGGTAGGGGAAGGAGGGTTCTGTCCCTGTAGATGCCTCCCCCACTGGGTTCCGGTCTAAATTGGGTGACACTTCCCGGCCGTCCAAACAGATACCTTACACCTTTCTGATAGGTCGGACGGTCTGGGTCTCAATAACAACAACACATTAACATACATACAAGAACACACACTAACATGCATGCACACACATATGCATTACTTCAAAAACGTTTGATTCGAGTTCCGGGATGCTTGAAATGTACTCTACTGTTGAAAACTCGAATTCAAATTTTCGACCATACTTTCGCTATACATAATACTATGTATATAGCGAAAGTTAAAATTATAAGAAATGTGGATTGGGTAACATCGGCATTTTAATAATCGTGAGCCTCTGACATTTGTTTTCTTTGTCTATGATAAGAACGGTCCCACTCAGAATAAGATCCGCCTTTTAGGAATTAGTTGAACATGTATCAGTTGAACCCGCGCGACAGACGTACGTGACATTTCACAAAAAATTGAACACGGTTGCAAACACCTCGGCTGGGGATTATTAAACATGTTTAAATACAGATTAGAAGGAAAATTGAGTAAAACGCCAAAGTTTAAATACGTTTTACGAATGTTTTAGAAATATTAATTACAATTTAAAGCATTATGCCAGAAATAGTAAGGGAAATAAGCCCCTGTTTTAAAGTTCTGCTAATTGATGTTACAACTTTATTCAGAAATTGTAAAAAAATTCATATATTTAAAATTCATTCACGGGTTTCAAAAATATTTCACAAAACTGGACTGCCCCGCAGAAGCAGGCATATAATATACTCAATATATGTAATACTCGGGATCTTTATGATACGGGAGGCGGTGAATCTACAATTTTTTTGCCTGCTGCCTTGTTTAGCGCAGGTTTCTGGAATCAGAAAATAACTAAAAAAGCCATGTGTCTGAAAACCAACTGAAAATTTTTTTATATAAAATATAATTTTTAAATTTTACAGGAATATATGGGTAGTACGCAAAAATATTTAATATTTCTCTCCTACACTCTAAAGAGATATTCAGAATAATAACACCTGTTTGGGATGCCCAAATATCTTATTTACCTATCACCTTTCCGGCTATAAATAAAGAAATTAGAATGGAATTGGTAGAATTAGTGTCAATATGAAATTCCCACCGAAAAGTTATTTCAATTTCCGTGTTTTTTAATATAAGTCAATTTAGCCCCTTTGGAAATAATAATTTGGGATGAAAAACGCCTTCTTCAAACTTTATCTTGCATTTTTATATTCTTTACATATAAACATTATTTCAATTCTTCAAGAAAATCAGAATGCTAAATATGGGAGTGGACCATTGTGAGCGTGCCCATATACACATTTGATACATGTCCAGGATATTCACATTTAGATCTTGTAGATATTTTCTAAATAATGCTCACATGTGGCAGCAGGTATGGCATCTAAATAATGCTCTTACGCAGCAGGTGATTAAGCATTCTAAAACACTTGTGGGGCTGTTCTTACGTCACTCACTGCTACGAAATATATCCCCGATTCTTCCTTAAGGCCCGAAGAATTCTTTTGGACTAATGGTTATAATGAGGGATCGCCAAGCTCCTGGTTCCGAGTTCGAACCTATCCCCCACCAAGGGGGATTTGCGGCCTCCCACACTCTTCATGTATGAACTTAATTAATCCCTGCTTTAAATCTGGCGCAACGTCAGGTATAGTTTCTAGTAATTGAATATAATTGTCGGGGTTTTTCATTTACTTAACAAGGCGGCCCCGACCGACTGCTCGCTGACGCTCTATAGCCTCTGTCATAAAATAAGTCGACCTTCCCAAATTCTAAAATAAAGAATTTACCTTGGATGCCTTCACATAGGGTGGAGTAAGGCAAGCTTCAGTGGCTCTAGAGTGAAAGAAAATGACATGAGACAAAATTTAATACAATACTTAAATTTAAATTGGCAAAAATTTTATTACCATTCCTTGATTAAATCTTAAATTGGAATTATTATATTTAGATATATGCGTATATATAGCAAACCAATTAACATTACATAAGCACAGTTATATGTTTTAATTTCAAAGAAGCACCTGCTCTTTTTTCAGGTTTAAGTTCTTACTTAGTTAATGCTATATGATTATTAGTACTTAAAATTAGTAATTCCCTCCGTGACCGATATTAACATAGAATAATTAAAGAGTTGCCCCAGTTTGCATAGTAGCGGCTAAAATAATCAGATTGTCAACTCTGTCTTAAATCTACACATCACACAGGAAAATCATAGTGAGGAATGCGTATTACTGATACTCATATCGTATTGCGCACATCATCCTTTTTAATACTCACGGATTAGATGCAGTGGGACACTATGTTTGACGTAGCGATATTTTATGATCAATATGCAGTTCGGGCATTCATCAGAAACTCAGCAAACTGTTTGCTGTCACCCAGTAGTTATTATGCTGAATGTGCACATTTACTAATTACTGTTACTTCAATTGATACATCAAATTCGATTATTGATGGCACATTTGCGTTTAAGACAGGGTGTTCATAGTGGTGCCATAGCAGGATATATTCCACGTAATTAATCGTGTAGCAGCAATGGAGTTGGATAATGCTCCCTTTTTTACGTGTTTACTGCATGCTGGCTATAAACATCGAATCTCTGATAACTCTTGTCACACACTTTCACTCTGTGGGAACACTCTGTTCATTCTCCCTGTAATGTCACATCACCTTTTCTGATTTGTTCTTGGTGTTGGTGCTTGTATGAGCTGTTTATATATGTAACGGACACATTGGTTTACGTGAATGCACTACTTGGTTATGTGCCGCATTTAAAGAGCTTATTATCTTGACTGACACATGTAACAAAAATGTCAGCATGTCGTGCAACATGATATCCCCCTCTGCATGAGAAAAGACCAAAAACAGATGAAAACAATTTCACTCATCAATTGCACCGAGTAAACATCGGTATATGGAGGAAAAAGTTTATCGTTGAACTGAGGAAAGATATCGATACACAGATGAAAAATTATATCGATGCACTGATGAAAATTTATATCGATGCACAGATGAAATGATTTACCTTATGACATGATGCCAACACGTTTATTGGTGTCGTGACCAGGATGTCAATATGTCGTGCGATAGCCTCCATAACTCGTTTCGAGAGGGCCTTTGCTCCTACTCATTGGCTTTTGCTGAGCTCGTTTTGCAAGCTCTTTCGTACTATACGCCTGAAAGGGAAACGCCCTTGTTCCCACTCACCAAAACAACCATTTTTTTAACCCAGCTGACGTACTCACCCGCCTTCGTGCCCCCATTTTCATTGACTCTTCGTCAGTCCCCGGAACTCGGGGGTTCAGCTCCCTATTCGCTGTCCCTTACTAACCGCCGGAGCTCGTCCGGATCTCGCTTTGCGGACCTTCTACCTCTGCCCGCGAAGTGTAAATATGTAACCCCTATGCAGTTATATATGCTTCCTTATGCAGTTTTATCTAACTCGAGGAGTTAATGATAAAAAGTTGGAGAAGCATTGATACAAGTCAGATGCTTGGAAGGAACTTCTTTCTGAGGAAGGCCAAAGCCTACAGTAGATTCCCGAGACATTGATGATGATGATGACATGTCTTCTATTCCTAACATCTATGCACAGAAGAAAAAAAACAGCAATAAAAATTCTAAAAATTGAACAAACTAGAGGTTAGGGATTATTTTCCATAGGTTAACTGGGAAAGTGAAACAAGCGACTGAAGGTAAATAACTTTTTAAGCGCGAAAGTTTTCGTTCTACCAGGTAGGCCATCTCTTAAAAAAAGATTTGATGTGGGCAGCACATGACTCTCCATATATAATGCAATGAATTGACTTCTTTCACAGAGAAAAAATGATGAAAAGATCCACGGTACATTGTTTCTAACGTTGAATTGTACATTTGGGGCTTTTCCTGGTTGACAACATGTAATACTATTTCAAAGTACCTACTTAACTTATATTTCTCGTAACTCTAAATAAACAATTATTAATATTGATAGCATCCTCCATAAGCAATATAGTCTATATATCAAAATATTTTTGTAATTAATTCATCAATTAGCCGTCATTTTCATTAACTTTGACAATATTTTCGTCAATCTGGGGCGAAATATTGCCAAGATGGCGAAACCAAGTTCGCCAAATGTATCGCCAATTGCTTCAGATAAACGGAGAGAAGAGTATTTCTTATATACTGGAAGGTATGCCCGTCATATGATGAAATTCAAAATTTCCAAATCATTACTTCCCATTTGGCGTCATTTTTATCAATTTGGCGACATTTTCCTCACTTTAGCAACATTTAAAAAAACCGACAAGTTGGCGACATCCTGCCAAAATTTTTGCCTAGCGTTTCGGTCGGAGAAACGGGTTATTCTTATAGTCGATTCTTATGTGTTTTCCAGTATATTGAATTCTCATCAATTAGTCGTCAGTTTCGTTGATTTCGCGTCATTTTCACCAATTTGGAGACATTTGCGTCAATTTGGCAACATTTAAAAAAAGCCGCCAAGGTGGCAATATTTCGTCAAATATGTCGCTACAATTTCGCCGAGCGTTATGGACGAGAAATAGGTTATTCTTATAGAAGATAAATGACTATTGGGGTCCAAGTAAAAACTACTACTTGAAGTATTTTCTCTCGTGAATGGGACGTGTTAGACCTACGAGAATGATGTTAACAAATTTATCGTATAATATTACATATGAAAAGTGAACATTTTTACAATAGTTAATTTTTTTTTAATTTTATGTGATTTTTTGATAAATTTATTTGAAAAATGTGTAATATCTCGAGAACGGTTCATTCTGGAGTTCTGATTTTTATGTCAATCGTTTTATAATGAATATTTACATAAGAAATGATTATTTAAGAACATTTACTATAGATTTTGATATTTTGACAATTTTTTCATAATTTCATTAGAAAATTTAGGAGTGTTCTGATCATTGGATTACGTTTAAAAAGCAATAGGTTTCCAGTGTTCACAGATTGTAATTGCTGTACCAAATTTCGGTCGAATCTCTCTATTCGTTCGTGAGATATCGTCTCCACAGACTCACGGACATACACACACATAGACACACACACACAGACATCACCTCAAAAACATCAAATTCGTGTTCAGGTATTCTTGAAACGTGCTCTCTCGACGAAACCTCGAATTTGAGTTTTTTACCCGTCAGAATACTTTCTTTATACATTTCTAGCTGCCTTTGGCGACCAGCCTGTTCGCTACCTTTGAAAATTCTGACCGTGGCAAACACGCTGGCGCGACCTACCAGAAAGGTGTAAGGTAACTGTTTGGACGGCCAGGAAGTGCCAACCAATTTAGACCGGAAACCAGTGGGCGAGGCATCCGCAGGGACCGTACCCTCTTTCCCCTACCACCAACTATTCGGAAGGACTTACGGTCCCACATATTTAACGTGATCGTACTCCGCGTGAACACGGCGGCAGATTTGACAGTGGCGGGAATAGAACCAGGGCCTACCGAGTGCAATTCCCGCACGCCTACGACTGGGCTACCGCGCCCTCCGGACAATCTCCATAACTTTATTTTTATTCACCCAATTTAGACCGGAATCCAGTGTGTGAGGCATCCACAGGGACCATATCCCCCTTCCTCTACCACCAACCTCTCGGAAGGACTTATGGACCCATATGTTTAACGTGATCGTACTCCGCGTGAACACAACAGCAGTTTTGGCAATGGCGGGAATCGAACCCGAGCCTACCGAGTGCAATTCCCGCGCGCTAACCACTGGGATACTGCGCCCTCCGCGACAATCTCCATAACTTTCTTTTTATTCACCCAATTTAGACCGGCACCCAGTGGGGGAGGCATCCATAGGGACCGTACCCTCCTTCCTCTAACACCAATCTCTCGGATGGACTTACGGACCCACATGTTTAACGTGATCGTACTCCACGTGAACACGGCTGCAGTTTCGCGGGAATCTTTGCAGGCGAGAATCGAACCCGGACCTACCGAGTGCAATTCCCGAGTGCAATTCCCGAGTGCCATTTTCAGTTTTTCCTACATAGTCTTGCATTTATTTGGACATTTTGTTCTAGACTTGCTATATTGAAGAAGGAAATCCAAATGATATCTGAAACGTATATCTACTCATTTAGCTTTATTTTTGCTGCATTTTACGTTCTTAATGAGTTAATCTTTTACACTAATAATTTGCCACGAAATGCACCTGCGCGTAATTTCCGACTTCTTAAATGTCGAGTTTTGTCCTTTTTGAAACACCCAGTGTAATGATTAAGAAGGATAGAAATGAAACATAATTGGAATTCTCGCTTATAGGTGTTTGTAATAATCTCCATAAAAATAAAAATGTATTCTTTTATATAATTTATTTTTAGTTACTTTGAATATATCCAACTTTAAAAGCACATTCGTCTTTGTAAACGATGTTGGATTTAAACAAAATTTTATTAAAAAGAACCGGTTGTGATATCAAGGTTCCTTAGGTCTGACGTCATTGGAATGGGATGGGATTTCGTCATTCGTGACGCCATGGTCCAGGCAGGGCTTTGAAAGGAGCTGATAAGCACAGCAAGATTTTGTATTATAATAGTTAAAAAATGTTTCTTAATTTCTGGTGGCAATATCCAGAAATAAACAACCTGAGCAGAGATTTTAAATTATGCTGTGTACACTGGACCCAGTGACGTCCAAGGAGTTAGTGACGTCAGTAGGATAGGATGATAGTCACAGTTAACAAGTTCGGTCCCTCCTGAGAGACTGCGAACAAAATACGCCCGTTTTCTACCCCATTGACATCAAATGGCAGAGCCAGGTAAAAAAAATAATTCAGTCATGTTCGGGATAAGACACCCTAGAGCTTCTATGAACCTTGAAAAGGCCTTTAAAATGAGCTTGTTCAAAAATAAATGTTCAGATATTTTGTATTAAATTAATTTAATTATGTTAAATATTTATTCAGTAATTCTTTATAGATTTAATGCTGAATTAAGAAGTATTCTTTTACATTTTGTTGTAAAATATGTTTCATTTGATGAAAGCTGTAAGTTACGCACTATATTAAAACGATCTTCAAACAATTATGTATAAATAGGAATAAATATAAATTTAATAAAAGATAATTTAACACTATAAAGAATGTTAGAATGTATCTTGCAAAGCCTTGGGGCACTGAGATCCACTTTTGATATGCACTCGAGCTAAAGACCGACCTCAATCTATAGCTAGCATAACGTATTAGCAGAGATGTATTTTAGGTGAGATGGAGGTATCAATTTTCTCCTCCAAATTGAAAATTTTCAAGGCAATATCTCCATGAAATAAAATTGTAAATTTTTGTTTTTAGGTATTTTAAACAAAAATATCCCAGAAAGCCTAGGCAAATGTTTATTTAAAATACAGCGCTAATCTTTCTTAATAAATGAAGAAGTCTGTCTGTGTGAATGTGTGTACATGGAGTTTGTAGCGTGCTGTAAGGTCATGCAATTTGGTAAACAGGTACTTCAGGACCCAAATAGGTGCAACATGGGCGTCATTTGTTGGCAACGACTAGTAATACTTTCCAGTATATAACAATTGAGAGAGAGAGAGAGTAGTTTCTTTTATTTGAAATGTTGCATTGTTAGATAATGTGAAATTTAACAGAAAATGTAAATAATAAAAAAAAAAAAATCCTGCTATATATATTCACCACTTTTTTAAAGAAATAAATTCATGTAATAAAATATATTTTCTAAATAAATGGATTATCTTCAAATAGAAAACAATTTAAAACTCTAATACTTTTTTACTTGAACTCTAATGTGGCCAATACCGTCATTCCATTTCAATGCTCAGCTCTAAACACCAAATTGACGCGGCACTGAGCGCGGCTTAAATTTGGAGGATGACGTTTCTGTCTCTCTCGGCGTTCATCTGCTCCTATTTTAATTATTTTTGCTCGTATTTCGAAATTTTTTCGTGATATCTTAACCTTAAACCTAAAATAATTTTTTTATTCCTTATTATTCAGGGAATGATTTTTATTCATCTATTTATTTTCCATTTTTAAGTCATTTTTTTCTGCTCAAATGATGTCATGGGTTCAAATATTGGCACAAATCGGAGGTTAAAGTCATTTTGACTAGGAACTCCTCATCTGGAACACATTGCGACTGGAAAAATTGTTCTTATAGAGAAAACTTTAAATCCAGAAAGTTGTAACGCAAAAGGGTGCAGTTGAAATAATAGGTACACTTGCAAAACGCCAACAAACTGTTCTTTGAAAAACGGAAGCTGTTTTAACAAACTGTTTAAAAGAAACCAGGTGATGATGAATGATGGAATATCGTTTTATATAGTTTCGTTTGTTTTTACGAACGGGAAACTTAGACAGCAGACTGTCTCGCAGTGTGTGTGTGTGTGTGTGTGTGATGGTGGTGAATAGGGGGGGAGGGGTGTTTATTTTGTTGTGTAGTGCGCGGCTAATAAATAGTAATGGGAATAATAATTATTTTGTTTTATCAGTTCTAATTGCTTGATTAATAATACTGAATTTGATTAGCTGCTAATTTTTAATAAGTGCTACTTTTTAATTTGCTTTATCCGCTACTTCTAAAAATCTAAACTATTCAAGAGCTGAATACAATATGGAGCAATTGTTCCCTATTGTCAAAAAATGAATTCAAGTTTGCACCTGAAAGGAAGAATGAAAAACGCATACGCCTAACCAATAAGCGTTTTCCCCCCAATGTCAAGGCACTCGATGTTAAAACATTTGATAAAATAGCTGCCGGAGCGTGAACTCTTTTGCGGTCATACCATATAGCCCCGGTGTACCACAGGGACCGGATCACACTGCATCCTTATAGCAACCCAATTTAGACCGAACCTAATGGGGATGGCAGCCACATGGTTCGTACCCTCTTCCCTTGCCCATCACCTTGCAGAAGAAATTTCGGTCATATAGATTTATCGCGCCCATACTCCGCGTAGACACGGGAATAGTTAGATGGCGGTAAGGATCGAACTCGGGTCTTCCTTGCGCGATCCTCTCGACATAGGCTATCCCGGCTTCGTAAGTCAATAAAAGTCGGATATCATGCATTTTTGGAAGTTCCCATGAGTACTTGAGTCCTTTAGGCTACTGTAAGCACTACAAATGACTGTAAAGTTAAAACCTCGCTAAAACAGTTAAAAGTTAAAACAACATACGACAAGTTAGTAGTGGTATCAACCGGTTTCGGAAACAAAAACCAGTCTCCCTCTTCAGAATAAAAGGACATATCAACCATATCATTAAATAGAAGGAAACGTCTATCTTGATTTAAACGATCGACTTTTGTAAAATATTGCACTCCTATTGCTGATACCGGTATGCGTGGACCGGTTTCACACTTTTTAACATTCTTCAGCGTGGAATAGCAGCAAAAAACTTGTTAGATGCCACATTTGCATTTTTGTGCATCTCTATGGAGGATACACACTGAGTTAATTATATTAATGACTAATTTGGGAGGATATGCCTATTGTTGTAGTATTAAATAATTCTTTAAAGTGTACTCGTTTATAATTATCTTCACGCATTTTAATAATTCTGAGGGCTTAGTGGTATATAATATTTCTAAACACAGAAATATTCAAACAAGATTCCAAATGCTTAATTTTAGAAGTATTAAAATAGAAATTTAGAAATATATTTTTTTATCATATAAGTTTATAGCCAGATAATTATTTTGTATATCTAAATGTAAATTTAAAAGTTAGAAACGTTATAATAACTATTACTAGCAGTTAATTACAGATTATTAGGATAAAATTTGAATGTAATAGGATAATTATTAAGGGATAAACATAAAATATAAGCTAAATATTTATACATGACCATATTATGCAAACCGTGAATATAGTTTCTCTCATAGACGTATAAATAAAAGTTAGCCAATAATTATGAGGCACCCCCTCCCCCCCTTGTGGGATACCAAACTGTTACTTAAAAAAAAAGAACTACCATGCTGAATGTAAATTTTATAGAGAGTGAAATTGAGTAATTTTTTGAAAGGTATAATGAATATTTAAGGGTAATATTATATTCAATAACTAAAAAAACACTTAGTGCAATATATAAAATAATCTTGAGCAACGTATTTAAGAATAAATAAGATAGTAAAACAGCATGCAGACAATAATGCAGCATGACTTAAAATTTAGGAATATTTGGTTTTTGATGTTATCCAAAATTAGCGTAATATCGCAAAAAGGTTGTATCATAAAAATACTCCATACGTTTTTAAATATCAAATTGTGTATAAAATATAACTATTCAAATAATACTATGCTTATAAAAAATATTTTTTACAATTTCTTTAGAAACGAAATGCTGTAACTAATGACGAGGGCCATCGTCTCAATTTATCATCCGCGACAATCATCAGGTGAATACACTTCAGACTTTTTGTAATTTCGAATCAAAATTATCACACTTTTATGTTGTGGCCCCGGAATTAGTGACTACAGGATTATAGGATACAAGAACGAGTTCAATCGGGATGATATCAGCTTTTTTCAAAGCAGTAATAAGGGCAAACAGGAACTAAATACAAATAATAACTTTCTAACTACCTTGCAACGTCCTAAAACTATCGTCAGATACATTAAAACATAATATAAAATAACAACGAATTCACACATAAGAAGGATTGGTATTGTTACGATGTATCTTCTGGAATCACGGGTGTATGCTCAGGATACAAGAATGAGTCCAAATTTCTGGATAACTAGCACGTTTATTTACAAGCACGTAAACAGGAACAATATACAGTAAAACAGCACTTAAATGTGTCACTAATTTCACAATATAGCAGATACTATTCTCGAAACATTAACGAATATCACAGTTCAATGTAGCTCGTATCACGTCAGCTGCCCTCCAACTGAGGGATGACTCCTTTTTATAGACTCTCTATAGAAACTTCTTTAATTCTCTCATATCTCGTAGAATTCTAGAATTCTCTCTTATCTCGTTGAATTTTAGAATTCTCTCATATCTAGTAGAATATTCGCTATTTCGATGTATTTCTCGAACTTTCCAAAAGTTGCCAAATTGTCGATAAATCGCCAAATCTGGCAACCCTCTTTAGAATTTCAGCATCTGTCAACTCTATATTCCCGTCATAGGAAAGGTTGCCTGTGCAGGTGTTTTCCCTATCTGGGTTTCAAAGGTGACTAGGTGACTCAGTGAGAGAATTTTACAACAGTCTTCTAAGCAGCATTTAACAGTCTTCTAAGCAGCATTTAAGGGGACGGTGAACGTTGAATTTTTTTTTATTTATTTATTGACATATAAACGTGAAAATTTGTATAAATATTCCTCTTAACATTACTATATACAATACCATTCAAATTTTTTTTTCAATTTTGTTATAATTTTGTATTTTATTAACTTAACTTTTTTAACGAAAATTTGAAAATGCTCCTTGCATGCCATTTGTTCACATTTTTGATTAATTTTACATTATGATCGCTCAAAAACAGATTATGAAGAATTTGGGTATTAATTTTTAAATCCCTCAGAAAGTTAATTTTTTTTTTAAATATTTTTCTGCATTAAAACATAATTTTCATCCTTTAATTAGGTTCTTATTCACTTTTAATTACCTTAATAAAATGCAATTATAAAATGCATACTCAGTTTCATTAAAAAGTATGAGAGGTGTCTTCTTGCCAAATTTCATGCATCTCAGACAAAAATTAAGACGCATGGAGCAATTTAAAAATGTAAAACCTTTGAAAATTCCGTTTCGAAAAAAATGCATTCAACCTTTTGTTTACGGGTGGTGACAGCGTCCATCCCAAGCGAAGAACCTCCCAAAAAGACAGGTTGACATACCCTATCCCAAACAATTCGACCCCCTTTGCAGGCATTGGCGTCCATGGAAATCGCTGACAGAAACATTGTACATTGTTTCTGATTTCCATGGACGCCAATGCCTGCAAAGGGGGTCGAATTGTTTGGGATAGGGTATGTCAAATACCTGTCTTTTTGGGAGGTTCTTTGTTTGGGATTGAAGTTGCCCCACCCGTAAGCAAATGTTAAATGTGTAAAATAATGTTATATATTAAAACTTTTTTTAGTCAATTTTTGCTCATTTCAGCGTCCACCATCCCCTTAACAGTCTTCTAAGCAGCATTTAACAGTCTTCTAAAGTAGCGACAGAATTTTTCACCTTGAAAATTATTCACACACTGAACTAACAATGTCATTACTACAGCTCTTAAATGGCTTCATCGAAAAATCTGGGAAACTCGCGATTATAAATGTAAATATACAGAAATAATTAAACGGTTGCTCATTATTACGGCGCGGATTTTGATGAAATCTGCATTTTTTTTTCATTTTTGGCATTTTTTTAACTTTTCCCTTTTATGGGCATTTTTGAGCATTTTCAGGCATTTTTAGCATTTTTGAGGCAATATTTAGCATTTTTATAAGATTTCCTATATTTAGGGATTTTTTTTCATTTTTAGTTTTCTATACCTTCTGTTGCAATGGGTGTATTTGCTAATTCCCGTCTTAGCATCTTTACAAGCAAACCCCCTGGGCCGCAACACGTCTTCCCGTTTTGTGGTGCAAACAGGTATTTTCACGGTATAAAAACTTATATTCCGACAATAGAAGATCTTTTACATTTGAGAACATTAGGAAACAAATAATAATTCAATGTAATTCCGATGTTATCATGGGAAATTAAATTATCGCAGTTCAGGATAATAAAAGTTTTAAGTCAGGTATTTATACATATAAATTTTTTATTACAACAATTTAAATTATTTGTATTTATTCAAAACTTTCGAAATTTGCATCATGAATTAGCTAAATTTATTTTTCATGTCGTTCTTTTCTTAAGTTCATAATAATGTAAAACTTTAAGAGCATTTTTAAGGCATTTTTTCACTATTTTAAGGGCATTTTTAAGGCATTTTTTCACTATTTTAATGGCATTTTTAGTGAATTTTTAGGTTATCAAAATCCGCGCCTTACTCATGATCATGAACGCCGGTATGATGAAAAAGTAAAATAATCGCGGAAGGCAGTGAATGTCAAAACTTCCCACACTAGATTTTATTTTGTTCCGCATTCTTATGCCTTTGAGTCATAAAATCTATTTAAATATTTACAATTCGGTTTCCAGCGATATCTTTCGATTTCTCTGGAAATATTCTGGAAACCCTCGATTCATGAAAATAACCCATTTAAAACCTGCCTCTCAAATTCTAAGCTTTTAATACACTTTCTACGAGTTTTCCCATTTCCTGTGGGATACATATAAGTGAACTACACGATCCACGTTGAATATTCAATCGGAATAAGTTGTCGCTTTCTAAATAAAGTCCAACAGATCCAGTTCATCTCCGGAAATGGAAAAAGAGACGAGGTATTCCAGAGTGCCGACGAAGAATATTTCTACGCTTATAACATTGAGCAGGATTTAATAAAACATAACCATATCTTAAATTCAGGCAAACACATCAAGAGCAATTTCGTATTCTGTACGGTACATAAGTATGTACATGCATACTGTTGAGGAAGATAACAAACATGAAAAGAAACAAATAAAAATTATCCGTCCTCGATATTCTGCCATCGTTCAGTAGATACATTGGAATAACGTTCAATAGAGAATAATATCACCTATATATTCATATGATAGAAAAAAAAAACATGCATAAAGAGCAGTTTTTGTATCCAATTCAACAAACTTCAAAATTCCAATGGCAACACCCAATATTGAAGCTATAAACAAATTTTACATACCCAAATTAGTCTACATGTAAACTTTTAGAAAGTAACTGTCGTTATATCCGAATATCGTTATATCCGATATATGGTTTAAAATATAGAGATGATTCGGTATTCGTCTCCATATTTAAAACCTCAACTGTCTTACTGATTCCGAAACTAAATTTCAAAAATCTTTCATCCAGCCATTATTCAAAGCACATAAGCACTACTTAAATTAAAAAGCACCTCAATCCATAAGAAAAATCAATCATGCATTGATTATGAAAGCATTGATCAAAGCATTGATTATGAAACACTTTCCAACTGAAATGCAATTTTATTTAAACATCTCTAAAATACGATACATTTAGCGGTGATATATTTTAAATTATAGCAGTAGTACAATAATTTGATATATTTGAAATCTTAAAACTTCATCTAAAGAATCCAGAGCTAAAGAATTTTGCGTGAAAAAAATTCAGCAATTCTTATACAACTCATCTTACAATCACTTGTTTATATTCTGCATCCATTAAAATTAATCTTTGTTGTAGAAATAATCAAAGTTTAATGATCATTTAAATTCAATATTGTAATTGCGTTGGCGCAGAATATAGATGCACAGAAAATACGCAAAAAAACAAAAGCTGTTTTAGGACGGATGCAACACTAAATATAAACTTAAAAGAACTTTAAAAATCACGATTTTTACACTGGGAAAAAAAGATGGATGCAGTATTATATTTTGAAGTGGGTCACGTGATCACTTCCTATAATATGGGTGTAATTATTATTATAACTTTTATTTAGGAAACTACTGAGCATATTTTGCTAAATTTTTTTTATATATTTTATGAGATAATTTGAATATTTCCTATGATTTTCGAAGCAATTTGTGAATTTTAACTTCGCCTAAAAATGTTTGAAAAATTAGGTCCAATAGAGTTCAATGTATTTCACTTTTTCAACCCTGATTCCATCCAAAACTAATTGGATGATATTATTCATTTACATTCCCTTATATCCCACAGATCGTCTCAATAACATATTAAATTTCATTTTGATAAAGTCTTTTTACGGCAGTCATTGTGCGAACGGACAGACAGACAGATAGAATTAACAACGTTATAAATATTTTTCAACTTTGTTGGAAAGTGTTAAAAATGGGCCAGGTCTGACTTTTAACTATTAAATCCTTTTTCTTTACATAAGCATTTTCTCCTCTTTCTTCATAAATTAAGCAATGCAAAATAGTAGTAAAGTGCAATATTCAAACAATACCAGACAATAAAAGTTCTTTTACAGTATTATAGCAATGATATTTTATATTTTTCAGACGTCGAAGGATTCTAAATCTATTGATAACAATAAATTGGTAAGTACATAAAAGATAGCTTATATTTTAAATACTATTAAAAAATCTGATGCAGTTTTAAATGTTAAGTATTTTACCTACTAAGGATTATTACACTTTATGCGTAGCACTTAAAAAGAATATGAATAAATATGTTAAATTAATTTCCCAGACTTTTATTCATATCATATAAAATATTTTTATCATCAAGCTGATTACTTTTGAATGCGTTGCTAAAACAGAAAGAAAAAAAAACCAACATATTTTTTATCTTTATATCAATCCCCATAGGCAATATTCATTATGAAATTAGTATTAAAAAATTTGAACAGCCACTTTGATATATAGTGATGATAATAGTTTCAGAAGTTTTTTTTTATATGAATATGAAAAGTTTCAGCTCTCTTTTTTCTCTATAATTTTGATCAAGGATAATATTTGAAGTCGCAAAATTACTTGGATTTTTAGGGCGCACTTATAATACACGTTTTATCAATTTTTTATAGCTTTCTATAAAAAGTATTGTTTGTCATATTAAATAAAGGGCAAGTTTCCAAAATTTTCTCTGGAATGTAATTTTACAAGTCAGTTAGTTTTTTGCTGATAATAGATGTCTAAAGCCATTGTAATGATAATTTTTTTAATATAGTAAAGAAAAAAATAACCTGTCGGGAGGAAAGATTTCAAAATTTGCATAGTCATATAAAAAATCCTTCCAAATCAATTTCCAATATAACAAAATTCCTCTATAACGAAAAAATCGACGCACCAAGAAGGAGTTGTCCGATTGTAATGAAATTTCGTATGTAAAAACATTTTGAGCGAACATGCAAATGAATAAAATTTGATGTCCAATGAATAAATAGTGGGAGCTCCAGCGCATCAGAACTGCGCATTCAGCAGGTGTATATCTGGGCAGATGTATATCTGCAGGTGGGTATGGTTTGGGCTGAAATCTCCTTTGATAGACGGACCCCTTTGATAGTAATTTCTGGCACACTGACAGCACAGCGGTACGTAGACAACATTCTACGGTTGTGTTACCGTTCCTTTTGCGGCACCCCGGATTTACTTTTCAACAAGACAATGCCCGGCCGTACACACGGCACATGTTGCTATGAATTGTCTTCAAGCTTGCCCAACACTTCCTTGGACAGCTAGGTCTCCTAATCTCTCTCCCATAGAACATATTTAGGACGTTATGGGAAGGCGATTGCAACCATCTCTGAATGTTAACGATTTAGCCAGACAGATGGAGACAATTTGGCAAGATCTTACCCATCCGTGAACTTTATCAATCTATGCCACGCCGGGTGACATCTTGCATCCAGGCCAGAGGAAGACCAACGCCTTACTGACTTCCTCCCTTTGTATACGGTCAAACTCTAAATCATTGAATTGTTCTGAAATTTCAATCGCTTCTTTTTCTATGTATGTTCTTCACCTCCACCAATTTTTATCACAATTGGTCAACTCCTTCTTGATGCGTCGATTTTTTTGTTATAGAGTGTATATCAAGATTTCTATTCATATTTTATTAGAATATTAAATACATAATTCATATTGCATGCAATAAGTTATTCAATAAAGACAAATTACGCAGATTTTATTTGGATTGCTTGATAGTAACGTAATAAAAGAAAAATAAGCGTGACAAATAGATTATTTCGGAAGATGTACATAAAAGTCAGAAAAACTAATTTAACAGCAGGGGGATTAATTTGCATACATACTCGCAAATCCAGAAAAGGTTGGACTAAATAACTTAAACACATAGTTAGAGAGAATGAGATAAAACTCCTATGGATAAAACGTTTGAAATGCCATATCACTTTGAGAATTATATCTAGCTATCGCTAGTGTTTGTAAAGTGCCTTTTGTTTCCATTTGACACACAAGAATCATAGCATTGAGTATATGTATTTTCAATTATTTTTTAATTAAGTTTCCTTAATTATCAATCTAATTAATCAGTATTGTTTTACAGTTGTAGGATAGAGTTCAGAATATCGGGAGATAAAAATAAATTGAAAGGTATAATAATATTGAATACGTAGGAATATTCCTTATTGTTTCAGTTCTTATTTGCATTGCGCTATTAATTTATTTATACAAAATTCTCAGTTTAAATAAATATTTTAAGCCTTTTACCATAGAAATACATATAATGCAGGTACGCTTATCGCAGCGCCACCTGTATTGTTGTCTACAATGATATTGACATTTTCTCAGTATGGAGTTTTAACTTCTCACCTTTACCTCCATGGACTTAAAACTTGGTATTCGAGGTAAATTCCAAATCTGGCGTAAAAGTTGGGCATTGCCATTAAAATTTTTGAAGTTGGTGCGCATTTAGACATGATGATGGCATCATATGCAAATTTTAAGCATATTGTTTCGAACTTGAAAAACGCTCCTGAGTCTCTTTCCCCTCCCTCTTCTTATTTCCGTCTCTTTTGAAGACCGGACGGAGAAAATACCTGTAAATTCTTCCTCATGACGCGAACGTAGGGTTGCCAGAATTCCGAAGTTTGAACAAAGGTTGACAGATTTGACGCTCTATCGCCAATTTGGCGACTTTTCGAATATTCGATAAAGACCGCGAAATAACCAATATTCTATGAAATATGGAGAATTCCAGAAGTTTCTATAAAGAGACAGTGAAAGGAGTCATCACTCCGTTGGAGAGCAGTTAACGAGATACGAGCTCAACGCCAACGTTTTAAAAATAGTATCCGTTATTTTGTGAAATTAGTGAAGCACTTAAGTGCTGTTTTACTGTATATAGTTCCTGTTTATGCTGTGCTTGTGAATAAACGTGATAGTTACTCAGAAGTGTGGACTCATTCTTGTACACTGATAGAACGTCCACGATTCCAAAGGATACGCCGTAACAATATGTAATTGTAGAGGATATTATTCCCCAGAACTACTAAGTCTACTTTGAACATTCAGTTGGTATATGTTGTAAATAGAGTTTCTAAATACATTTCTACATATCTAATTCATCTCTAAAAAGAAACTTCTTTATCCCAAAGCATCAAAGTAGACTATTTCTACACTTATAATGCTCTGCAATAGTTAAAGGAAACATAACTACATTTTAGATTTTCCATAACTATAATTACGTGCATCTATAAGTTATCCCAACAAAATTATCTCTAAATTGAAATAAATATAAAAACAAAAATAACCTCTCTATTTTAAAATAAATTAATAAGAGTGTAGCTCAACTCGATTTTATCATATCAGAATACATTTCTAGTGGCTTTTTATTTTTATTTTACAAGGAAAATTTTGAAAATTCGGTGTCATGTTTCCAAATGATTATAATTATAGCGTGTTACCCTTCACTTTAAAGGGCTTCTTCTTCAACCCAGACTGTTCGATCTACTCGAAGGTGTAAGGTAACTGTTTAGACGGCCGAGAAGTGTGACCCAATTTAGACTGAAACCCAGTGAAGGAAGCATCCACAAGGACTGTACCCTCATTCCCTTAGCACTAACCTCCCGGAGGGAATTACGGAATCGCATGTTTAACGTGATCGTACTCCCACGGTGACAGTTTGGGCAGAGTCGGGAATAGAACTCGGGTATTTCCAGTGCAATCCTCGCATGTTAACCACTGGACTGTCTCACTCCCCCGAGCACAGACTTAAATTACAAAACACAGAGGATCACATGTTGCGCCACAAAATAGGCATTTAATCGCACCTTAGACGTGCGTATTGCGCCTTGGTCCCGGCGCCTAAGCACATCGAAGACTACGTCTAACACGGTCGCAGATCTTCAAACTCTAAGTCATGAAGTGAATAAGAACCTAATTAAAAGATGAAAATTATGTTTTAAAGCAGAAAAATATTTTTAAAAAATTAAATTTCTGAGGGATTTAAAAATGAATACCCAAATTTGTTCATAATGTGTTTTTGAGCGATCATAATGTAAAATTAATCAAAAAATGTGAACAAATGGCACACAAGGAGCATTTTCAAATTTTCGTTAACAAAAATTAAATTAAAAAAAAATACGAAATTATAACAAAATTGAAAAAAAAATTGAATGCTACTGTATATAGTAATGTGAAAAGGAATATTTATACAAATTTTCACGTTTCTAAGTCAAAAAATAAATTAAAAAATTTCAACATCCACCGTCCCCTTAAATGCTGCTTAGAAGATTGTTGTAAAATTCTCTCACTGAGTCACCTAGTCACATTTGAAACTCAGACAGAGAAAACACCCGTACAGGCAACCTTTTCTATGACGGGAATATAGTGTTGCCAGATGCTGAAATTCTAGAGAGGGTTGCCAGATTTGGCAATTGATCGACAATTTGGCAACTTTTGGAAAGTTCGAGAAATACATCGAAATAACGAATATTCTACGAGATATGAGAGAATTCTAGAATTCTACGAGATATGAGAGAATTAAAGAAGCTTCTATAGAGAGTCTATAGAAAGGAGTCATCACTCAGTTGGAGGGCAGCTGACGTGATACGAGCTACATTGAACTGTGATATTCGTTAAAGTTTCGAGAATAGTATCTGCTGTATTGTGAAATTAGTGACGCATTTAAGTGCTGTTTTACTGTATATTGTTCCTGTTTACGCTGTGCTTGTAAATAAACGTGTTAGTTATCCAGAAATTTAGACTCATTCTTGTATCCTGAGCATACAATCACAATTCCAGAGGATACATCGTAACAATACCAATTCCTCTTATATGTGAATTCGTTGAGCATTTTATTATGTTTTGATGTATCTGACGATAGTTTTAGGACGTTGCAAAATAGTTAGAAAGTTATTATTTGTATTTAGTTCCTGTTTGCACTTATTACAGCCTTGAAAAAAGTTGATATCATCCCGATTGAACTCTCTCTTGTATCCTAAAATCCGGTAATCATTAATTTCGGGGCCACAACATAAAAGTGTGATAATTTTGATTCAAAAATACAAAAAGTCTGAAGTGTATTCACCTGATGATTGTCGCGGATGATAAATTGAGACGATGGCCCTCGTCATTAGTTACAGCATTGCGTTTCTAAAGAAATTGTAAAAAATATTTTTTATAAGCATAGTATTATTTGAATAGTTATATTTTATACACAATTTGATATTTAAAAAGGTATGGAGTATTTTTATGATACAACCTTTTTGCGATATTACGCTAATTTTGGATAACGTCAAAAACCAAATATTCCTAAATTTTAAGTCATGCTGCATTACTGTCTGCATGCTGTTTTACAATCTTATTTATTCTTAAATACGTTGCTCAAGTTTTCTTTATATATTGCACTAGTGTTTTTTTTTTTACTTATTGAATATAATATTACCCTGAAATATTCATTATACCTTTCAAAAAATTACTCAATTTCACTCTCTATAAAAATTACATTCAGCATGGTAGTTCTTTTCTTTTAAGTAACAGTTTGGTATCCCACAAGGGGGGAGGGGGTGCCTCATAATTATTGGCTAACTTTTATTTATACGTCTATGAGAGAAACTATATTCACGGTTTGCATAATATGGTCATGTCTAAATATTTAGCTTATATTTCATGTTTATCCTATAATAATAATCCTATTACATTCAAATTTTATCCTAATAATCTGTAATTAACTGATAGTAATAGTGATTTTAATGTTTCTAACTTTTAAATTTGCATTTAGATATACAAAATAATTATCTGGCTATAAACTTATATGATAAAAAAATAGATTTCTGGATTTCTATTTTAATACTTCTAAAATTCAGCATTTGGAATCTTGTCTGCATATTTCTGTGTTTAGAAATATTATATACAACTAAGCTCTCAGAATTATTAAAATGTGTGATGATAATTATAACCGAATACACTTTAAAGACTTATTTAATACTACAACAGTATGAATATCCTCCCAAATTAGTCATTAATATTATTAACTCAGTGTGTATCCTCCATAGAGGTGCACAAAAATGCAAATGCGGCATTTAACAAGTTTTTGCTGCTATTCCGCGCTGAAGAATGCTGAAAACTGTGAAACCGGTCCACGCATATTGGCATCAACAATAGGAGTGCAATCTTTTACAAAAGTCGATCGTTTAAATCAAAATAGGCGTTTCCTTGTATTTAATGGTATAGTTGCTATGTCCTTTTATTCTGAAGAAGGAGCTTGGTTTTTGTCTCCGAAACCGGTTGATACCACTACTAGCTTGTTGTATGTTGTTTTAACTGTTTTAACGAGGTTTTTAACTTTACAGTCATTTGTAGTTCTTACAGTAGCCTAAAGGACTCAAGTACTCGTGGGAACTTCCAAATATGAATGACACGTCTACGAGGAGTATGGACACAATAAATCTATATGAACGAAATTTCTACCACGAGGTAATGGGCAGGTGAAGAGGGTATGAGCCAAACAGTTTCCATCCCCATTAGGTTCGGTCTAAATTGGGTCAATATAAGGATGCAGTGTGATCCGGTCCCTGTGGTGCACCGGGGCTATATGGTATGACCGCAAAAGAGTTCACGCTCCGGCAGCTATTTTATCGAATTATTTAATATCAAGTACGCCATTGGTGGGAAAACGTTTATTGGTTAGGCGTATGCGTTTTTCATTTTTCCTTCCAGAGGTAAACTTGAATTAATTTTTAGACAATAGAGAGCAATCACTGCATATTTTATACAGCTCTTGAATAGCTTACATTATTAGAACTAGTGGGTAAAACTAATTAAAAAAATAGCAGGTATTAAAAATTTGCAGCTAATGAATTTAGCATGATTAATCAAGCAATCAGAACTGCTAAAGTAAAATAATTATAATTCTCATCACAATTTATTAGCCGCAACCTATGCAGCAAAATAATCAAATTCAATAGGATTAATCTAGCAATCAGAACTGCTAAAGTAAAATAATTATAATTCCCATTACTATTTATTAGCGGCACACTATACAACAAAGTAAACGCTTTTCCCTCCCCCCCCCCCCCACACACACACCAATCACCACCACCACACACTCGCTCTTCGAGACAGTCTGCTGTCAGCGTTTTCCGTTCGTAAAAGCATACGAAACAATGAAAACCGATATTCCATCATTTATCATCACTTTTTTTTTCAAACAGTTTGTAAAACAGCTTCGGGATTTCAAAGAATAGTTTGTTGGCGTTTTGCAAGAATACCTATTATCAGAGACCGAGATAACGCTTATATATAACGCGTATTTTACGCTGTAAAATAAGCAAACACGCTTTATAAATTAAGTAATGCGTATTTCCAAGCACCGATTTTTTAAACAAAAAAGAAAAAAAATATATCTTTTAGAATCGCAAATTAAACAGACAATATAACAATTTTAAAATATTTCATCATGAATTATATGATTAGTTATTTTGATGAGAAAAGAACATTGTTAATTATACTATGACGAATTTATATTTAAAGATTGCTACTATACTTGTAAAAGTGACGGGAATTAAAAAAATGCGATCCTAAAAGTCCAAAATTTAGTAAACATTTTAAAACTCATTTCATAAAGTTTATAAGGTATATCAATTGCGCTATCACATATATACAATGTATTTTGTTTATAAACACAAATAAAGAGTATGGTGCATTTCTTAAATCTTTTTCTTTTTCAGCATGGAAAAGTCAGAAATTTTTATCCTGTTAGGCGATGACCCTTGAAATTTCTTTTTTATACAAAATACAATATATTTATTAAATACCTGGAAATTTGAGGGTAATTGTACATTTATAAAAAAAATTACTCCGCTGAGAAGCAAAATACACCTTCAAATCAAATCAAGAAGTATTTTTACTCTTCTGGAAAATTTCTAGCTCGATCTCTACCTATTATTTCAACAATTGAACTGCACCCCTTTCGGTACAGCTTTCTGAATTTAAAGTTTGTGGTATCAAAATGAGTTTTGTTTTGTTTTTTGAAAATGTGTTTTATTAAATGAATTTATCTCGTTAAAAATGCGTGATTATTTATAGCGGAAAATGTTGTTTTACATTTTCTGTGAAATTTCGCATTATCTAACAGTACAATATTATAAAAATGCTTGATTCGTGAACAGGGATGCTTGAAACGTGTTCTCCCGTCGAAAACTCGAATTCGAATTTTCGATCCCGTCACAATACTTTCCTTATACATTATGTATATAAGGAAAGTAATATCCGATCTAAAATTAAAAAATCTGATGTGGGCAGCACATGACTTTCCTTATGTAATGCAATGAATTTACTACTTTTACAGTAATTTTAACAGATTATTTTTATAGTAGTTATTTATATTCTTTCCAAGATATTGAATTTTATTCAATGAGTCGTCATTTTCCATGTCGTCATCATCAATGAGTCTTCAGTGATTTAGCGTCATTTTTATTCATTTGGCGAGATTTTCGTTAATTTAGCAACATTTAAAAAAGTCGCCAAGTTGGCGACATTCCACCAAATTCGTCGCCAAAATCTTGCCAAGCGTTATGGATGAAGAAATCACTTATTCTTAAAGCAGATAAATTACTATTGGCGTTCAAATACAAAAGTATTAGTCAAAGTATATTTTCTCGTGAATGGAACGAGTTAGATCCACGAGAATGATGTCACCCAATTTATCGCATGATCTTACATATGAAAAGTGAACATGTTTCTCAACAGTTAATAATTTTTTTATTAATTTATGGGAATTTTTGATAAATTTATTTGAAAAATGTGCAATATCTCAAGAACGGTTCATGTTAGCGTTTTAAAATGTATGTCAATCGTTTTCTAATGAAAAATTACATAAGAAATGTCTATTTGCGTAACTTTATTAGCGGTTTTGAATTTTTGACGATTTTTTCAAAATTTCACTCGAAAATTTAGGGGGGTTCTAAACATTCGGTTGCGTATAAAAACAATAGGCTTCCAGTATTTACGGATTGTGATTTTTGTACCATATTTCGTTCGAATCGGTCCATTCGTTCTTCAGTTATCGTCTCCACAGACTCTCTGACACACGCACACACACACACGCACATACTTTCACACACGCACACACACACACACACATACTTTCACACACACACACACACATACTTTCACACACACACACACACACGCATACTTTCAAACACACACACATCACTTCAAAAATGTTTAATTCGTGATCAGGGATGCGTGATCAGGGATGCAGATATTACTATGCTTGAAACGTGCTCTCCCGTCGAAAACTCGAATTCGAATTTTCGACCCCGTCACAATAACTTTCCTTATACATTATGTATATAAGGAAAGTAAAAACAAGAAATAATACTTTCTCTCTTTCTATCTATCTCTTTATCTTTTCTGTCTCTCTCTCTCTCTTTCATTTGTTAGATAGTGGAAAGTATTACTAGCCGTTGAGAAGACATAACGCCGAGTTGCACCTATTTGGGTCCTGAAGTACGTCTGTACCAAATTTCATGACCGTACATCACGCTACAGACTACACACATGCACAAACATACAGACAACTTCTTCATTTACTAAGTAAGATTTGTGTTATATTTTAAATCGACATTTGGCTAGGCTTTCAGAGATATTTACGTCTAAACTACCTAAAATCAAAATTTTAGAATTTTATACCATGAATATATTGTCTTGAAATTTTTCAATTTGGAGGAGGGGGTTGATACCTACGATCCACTTAAAAAAATCTGATGTGGGCAACACATGACTTTCCTTATATAACGTAATGAATTTACTACTTTTACAGTAAAATAATAGGTTTTTCTTATAGTAGATACTAATATTCTTTCCAAGATATTGAATTTTCGACAATTAGTCATCATTTTCATTAATTTAGCATCATTTGTATCCATTTGGCGAGATTTTCGTTAATTTGGCAACATTTCAAAAAGTCGCCAAGTTGGCGACATTCCGCCAAATTCGTCGCCAAAATCTCGCCAAGCGTTATGGACGAAGAAATAAGTTGTTCTTACAGCAGATAAATGACTATTGGCGTTGAAATACAAAAGTATTACTCAAAGTATCTTTTTTCATGAATGGAACGAGATAGATACACGAGAATGATGTCACCCAATTTATCGCATGGTATTACATATGAAAAGTGAACATGTTTCTCAATAGGAAATATTTTTTTTTCATTTTATATGACTTTTTAATAATTTTTTTGAAAAATGTGCAATATCTCAAGAACGGTTCATGTTAGCGTTTTAAAATGTATGTCAATCGTTTTCTAATGAAAAATTACATAAGAAATGTCTATTTGCGTAACTTTATTAGCGGTTTTGAATTTTTGACGATTTTTTCAAAATTTCACTCGAAAATTTAGGGGGGTTCTAAACATTCGGTTGCGTATAAAAACAATAGGCTTCCAGTATTTACGGATTGTGATTTTTGTACCATATTTCGTTCGAATCGGTCCATTCGTTCTTCAGTTATCGTCTCCACAGACTCTCTGACACACGCACACACACACACGCACATACTTTCACACACGCACACACACACACACACACACACATACTTTCACACACACACACACACATACTTTCACACACACACACGCATACTTTCAAACACACACACATCACTTCAAAAATGTTTAATTCGTGATCAGGGATGCGTGATCAGGGATGCAGATATTACTATGCTTGAAACGTGCTCTCCCGTCGAAAACTCGAATTCGAATTTTCGACCCCGTCACAATAACTTTCCTTATACATTATGTATATAAGGAAAGTAAAAACAAGAAATAATACTTTCTCTCTTTCTATCTATCTCTTTATCTTTTCTGTCTCTCTCTCTCTCTTTCATTTGTTAGATAGTGGAAAGTATTACTAGCCGTTGAGAAGACATAACGCCGAGTTGCACCTATTTGGGTCCTGAAGTACGTCTGTACCAAATTTCATGACCGTACATCACGCTACAGACTACACACATGCACAAACATACAGACAACTTCTTCATTTACTAAGTAAGATTTGTGTTATATTTTAAATCGACATTTGGCTAGGCTTTCAGAGATATTTACGTCTAAACTACCTAAAATCAAAATTTTAGAATTTTATACCATGAATATATTGTCTTGAAATTTTTCAATTTGGAGGAGGGGGTTGATACCTCCGATCCACTTAAAAAAATCTGATGTGGGCAACACATGACTTTCCTTATATAACGTAATGAATTTACTACTTTTACAGTAAAAAAATAGGTTTTTCTTATAGTAGATACTAATATTCTTTCCAAGATATTGAATTTTCGACAATTAGTCATCATTTTCATTAATTTAGCATCATTTGTATCCATTTGGCGAGATTTTCGTTAATTTGGCAACATTTCAAAAAGTCGCCAAGTTGGCGACATTCCGCCAAATTCGTCGCCAAAATCTCGCCAAGCGTTATGGACGAAGAAATAAGTTGTTCTTACAGCAGATAAATGACTATTGGCGTTGAAATACAAAAGTATTACTCAAAGTATCTTTTTTCATGAATGGAACGAGATAGATACACGAGAATGATGTCACCCAATTTATCGCATGGTATTACATATGAAAAGTGAACATGTTTCTCAATAGGAAATATTTTTTTTTCATTTTATATGACTTTTTAATAATTTTTTTGAAAAATGTGCAATATCTAGAGAACGGTTCAGGTTAGCGTTCTAAAATTTATGTCAATCGTTTTCTAATGAAAAATTACATAAGAAATGACTATTTGCGTAACTTTATTAGTGGTTTTGATTTTTTGACGATTTTTTCAAAATTTTATTCGAAAATTTAGGGGGGTTCTGAACATTCGATTACGCATAAAAACAATAGGCTTCCAGTGTTTACGGATTGTGATTTTTGTACCAAATTTGGTTCGAATCGGTCCATTCGTTCGTCAGTTATCGTCTCCACAGACTCACTGACACACACACACACATACTTTCACACACACACACACACACACACACACACACACACACACACACACACATACACACACACAGACATCACTTCAAAAATGTTTGATTCGTGATCAGGGATGCTTGAAACGTGCTCCCCCGTCGAAAACTCGATTTCGAATTTTCGACCCCGTCACAATACTTTCCTTATACATTATGTATATAAGGAAAGTAATACGTACGTCTCTGATGATATGTTATGCAAGTATAGATAGAAGTCGGTCTTTAACTTAAGTGCATAACAAAAGTGGATCTCCATTCCCTAACGGTTGGACACCACTGCTCTGGATAATGCATCATTTACCATTCCCTATAGTGTATAATTATTTTACTATTTAATTCTTACTTTCCTTATATACATAATGTATAAGGAAAGTATTGTGACGGAGTCGAAAATTCGAATTCGAGTTTTCGACGGGAGAGCACGTTTCAAGCATCCCTGATCACGAATCAAACATTTTTGAAGTTATGTCTATGTGTGTGTGTGTGCATGTGTGAAAATATGTGTGTGGATATGAAAGTATGTGTGTGTGTGTGTGTCAGTGAGTTTGTGGAGACGAAAGCTCACGAACGAGAAGAGCAATTCGAATGGAATTTGGTACAAAAAATGCAATCTGTGAATACTGGAAGCCTATTTAAACGCAATCGAATGTTCAGAATCCCCCTAAATTTTCGAGTGAAATTTTGAAAAAATCTTCAAAAAATCAAAACCATGAATAAAGTTACGCAAATAGACATTTCTTATGTAATTTTTCTTTAGAAAACGATTGACATAAACTTTAGAACGCTAGCATGAACCGTTCTCGAGATATTGTACATTTTTCAAATAAATTTATCGAAAAATCCCATAAATGAAAAAATATTAACTGTTGAGAAGCATGTTCACTTTTCTTCATATGTAATATCATGCGATAAATTGGGTGACATCATTCTTGTGGATCTAGCACATTCCATTCACGGGAAAAGCTATTTTGGGTAACACTTTTGTATTTGAACGCCAATAGTCATTTTTCTGCTATAAGAATAACTTATTTCTCCATCCATAACGCTTGGCAAGATTTTGGCGACAAATTTGGTGGAATGTTGCCAACTTGGCGACTTTTTAAATATTGCCAAATTAAAGAAAATCTCGCCAAATGAATAGAAATGACGCTAAATCAATGGAAATGATGACTAATTGACGAAAATTCAATATCCTGGATAGAATTTAAGTATCTACTATAAGAATAACCTATTGTTTTTACTGTAAATGTAGTAAATTCATTTCATTATATAAGCAAAGTCATGTACTGCCCACATCAGATTTTTTGTATTTATTTCTTATTATACATAATTGTTTGAAGATCTTTTTAATACAATATGTAATTTACAGTTTTCATCAAATGAAACTTCTTTTACAACAAAATGTAGGAGACTGAGAGTTAATTCAGCTTTAAATCTGTGCTCAATTACCGAATAAATAGCTAACATAATTACAATTATGTTGTACAAAATATCTAAAAATTTATTTTTGAACAGGCTCATTTTAAATTCTTTTCAAGGTTCATAGAATCTCCAGCGTATCTTTTCCCGACCATGACTGAATTGACTGAATTATTTTTTTTTTATCTGCCTCTGCCATTTGATGTCAATGGGGTTGAAAACGCGCGTATTTTGTTCGCAGTCCCTCAGGAGGACCGATCTTGTTAACTGGGACTATCATCCTATCCTACCGACATCACTAACTCCTTGGTCGTCACTGGGTTCTGTGTGCACAGCATAATTTAAAATTCCTGCTCAGGCTGTTTATTTCTGGATATTGCCACTTCAAAATAAAAAAAAACAATTTTTAACTATAATAATACAAAAACTTGCTGTGTTTAGCAGCTCCTGTCAAAGTCCTTCCTGCACCATTTCGTCAAGAAAGACGAAATCCTATCCCATTCACGTCAGATTGACTGTCAGACACAAAGAACCTTGATTTCCCAACCGGCTCTTCTTGTTAAAATCCAACGTGATTTACAAATGCGAATGTGCTTTCAAGGTTGAATTTATTATAGCGAACTAAAAATAAGTTATATAAAAGAATGCTTTATTATTTTTCTGGAGAATATTACAAGCATATATGAGTGATAATTCCAATTATGTTTCACTTTTATTCTCCTTAATCATTATACTGGGTGTTTCAAAAAGAACGAAACTCGACATTTAAGAAGCTAGAAATTACGCGCAGGTGCATTTCATGGCAAATTATTAGTTGAAGACCCAGACCGTCCGACTCGTCCAGAGGACTAAGAGCAGCTATTTGGACGGCCGGGAAAGCAAATTATTAGTGTAGAAGATTAACTCATTAAGAACATAAAATGCAGCAAAAATAGAGCTAAATGAGTAGACATACGTTTCAGAAATCATTTGGATTTCCTTTTTCAGTGCAACAAGTCTGGAACAAAACGACCAAATAAACGCAAGACTATGTAGGAAAACTGAAAATGGCAAACGCGAGTATAGTATTGCCACCTTGTCCAGTATAGTATTGCAACCTAGTGTAACACAAAAGAAATAAAAGGAGAAAAATAGAAAAATAAGAAAACAGTGGTACGTCAGGACCTGAACCAATAATATAGGCATTCAAGTCTAGAATTGTTGAACTGAAAAAGATAATCCAAATGATTTCCAAAAAGTACGCTTATTCATTTATCCTTATTTGCTCTGCATTTTACGTTGTGAATCAATTCATTGTTGATTGTGCGTAAAATCACGTGCTTTACTTGTTAGTCTAATTGTAATTCTGCACTCAAATTGAACAAAAATAAGTAGTATCCATTTCTGTATTTTGTGCTGGCTGTGAGATCTTTCAGTGATAAACGACTATTTTAGCCCATAATAAGTAGCCAATGTTCAGAACAGTCCTAAATTTTCTCATGAAATTTTAAAAAAATCGTCAAAATATCAAAACTATAGTAAAGTTGCTTAAATAATCATTTCTTATGTTAATATTCATTATAAAACGATTGACATAAAAATTAGAACTCTAGTATGAACAGTTCTCGAGATATTACACATTTTTCAAATAAATTTATCAAAAAATCACATAAAATTAAAAAAAAACTAACTATTGTAAAAATGTTCACTTTTCATATGTAACATTATACGATAAATTTGTTAACATCATTCTCGTAGATCTAACACGTTCCATTCACGAGTAAAAATACGTCGAGTAGTAGTTTTTTACTTGGACCCCAAGAGTCATTTATCTACTATAAGAATAACCTATTTCTCGTCCATAACGCTTGGCGAAATTTTAGCGACATATTTGGCGAAATATTGCCACCTTAACGGCTCTTATGTTGCCAAATCGACAAAAATGTCTTCAAATTGGTGAAAATGACTCGAAATCAATGAAATTAACAACTAATTTATGAGAATTCAATATCTTGGGAAGAACATAAGAATCGACTATAGTAACTCATTTCTCCGACCGTAACGCTAGGCGAAAATTTTGGCAGGATGTCGCCAACTTGACAATTTTTTTAACTGTTGCTAAAGTGTGGAAAATGTGCCAAATTGATAAAAATGACGTCAAATGGGAGGTAATGATTAGGATATTGTGAATTTCATCGTATGACGGGCATACCTTCTAGTATATAAGAAATGCTCTTTTCTCCGTTTATCTGAAACAATTGGCGATACATTTGGCGAACTTGGTTTATCGCCATCTTGGCAATTTTTCGCCCCAGCTTGACGGAAATATCGTCAAAGTTAATGAAAATGACGGCTAAATTGATGAATTAATTAGAAAAATATTTTGATATATAGACTATATTGCTTATTGAGGATGCTATTAATATTAATAATTGTTAAGTTAGAGTTGCATGAAATATAAGTGGATACTTTGGAATAGTATTACATGTTGTCAACCAGGAAAAGCGCCAAATGTCCAATTCAACGTTAAAAACACTGTACCGTGGATCTTTTCATCATTTTTTCTCTATGAAAGAAGTCAATTCATTGCATTATATATGGAGAGTCCTGTGCTGCCCACATCAAATCTTTTTCTAAGAGATGGCCTACATGGGAGAACGAAAACTTTTGCGCTTAAGAAGTTATTTACCTTCAGTCGCTTATTTCACTTTCCCAGTTAACCTATGGAAAATAATCCCTAACCTCTTGTTTGTTCAATTTTTAGAATTTTTATTGCTGTTTTTTTTTCTTCTGTGCATAGATGTTAGGAATAGAAGACTTGTCATCATCATCAATGTCTCGGGAATCTACTGTAGGCTTTGGCCTTCCTCAGAAAGAAGTTCCTTCCAAGCTTCTGACTTGGAGCAATGCTTCTCCAACTTTTTATCATTAACGCCTCAAACTAGATAAAACTGCATAAGGAAGTATATATAACTGCATAGGGGTTACATATTTACACTTCGCGGGCTGAGGTAAAAGGTCCGCAAAGCGAGATCCGGACGAGCTCCGGCGGTTAGTAAGGGACAGCGAATAGGGAACTGAACCCCCGAGTTCCGGGAACTGAGGAGCGTCAATGAAAATGGGGGCACGAAGGCGGTCGAGTACGTCAGCTGAGTTAAAAAAAATGGTTGTTTTGGTGAGTGGAAACAAGGGTGTTTCCCTTTCAGGCGTATAGCACGAAAGAGCTCGCAAAACGAGCTCAGCAAAAGCCAATGAGTAGGAGCAAAGCCCCTCTCGAAACGAGTTATGGAGGCTATCGCACGACATATTGACATCCTGGTCACGACACCAATAAACGTGTTGGCGTCATGCCATGAGGTAAATCGTTCCATCTGTGCATCGATATAAATTTTCATCAATGCATCGATATAATTTTTCATCTGTGCATCGGTATTTTTCCTCAGTGCAACGATACACTTTTTCCTCCATATACCAATGTTTACTCGGTGCAACTGATGAGTGAAACTGTTTTCACCCGATTTTGGTCTTCTCTCATGCAGAGGGGGATATCATGTTGCACGACATGCTGACATTTTTGTTACATGTGTCAATCAAGATAATAAGCTCTTTAAATGCAGCGCATAACCAAATTGTGCATTCACGTGAACCAATGTGTCCGTTACATAAATAAGCAGCTCACACCAGCACCAACACCAAGAACAAATCAGAAAAGGTGATGTAACATTACAGGGAGAATGAACAGAGCGTTCCCACAGAATGCAAGTGTGTGACAAGAGTCGTTAGAGATTCGATGATTATAGCCAGCATGCAGTAAACACGTAAAAAAGGGAGTATTATCCAATTCCATTGCTGCTACACGATAAATTACGTGGAATATATCATGCTATGGCACCACTATGAACACTCTGTCTTAAACGAAAATGTGCCATCAATAATCGAATTTGAAGTATCAATTAAAGTAACAGTAATTAGTAAATGTGCACATTCAGCATAATAACTATTGGGTGACAGCAAAGGGTTAGCTGAGTTTCTGATGAATGGCCGCACTGCATATTGATCATAAAATATCGCTATGTCAAACATAGTGTCCCACTACATCTAATCCGTGTGTATTAAAATGGATGATGTGCATAATACGATATGAGTATCAGTAATACGCATTCCTCACTATGATTTTCCTGTGTGATGTGTAGATTTAAGACAGAGTTGATGATCTTGTGATTTTAACCGCTACTATGCAAACTGGAGCAACTCTTTATTTTTAACACTTTACAACAAAGTTGAAAAGTGTTTATGACTTTGTTCATTCTGTCTGTCTGTCTGTCTGTCTGTCTGTCTGTCTGTCTGTCCGTTAGCACGATAACTGCCGTAAAAATGAGTTTATCAAAATGAAATTTTAGTATGTTGTTCAGACGGTCTGTAGGACCTATGGGAATATAAATAAATAATATTACCCAATTAGTTTTTTATTGAACCCGGGTTGAAAAAATGAAATACATTGAACCCTATGGGACCTAATTTTTCAAACATTTTTTAAGTAAATTTAAAATTCACGAATTGCTTCGAAATTTTTAGGAAATATTCACATTATCCCATAGAATATATAAAAAAAATTCAGTAAAATATGTTAAGTAGTTTTTTAATTAAAAAAATTATTTAATATAGGGAAAAAAACAAATTCAATTAAATTCTGACTTTGGGATATCTTCCAGAAAGAAAAGAGAGAGATATTATATAATAAATATCTCTCCATTTGTTTTAACGTTTTGCATATGGGAGTGGCTTCATATTTTAAGATAAATTTGGTAGATAACAATTTTTCATTTTTTTTAAATTTTATATAACTCTTCATGATAAATTTAATTGATGGCATTTTAAATGCACTTTCCTACGTCCTAGAGAGTTAAAATTTGGTACACAGCTTAAATTTGTTGAACATTTTATTCGACAAAAATTTGATGGATCTTTAAATATAGATTATACATTTTTTTCGAAATGGCCTGCAAATAATCCCCGTTCACTTCTATAAATCATTGGTGTAATATTGTTAAAAATTCTGATGTGGACAGCACATGTCTTTCTCTGCAGACTCATATTCGTTCTCTTTATTTATTCAATGATAATTTGAGTTTATCTGCACAACATAAGTATTTTAAATGACATTGAATTTACACGTTAAACTTAAATTTGGTTCTCATTTGATAGCTGGACTTATTGTCAAAGGTGGCGTAGCGAAAACGCGAAAAAACTAGAATATCTCAAGAACGGCTAGTCCTAGAGTAATGGGGTTAGTCTTATTCTTTTTGTTGTCAAAAATCACATATAAAATAGGAATTTAATTGATATAATTGAGCACACGTAGTCTTTTATTTTTATATATAACGATTTTTGCTGGCCATTTCGCAAAAATAGCCCGTTCCTTTTTCCCGAATCGTAGTAGAATAACCTACAAATGATTTATATACAAAATTTTGTTAAATTTGGTATATAAATCACTTGTAGGTTATTGAAATATTATACTCCAAATTTTGTTAAATTTGGTTCATTAGTTTTTAGCTAGAGTGGATAAAGGCAATTTCTACGGCCATTTCGCAAAGAAGGCAGATTCTTTTATTACGAATCGTACTATAATCTAATGAACATCAGGATTTCCCACAAAAAACATACCTACCAAATTGTATGAAATTCGGTCCATTAGTTTTTCAATTAGAGTGGATGTAATATCCACACAGACACACAGAAACATACACAGATACACCCTTACACACACAGACGTCTTCCTAAAAGTAGTTTTTTCGTGTTCTAGAAGTCCCAAAACGTGTAGATACTTTGAAAATTCGAGTTCCGATCTTCGGCACGATTCCAATACTTTGAGTACATACACATACACATATATATTATCTGTGTATCTAAATTCCGTGCCTATGCAATTACAATAGTTGTGATTTTAAATGATCCCTAAACTTTTATTATTTCTTCAAGGAAGCCTAATTTTAACATATGCAGAATGCAAATATCTCAAGCGATTGTAAGATGAATTACATAAGAATTGCTGAATTTTTTTCACACAAAATTATTTAGCTCTGGAGTCTGGAATACAAGTTATATGAATGAAATATTCATTGATTTTGCATAAAGAATCAGATGATTTATATTTCGATACAGTTTTAAATATTTATGTATAATAAATTACTGTAGTACTGTGATAATGTAAAAGATATTACCACTGAATGAATCACATTTTAGAAATTTTTAAATGAAATTACATTTCAGTTGGAAAGTGTTTCATAATCAATGCTTATGCATGATTGATCTTTCTTGTTTCTATATTAATATCGGTCATGGAGGGAATTACAAATTTTAAGTACTGATAATCATATAGCATTAACTGAGTAAGAACTCAAACCTGAAAAAAGAGCAGTTGCTTTTTTGAAATTAAAACATATAACTGTGCTTATGTAATGTTAATTGTTTTGCTGTATATACGTATATATCTAAGTTAAATTTAATAATTTCAATTAAAGATTTAATCAAGGTATGGTGATAAAATTTTTGTCAATTTAAATTTAAGTATTGCATTAAATTTTGTCTCATGTCATTCTCTCGTACTCTAGAGCCACTGGAGCTTGTCTTACTCCACCCTATGTGAAGGCATCCACGGTAAATCCTTTATTTTAGAATTTGGGAAGGTCGACTTATTTTATGACAGAGGCTATAGAGCGTCAGCGAGCAGTCGGTCGGAGCACCTTTGTTAAGCAAATGAAAAACCCTAACAATTATATTCAATTACTAGAAACTGTACCTGACGTTGTGCCAGATTTAAAGCTGGGAATAATTAAGTTCATTCGCGAAGAGTGTAGAAGGCCGCAAATCCCCCTTGGTGGGGGATAGGTTCGAACTCGGAATCAGGAGCTTGGCGATCCCTCATTATAACCATTACTCTAAAAGAATTCTTCTGGCCCAAAGGAATAATTGGGGATATATTTCGTAGCAGTGAGTGACGCAAGAACAGCCCTACAAGTGTTTTCGAATGCTTAGTCACCTGCTGCGAAAGAGCATTATTTAGATGGCATACCTGCTGCCACATGTGAGCATTATTTAGAAAATGTCTACAAGATCTAAATGTGAATATCGTGGACACGTATGAAATGTGTATATGGGCACGCCCACAATGGTCCACTCCCATCTTTAGCATTCTGAGTTTTCTTAAGGCATTGAAATAATGTTTGTATGTAAAGAATATAAAACTGCAAAATAAAGTTTGAAGAAGGCGTTTCCATACCAAATCATTATGTCCAAACGGACTAAATTGACTTAAAAAACATGGAAATTGAAACAACTTTTCGGTGGGAATTTCATATTGATACTAACTCTACCATTTCAATTCCATTTTTAACACTTTACAACAAAGTTGAAAAGTGTTTATGACTTTGTTCATTCTGTCTGTCTGTCTGTCTGTCTGTCCGTTAGCACGATAACTGCCGTAAAAATGACTTAATCAAAATGAAATTTTAGTATGCTGTTCAGACGGTCTATAGGACCTATGGGAATATAAATGAATAATATCACCCAATTAGTTTTGGATTGAACCCGGGTTGAAAAAATGGAATACATTGAGCCCTATGGGACCTAATTTTTCAAGCATTTTTTAAGCGGATTTAAAATTCACAAATTGCTTCGAAAATTTTAGGCAATATACAAATTGTTCCATAAAATATATAAAAAAAAATTCAGCGAAATATATTCAGTTGTTTTTTAAATAAAAATTAAAATAATAATAACACCTCTTATATTAAGCGATCACGTGTCCATGATATGAAACGATCACATGACCCACTTCAAAATGATATATGGCATCCATCTTGTGTCAAAATCGTGATTTTTAAAGTTCTTTTTAATTCATATTGAGTGTTGTATCCGTCCTAAAATTACTTTATTTTTGCCTAAATTCTGTGCATCTACATACTGAAACAACGCAATGACAATATATTTCAGTTTAAATGCTCTTTCAAATTTGATTATTTCTACTATTAAGCCTATTTTTCACCTATGTAAAATGTAAACAGCAAAATATGTAGAATGAGTTGTATTAGAATCGCTGTAATTCTTTAACACAAAATCATTTAGTCCATGGAGTCTGCTTAGCTGATATGAATTCATTGATTTTAGAAAGAGAAGGACGATATTTTTCGATGAAGTTTTACGCATAGAGTTATTTTACTTACTTGCAGCTCAATGGTCTTAATTTTTAAATAAAATAAATTGTTATAGTATTGTGATGAATGACATGAATGGGGGAATTATTTATGAATGGAATGTTGCTTTTATAGAGAGAGCCAGGCGTGTTATTTTTTATGACGTCATTTGAATGGATTTCAGTTGTTTTCGATGAAGTTTTCAAATATAATAAATTATCGTAGTATTATGATAATTCTAAAATTATTACCGAGGAATGTATAACATTTAAGAGATGTTTAAACCAGGCAATTTATACTTTAATGCCGTCATTTGAATGAAGTTAATTTTTTTCGATGAAGGTTTAAGGTTTCAAATATAATAAATTAATGTAGTATTGTGATAAGTTTTAAAATATTACCGAGGAATGTATTGCACTTTAGACATGTTTAAATAAAATTGCATTGAAGTTGGAAAGTGTTTCATAATCAATGCTTTAAGCATGATTGATCTTTCTTGTTTTTATTTATAGCCGGAAAGGTCCTTTGTAACTGCTTGGCAGATATTTGGGCATACCAAACAGGTGTTATTATTCTGAATATGTCTTTAAAGTGTAGGAGAGAAAAATTAAATATTTTTAAGTACTGTCCATATATTCCGGTAAAATTCAAAAATTATATTTATATAAAAAAAATTTCAATTGTTATACAGGTATATATATACCCTTGGAGTTCTTCACTGATTCCAGAAACCTGCGCTAAACAAGGCAGCAGGCAAAAAATTGTAGATTCACCGCCTCCCGTATCATAAAGATCCCGAGTATTGCATATATTGAATATATTATATGCCTGCTTCTGCGGGGCAGTCCAGTTTTGTGAAATATTTTTGAAACTCGTGAACGAATTTTGACTATTTGAATTTTTAACAATTTCTGAATAAAGTTGTAACATAAATTAGCAGAACTTTAAAACAGGAGTGTATTTCCCTTACTATTTCTGGCATAATGCTTTACATTGTAATTAATATTTCTAAAACATTCGTAAAACGTATTTAAACTTTGGCGTTTTACTCAATTTGCCTTCTAATCTGTATTTAAACATGTTTTAATATTCCCCAGCTGAGGTGCTTGCAACCGCGTTCAATTTTTTGTGAAATGTTACCTACGTCTGCCGCGCGGGTTCAACTGATACATACATGTTCAACTAATTCCTAAAAGGCAGATCTTATTCTGAGTGGGACCGTTCTTACCATAGACAAAGAAAACAAATGTCAGAGGCTCACGATTAATAAAATGTCGATATTACCCAATCCACATTTCTTATAATTTTTAATTTCCCTATATCCCTTTCGGGACGGCGCATTCCGAAACTGCCGTGGCGCAAAAAAAACGGAGCGCTTCGTTTCCGAACTGTTCCCAAAGGACGGCTAATATTTTACGCTAAGCCTAACTCTCGAAAAAAATTCACTAAAAATCACTCGTTCAACACAGCATTCTACTTTTTTCAGGAATAGAGGAAATACTTATTTTCTATTTGATGTATATTTTTCATACAAATTTTCTTTTATCAAAATATTAAAAATTTTAGTGTATTAAAAATGATTAGTTATCTTGATTAAAATAGTTATCAGTTAATCAGAAAAAATATTGAAATGATTGTAATGAAATATTTATATAGCTAATAGAAATTATGTACATATATATACAAGAAAATAGCGTAGTTGTTTTCATTAATTAATACACCTTTTGCATATGGTATATTTTAAAGCAAGAATCCACGCACAAACCAACATTACAATCTTTGCATTCATAATAACTGTCTATGCGCTTTCTTTTGCCTTTTGTAGCCCACGAATCTTCACTATCTGCATCACTTTCATTATACTGTCTGGTTCGTTTGCCATACGAGTATATTCTTCCACAGAAAGAAAAAGTCTCAGCCCAGTTATTCTTTTATTCGAAATAAGCTAATCATTTCACTGCCGCACATTAATTTAACCGCCCCCCCCCCCTTCCAAAAAAATACTCTCTCATATTCCTATAATTCACCAACAAATTCATTAAACTAAAATCAAAACGAGACCCGAAATTCAATTATAAATTTGTTGATGTTGCGAGAAGTGCTCTGTTTGTTTATATTACAAAATCACCGCTCCGTTTTTTATATTACAAAATCACCGCTCCGTTTGTTTATATTACAAAACCCCCGCACCCTGTTTCACCGCTCCAAATGGAGAAATAATTCATTGGATCCTCCTTATGCCAAGATCAATTATCTGCAAAATACATTGGAGCTGTTCCCATGGACATTTAACGCCATCTAGTAGACAAATAAATTCAAATAAAAACGTTCCATATGAAAACGTGCTGACGTGTTCCTCGTCCTTTAGGGAAAGTATTTCCTCGACGCGGATACGTGACAGTCGTCCTTGAATGCAAGTTCGCAGCCGACGCGTCAACTGTCCCGAAAGGCATATACATAGTATTATGTGTAGGGAAAGTATGGTCGAAAATTCGAATTCGTGTTTTCAAACAGTAGAGCACGTTTCAAGCATCCCTGAACTCGAATCAAACGTTTTTGAATTAATGCATATGTGTGTGCATGCATTTTAGTATGTGTGTATGAATGTTAGTGTGTGTGCTTGTATGTATGTTAATGTGTGTGTGTGTGTGCGTATGTGTGTGGAAGAGTATGTCTGTGAATTTGTGTTTCTGCGGGTTTGTGTGTCTGTGAGTCTGGATGCGATATCTTACGAACGAATGGAGCGTTTCGAACGAAAATTGATTCGATTATTACAGTAAGTAAACACTGGAGCCCTGTGGATTTAAATGGCATTGAATGTTTGGAAATCTCCTCCCTCCCCCCCCCCCCCCCCAATTCTCAAATGAAATTTTGAAACTATCATAAAAAATCATAAACTTCAATAATGTTACATAATTAATCATTCCTTGTGCAATTTTTCATTAGAAAACGAATAATATGAACATTAGAATGCTAGCGAAAACCTTTCTCGAGATATTGCACGTTTTTCGAAAATATTTATAAAAAAAAATTACATAAAATTAAAAAAGTATAACTATCGTGAACCATGTTTTTATTCCATATACAATTTTATACAACAAATTTCTTAAGATACTTCTTGTAGATCTAGCTCGTTTTATTCTCGGAAGAAGATGCTTTTTGTAATAGTTTTGTATTTTGACGCCCAACCATTCGCCAAAAATCATTTCGTTGCTTGTCTGTGCTTCTGTAACGATTAGCTACAATTTGACGAAATATGTAATGCTTAGCGACATTTAAGAAATGTCGGCAAATTGGCAGAAGTTACACTTAATTAATGAAATCGACGACAAATTGATGAATATTCAAGATCTTGGAAAATAACATTTTAATTTGATAATTCCTGACCCTTAGGGATATTAATAATCTTGATTATAAATATAATGAGTTTCATGGTTTGGGAGACAAGCACTCTTTAGTAAGGTATCTAGGGTATGATAAATTAATTGCGTATTGGAAAGAGGATGCAGCAATTAGTTTTCGATAGGTAGTCGTATATGAATTAATCCATTGGCCGAACGTCTAGTCTCCTATACGTCCATTTAGATTCGATAATTGTCATAGTAACGAGATTCACTTTTTCCAAATTAAACAATGAAATGTTAAATACAAAGTTGACATATGAGAATATATATAATAATTTTAATTTAAAATTTTAGGAATCTATTGATTGGAAAGCAAACCACAGGTTTGATATAACAAAACAGTAGCTTCTAGAAGTTGTTATGGTTTAAATATGAAATATATTGCTTATCGGTCGATAGCTATATTTCTAATTATCAAGTTATATTTGCACAGAATAAATGTTAATAGAGTAATTTAAAATTGTTTAAGATGTTGTCACCCAGAAAAGCATACAATATTAAGCTATGAAAGATGCAAAGTCATTGCATTATGTAGGGAAAGTCATGTACTGCCCACATTGAATTCTTTTAATAGGTTTTATTCTGTCCTAACAGCAATTTTAAATCTGAGAACTCAGCTATGCAGGCTATTTACTTCACAATATTTCACGCATTTTTGCATTCCCTGCAACACATAATATGGTATGTATAGGAAAAGTATTGTAACAACGAAATCGAGTTCTTGTTAAATTTACACATTTTGTGGATGTTAGAAAACGATTAAACTATTCTCAGAGATACGGCCGTTTTGAAACCTTTCCAACATAGTTGTAAAGTGTTTATGACTTTGTTCATTCTATCTGTCTGTCTGTCTGTCTATCCGTTCGCACGATAACTTCCGTGAAAATGATTTTATCAAAATTAAATTTTAGTGTTTAGTTGAAACTGTTTATGGGACGTATAGGAATATAAAAGAATGATATCACCCAATTAGTTTTGGACTTACCCGAGTTGAAAAAAATGAAATACATTGAACCTTATGGGATCTAATTTTTCAAACATATTTTAAGCGGAGTTGAAATTCAAAAATTGAAAATTTTAGGAAATATTCAAATTATTATTAACTTAAAATGTGTAAAAAAATTTCATCAAAATAGGTGAAGTAGTTTTTTATTAAAAATCTAAATAATAATTATACCCATATTATATGAAGAGATCAGGTGACGCATTGTAAAATAAAATATGGCATCCATTTTCTTTTTCGCTGTGTAAAAAACGCTTATATTTATATTTAGTATTGCATATGTCCTGAAATTGCTTTATTTTTGCGTATTATTTGTATATCTAAATTCTTGCCTAAGCAATTACAATATTTTTCATTTTAAATGATCAATAAACTTTGATAAATTCTACAACGGAGCATTATTTTAATATATGCAGAATGTAAACAAATCAAGCGATTGTAAGATGAGTTGTATAAGAATTGCTGAATTTTTTTAACAAAAATTTATTTAGCTCTGGAGTCTGGAATATTAGTGATATGAATGAAATATTCATTGATTTTACATAGAGAATTAAACGATTTATAGCATTGCTTTTTTTATGAAGTTTTAAGTTTCCAAGTTTAATAAATTATTGTAGTACGGTGATAATTTTTAAAATATCCCCGCTGAATGTATCGTATTTTAGAGATTAAATAAAATTAAATTAAATTGCATTTCAGTTGGAAATTGTTTCATAATCAATGCTTTATGCATGATTGATCATGTTATATATGCAAGTGCTCAGCCGTCCAATGGTATTGTAATATAAAGCCGTTTAAATATGTATCACCCGACCTCAATTGTGCAATTTAAATCGCAAAACAAAACGGAAGATATCATTTGATAGGGATTAATGTCTTCTATAAGTATCCATATTTAAAATTTTCTTAACGGATCGTGTTCAAAGTTGTTTTGACACTAACTTTAAAATCTTCAAGGACAACCCCCATTGATCATTACATATTTAGATCCTATATAAAATTTCAGCGGATTTAAAATAAAAGTTTACCAATTTTTAAAAGGGTTTTCATCTATTTACAAGTGTTTAAAATATGTTGATCCTATTGCTAAATGAGTTTTCCAGTTTTGGGAGATGTATATTCGCGATAAACCAATTTTCCAAGAAAATTGTTTTTGCACACTTTTCTATTAAACATCCCAAACAAAATTCATATAAATGTTATTATTCAAACATATTTGAAATATTTATTATTAATTATTAAATTATTATTGCGAACACGCAATATTCTCTTTGGCGCCTCCTCTTTCGTCTGTCTCGAAGGCCAGGAGAAGAAAACACAGTCCATGACGTCAGAACGACGTGAGGATGAAAGACTAAGGCTCCTCTATATACGAGCTGACTCATCAAGCATATTGAAGCCCACCATAGCTGGAACCGCAATCCATTAGCATTAGCTCTATTCGTATTTTCACTTTAGGAATTATTATTGAAATAATTATGGATGGTTGTTCTGAACCGAACTGCTCTAATCATTCTAGAAAGGGTTTTTGGTTATTTCTCTTTCCCAAAAACGAAGAAAGAAGAAAACAATGGGTAATAAATAGTCGACGCCATTCGGATACCCGGTACTGGAGCATAATTGTGCAAGGTAAGTTCTACAATATTCTAATTGAAACTTCTTTTTTTATATAAATTATTTATTTGAAACAATTATTTTATAATTTCTGTAACTGTAGTATGGATTATTAATGATTTTTAGTTGCTATAGTCTTATCTTAGTACACTTGGTTTGTAATCTAAACATCACCTTGAATGCATTATACTCTCTTCCAAACCTAGAAGAAAATAGCTTCAAACTATATATATATATATATATATATATATATATATATATATATATATATATAATAAAGATTTATTGCTGTTACACCAATATCTTTCAAGTTTTATACACTTTGTTGTATTTTTAGATCGTAATGAATCACAGAATTGGTGAATCCTACTATTAACAAACTGAGGCCAAGTGGAAAACTTGCCATGTTATAGTAATTATGCAAACATAAGCTAAAATGGTAAATAAATCAAAATACGTTTATCATAAAAGCTACTTGATCAACTATTGATTGAAAATCCTTGATGGAAAAAAAAGCCGAGCTCAGTAGGTTATTATGGGTGTAGGTTATTATTGGTTGATATTGGTGTAACAGGAATAAATCGTTATATATGTATAATTTGAAGCTGTTTACTTCTAGGTTTTGAAGACAGTGTAAATAATGCATTCAAGGTGATATTTACATTACAAACCAAGTATAATAGAAAGAAAAGACTTATAACAACTAAGGAAAGACTTATAACAACTAAAAATTATTAATAATACATATTACAGTTACAGAAATTATAAAATAAGTGTTTAAAATAAATGCTTTACATAAAAAAATAAGTTTCAATTAGAATATTGTAGAACTTACCTCGCACAAGTATGCTCCCGTACCGGGTATCCAATTATTTATTAGCCATTGTTTTCTTCTTTCTTCGTTTCTAGGAAAACGAAATAGCCTAAAACCCTTTCTAGAATGATTAGAGCAGTTAAGTACAGAACAAGCACCCATAATTATTTCAATAATACTTCCTAAAGTGAAAATACGAATTGAGCTAATGCTAATGGATTGCGTTTCCAGCTATGGTGGGCTTCAATATGCTTGATAAGTCAGCCTGTAGTAGAGGAGCTCTATGAAAGACCATGGCGTCACGAATGACGAAATCCTATCCCATACACGTCAGACTGACTGTCAGACCTAAAGAACCTTGAAATCCCAACAGGTTATTTTTGTTAAAATCCAACATGATTTACAAATGCGAAATAAAGTGCTGTTAAAATTGAACTTGTTGTAAAATTTAGTTAATGACTAAATAAATTATATAAAAGAATACTTCGTTATTTTTCTGGAAATTATTACAAACGAGCTAAAATTTCAATTATGTTTTCTTTTTATTTTCCTTAGTCATTATACTGGGTGTTTCAAAAAGAAATTTAAGAAATTAGAAATTACTCCCAGATACATTATTATATGTCAAATTATGTTACCGAGCCGGTGCTGCTCAGGGATAAACTTTCCCTACTAAACTGTGTCTTGGTGGCCGTTGATCTTCCGGCTCGTTGCCCGGTCGACTTAGTTGTCGGCAGAGCTTGTAACAGCGTCACACAGTAATCAGAAACATTACACATTTTAAAAATAAGAAAAACTCACTGGTTACAACGATAACAATTTAATAATTCTTAAGGACAATCATTTCCATAAACTACGTTATTCAGTCATGGGCGGCTAAACGCCTTTAACTTCCTTAGTCAAGAGAGAGAGGGCGAGTGAGTTTACCCACTGCTAGGTGCTTCTGAGCACCACTTAAATTTCGAATAGGGAGGTCAATGAAAGCAATTAAAATCATCTTACCGATTTTCAGAAGTTCTTACAGTCTGGTGATGGCATCGGCCCTTTTTCCGTTCAACCTCACTAAGCACAACTCTTCACTAACTCGTACATATCACTTTCACCGCACAAACTCTCCGATGATACTCTCTCACTGACCAATGTCCAGTGTTCGCCAACTCTGCAATACTAATCATCCCTCCTTTTGGGCGCTCCTACCTATATAGGCTCAAAAGCGCGCGAAAAACGTGTCGCTATCCCCCTTTGCTCCCGTTACAGCATCAAAGGCGGGATTCCCTGCGTTTTCACTGAATGTAAGAAATACGCCTTGCTTTCCAAAAGATCGCGCCCCCTTCCACAATGAATTCCTTTCAATATTTCGCTCCGCAGTGTCCGCTTTATCAATGGGGCTGGCCCCCTTACGCGAGTTGGTCATCGGCTTTCTCCGACACCTGACCGGGCCGCATTTTATGACTTTTCCCTTGATTCAGAAATACACGCCTGCATTTCTTATCAAAAGGGTTTTCAAGTTCTCCTTTTCACATACGTTGAATGCAAAGATAAAGCCCCCGGTTTACAAAAGCGTCCCTGGCGTTATTACCGACACGTAATTCAATCTAACTTTCGCGCCAAAATTCCAAGGTACTCCCTCGGAATTGTTACCTTACAATTTCGAAGTACGCACCTGATATTCCTAAAAACCGAAATCAGGTGGGTAGCTCTTGTTCATTGTAATCCCAGCGAAGCCCATGTTTTCAAGTCGGCATGGAAAGCCGGCTGAGAACAATTATTAGTCAAATGATTAACGCGTTCAAAACGTAAAATGCAGCAAAAATAAAGCTAAATGAGTATAAATGAGTTTCAGAAATCATTTAGATTTCCTTCTTCAATACAAGTCTGAATCGGAACCCCCAAGTAAGCGCGAGACTATATAGGCCTAAATGGAAATAGCAAAAAGTTAGAGTCCAGTATAACACTGCCACCTAGTGTAACAAAAAAGAAATGAAACGAGAAAAATAGAAAAACAAGAGAATAATAAAACGTTAAGACCTGAACCCCTAATTTATGCATTCCAGTTTAGAATTGTTCAACTGAAAAAGGCAATCCAAATGGCTTATTGAAGTCAAAATGATTTCCAAAACGTTCTTCTGTTCATTTTTCTTTATTTTCACTGCAATTTACGTTGTGAATCAATTCATTGTTGATTGTGCTTAAAATCACGTGCTTTACTTGTTAGTCAAATTGGAATTCTGCACTCAAATTGAACAGACATAAGTAGTTAAAATGACCTCGGTATGCGTCAGTCTCCTTTAAGTATCCACTTCTGCATTTTGAACTGGCTGTGCCTTTCTTCAGGGAAAGCTTTTTTTATCTTAACCCGAATTAAGTAGATGCTGACCATCTATTTTCTAAGACACGACTTACCTGAGCGGATGGAAACTTCAGCGATTAAGAGAGTATTTTCCACCAGCAACTTGTCTCATTTTCCCCGTTCACCTATGGAAAATAGTCCCTAACTAATTTATTCAGTTTTAAGAATTTTTTTTTCTTGATGAGATTTTTTTTGTGTGTGAGCATGTATGTGTGTGTGTGTGTGTGTGAGTGTGTGTGTGTGTGTGTGTGTGTGTGTGTGTTGATGTTAGGAATATGATAATTTATCATCATCATCATCATCATCATCATCATCTATGTCTCGGCAATCCACTGTTGGTCTTCCTCAGAAGTTCCTTCCAAGCTTCCACCTTGGAGCAATGCTTATCCAACTTTTTAGCTGAAAGTCCTTGTCAACACACTTATCTGAACTTCGGTTTTCCTTTAAGACTCTTTCCGATCTGTGTAGATAAAAAAATTGTCTTGTTTCTGTTGCTATCCATTCTCAGCAAATGTCCTGCCTATTTTATTCTGTTAATTTTAATTTATTTTATTATATCAGAATCTTTACATAATCTGTATAGTTCAAAATTGTGCCTTTTCATCCAAACATCATTTTCCTGAATTTCACCAAATATGCAAACCCAGACCACTAGACTGACCCCAAAGGTTTGTCGCAGCTGTTTGAGTGACCGAACAAAATATACTGTCGAAAGCCCAGGCCGACCGACTCGTCCGAAGACATGGAGCAGCAAAATGGGCTGCCGGAACAAAATATGCTGGGTAAAAGTTTTCTCTTAAAGATGCAAAGAGCATTTTCATCACATCCTGTAAGAGTCCAGGTTCCTATAGTATAAATTAAGGTATGCTTTATAACTATTTCGCATAATTGTAACAAAGGTTTCTAATATTTTTAAAAAATCGGTAAAATAATTAGAAGTATCTCTAATATTTTTGTAAAATAAACACGTTACTTTCGATAAATATAAAAAACACTTCTAACATTTTTAAGCATCCATGTTTCTCTTTACAGTATCTGTGATTGACAAAAAACAGCGATAAATAATCGACAAGAGCTTGCAGTTCCGTCCGGTACCTCAACAGTAGAGCTTCGTCAGGCCAGTCCGTGGTTCAATTCCCTGTTAGGGTAGCAAAGTTCTTACCAATAGCGCTCGAAAAAATTAACCCTGCAGGTTAGTGCAGTGATGTCAGAGCTCTGAAAGTGACCTTAGTACGACTAGCACAGATTCAGTGAACTTTGTTATATTGAACTCGAATTCAAATCGGGAGTGCAACAACCACGCAAGAAACTGTGGCAGCAGCCGACTCTGCTCCTGCCAAAGTCATCGATCGAAGATGCTAGGAATCAGTACCCGAATTATAAGTTCGGAATCGAAGCTAGCTTTTGCTCTAACCTTACAATGTCGGTCTTGTAAGCACCGGGTCTCGGGTTCGGGCCTGGCAACATCAATTACTACAATGATTTGAAATGACATTTGAATGACCCCTGGATTTGAAGCACGCAACCTTCTCTCTCCAATGATCTCAACACGAGATGGCAGCACCACGCTGAACCAGAGGCGCCGACCACTTCCTTCCTAATTGACCACGACTGACGTCACGACGCCGCACGCCTAGGGTACGGCACGCCTCCCGACTATTCAGCCCTCGACTGAGTTTCGGGATGGGGACGCGACGGGGGTTTTCTGGTTGGTCCGCTCCTCACCGAAATTCGACCGGGCTTCTCATCAAGGGGTGCAGTGTGTGGCAGCAGCAGACTCTGCTCCTGCCAAAGACATCGATCGAAGAATCTAGCGTTTGCTCTAATCTTATAATGTCGGTCTTGTCAGCACGAGGTCCCGAGTTCGGGACTAGCAACACCAACCCCTATAAAACTAACCTAAAAGATAGGAATATCAGGAGGAAACTAAAGGGCGGTAACCATAGGAGGAGGTGGTCAGTCAGATTGTCAAGGTGCCCGTCAAACAGCTATTAGAGGGAGGAGAATGCAGAGCCCATAAGCGTTTGCAATTCCGTCTCAGTAGCTCAACAATAGAGTAACGGCTGGCCAGTATAACGATTCGTAGTTTTATTTTCGGTTGCGGCAGAAAGGTTCTTTACAAAACTCGTATATAATTTATTCACCAAATTTGTGTCAACAATAAACACACATCTATTCTTGGAAAATGACATAGCTGAAACTATTCAGATGAATGTATACTGGCGCATTCCAAGATCCAATAAACTGGTTAATTTTGAGTATCGTTATAACTATTTCTCTTACATAATAAAAGAGCTTTGCCCAACCACTAGAGTCAGTACAGGGGTAGTTGAATTTAGAAAAATTCATATTTTTCGGTAAGCATATTTTTGTATAAAATTAAAAGTCTGTCTGTTTGTTTCATATACAAATCCTGTTCTGATTGAATTTTTTTTTTCCAAATTTGGTATGGTTACTTTCTACTTCACTGAAAGTAATCCCGTTCACAATTATAAGGCTACAGGCTGTCGACATATTAATAACAAGAAAGATCAATCATGCATAAAGCATTGATTATGAAACACTTTCCAACTGAAATGCAATTTTATTTAAGTATCTCTAAAATGCGATATATTCAGCTGTGATATATTTTAAATTATCACAGTACTACAATAATTTATTATATTTGAAAACTTGAAATTTCATCGAAAAAAATGAATTTTGTTCAAATGATATCATCGAAATATAAATCACCTGGCTCTCTATGTAAAAGTAGTGAATATTTCATTCATATCACTTTTATTTTAGACTCCAGAGCTAACTAATTTTGCATTAAAAAATTCAGCAATTCTTATAGAACTCATCTTACAATCACTGGTTTACATTCTACATCCATTTAAATTAGGCTTTGTTGTAGAAATAATAAAAGTTTGACGATCATTTAAACTCAAAAATATTGTAATTACGTTGACACAGAATATAAATGCACAGTAAATAAGCAAAAATAAAGCGTTTTGACGGATGCAACACTAAATATAAATTTAAAAGAACTTTAAAAATCATGATTTTTACACTGGCAAAAGAAATGGATGCCATATTTCATTTTGAAGTGGATCACGTTTTCTCTTCATATAATATGGTTGTAATTATTATTTTAATGTTTATTTAAAAAATTACCGAACATATTTTGCTGAAATTTTTTTATACATTTTATGGGATAATTTGAATACTTCCTAAACATTTCGGCTTAAAAAAATGTTTGAAAAATTAGATCCCATAGGGTTCAATGTATTTCACTTTTTCAATCTGGGTTCGATCCAAACTAATTGGGTGAAACCATTTATTTACAATCCCATATGTCCCACAGACCGTCTTAACAACATACTGTAATTTCAATTTGATAAAGTCAGTTTTACAGCACTTCTCGTGGGAACTGACAGACAGACAGAATGAACAAAGCCATAAACACATTTCAACTATGCTGGAAAGTGTTAGAAAACGATATTTATCATCACCAGTTTTTTTTTTTTTTTCAAACAATTTGTAAAAACCGTTTAATTTTTCACGAAACAGTTTGTTGGCCTTTTACAACCTATTATTTCAACAACTGAACTGCATCCTTTTTACAATACAGCTTTCTGGATGTGAGGTTCTGGAACAATATTACAGATTATTACTTTTCATAGAGTTTCGTCCAGAACAGAGCACCAGGCGCGAAGCGCCTTTAATCTCCAATCTCTAGGTGTGGTTCTTATCTTCATACTGTGACATTATTTCATTGGTCCATAGTTGGAGGTTCGAGGTTTTTGATTTACTGTTTTTATTATTTGTCCTAGCTCCTAAAGTGGCAGTTTGTTGCACATTAAGAGTTTAAGCAGTTTGGGGGGGTTGATGCAGATCTGAGGGTAACCTAGCATTTTAGCAGTTTAGGATTTTAAACATTTTGCAGAAAACCAAAGATCGCGAGTTTTCTTTAATATCAACTGATTAAGGTGGGACGTTCCTAGTACCGAATATCAAAGTTAAGTACCGAGCGGGGTCTCTTACGAGATTTAGCCTTGCGATGATCATAGTCATGCAGATTAAATAATAGTTCATTTGGGACAGATGGCAGATTTTTGTAGAATTTAAGCGCTAGCTTTTTGATTTGGGCTCTAACAGTTTTTATTTTGAAGTCTTTCCTAATTACCGAGTTTCTTAAGTATCTAGGGGCTTTCCTTATAATCCTTAGGGTTTTGTTTTGTCTTGTCTCTAATAAGTCTATGGTAGTTTTACAGGCATATCCCCATACGGGTGCTGCATACAGCATTCCCGGGCAGATGACCTATTTATAAATTAGGAGTTTATTTTGATAACTTAGATTTCCGTTTCCTATCATTGGGTATAAGGCTCCTATGGTTATATACGCTTTTTTGATTATGTTCGTTACGTGCAGTTTCCAAGTTAGGTGGGAGTCTATCGTTACACCTAGGTATTTAGTAGATTTTTCCGCTTTTAGGGCATGGTTGTTTATGTACAGAGGAGGCGGAGGTTTACGTTTTCTTGAGAAATAAATCCAATGACATTTATTGGGATTTAATTTTATTCGCCATTTTTCCAGCCATGTTTGGAGTATGTCTAAGTGTTGTTGTAGCTGTCTGTGCATTACTGAGACGTAAGGGTGTTTTGCAAGTATCGCGCTGTCGTCTGCATAGAGTGCCAGCTCCGTGTCTGGGGTCCTGGGAATGTCATTTAGATATATGTTAAAGAGTGTCGGGCCCAGGATGGATCCTTGCGGTACACTACTTTTAATGAGCTTGGGTGTAGATAAGTTATTTTTTACTCTGACTTGAAAGTGTCTGTTATTTAGGTATGAAATTAAAAGTTTGACAAGTGCGTCAGGGACTTTTAGAGTGATCAATTTGTAAGCTAATCCACAGTGCCACACTTTATCAAAGGCTTTTTGGATGTCAAGAAAAATCGCAGCTGTGGGTGTCTTATTATTAAAACCAGAAGAAATGTACTCTACCACTCTCAGCAATTGATGAGTGGTGGAGTGTTTTGGCCGAAATCCAAACTGCTCCGGAATGATAATCTCATTCTCACTAAGGTGCGTGTTCAGTCTCTTAAGAATTATTTTCTCAGTAATTTTACTAAGTGTCGGCAACAAACTGATTGGTCTGTAGTTGGCTGGAATTGAGGCATCCTCACCAGGTTTATGGATCGCTATAATTATCGCTTCCTTCCATTCTTTGGGGAAATAATTTAGTTCTAGTATTTTATTTATTAAGATGGTCAAGTAAAATATTATATTTAAGGGTAGGTTTTTTACCGCGATATTCCTGATTTTGTAGTGCCCTGGGCTTTTACGGTTTTTAAGGTTTTTGATAATCTCTACTATTTCTTGCGGGGTGGCTGGGTTAATCTCAGCCGTGACCGGGGAGTTCCTGAAATTGTTTAGAGTTTGCCTAACCATTCTTAGGGTGTCCTGACACGTTAGATCGTGGTTTGGTTCAAATTGCTTTTCGTAATGCCTAGCAAGCGCCTCTGCCTTTTCTTCGTCTGAGTACGCAATATTAGCGCCATCTATTAGTGGCGGGAGTTTAATTTGAGGTTTTCTGAGTCTTTTAGCGAATTGCCAGAGCGATACGTCTTCCTGGCTAAGGGATTCGATTAATTCTTTATACTGTTGCTGCTTTTCTGCGACAATTTTTTCACTGACTTTACACGTGAGTCTATTAAGCTCCCTTTTAAGGGTAGGGTCTCTGTTAGCCTGCCCTGTCTTACGCATTCTATTTCTCTGTTTAACTAACTGTTTGACATGGTGGGAAAGTGTTGGCATTTTTGATGACTCACGATGTGTTGTGGCAGATGCAATAGCTCTCCTGATTTCTGTTGTAAGTGTGTGCGTGGCAGAGTCAATATCCGCCGTGCTCATAATGTTGGGTACTGCTAAATGCGGCTCGAAAAGTGCTCTTTTGAATACGTTCCAGTTCACCCTCTCTTGTCCCAGAGAGGCTGGAAGGGGAGTGTTCAAATCGAATGTCACCAGTACCGGTAGATGATCCGAGTCGAATTCATCCAGGGTATCAATTGTGTGAGCGTATTCTATGTTTCTCGTTAGGACAAAGTCTATGAATGAGCCATTGGCACCTGAGAAGCAGGTTGGTCTCGACGGTGCAATGATGTCAGTGTTTGTTGTGTTTAGCAATCTATGTATCTGTGTACCGCGTGTGTTGGCTCTCCTGCTGCCCCACGCTCGGTGGTGTGCATTGAAGTCGCCCGCGAGTATTGTGTTTGGATATCGCGAGAAAAGCAGTTCCAGCTGCGCAGCTACATTTATACCACTCATGTTTTTGACATATATTGAAGTTAGGATAAATGGGTTTACATTATTTATTTTAATTTTTATACTAGTATTTTCTATACCTTGAAGATTTATGTTGTTTATTTCCTCGTGGGGAATATTACTTTTAATATATATTGCTGTTCCTCCATGGGGATTTCTAGCAGTTATATTTGAGCTAAGGGTATGATAGCTATTATAGTTTGCTATATTTAGTTTTTTGTTTTCTCTAACTTTAGTTTCCTGGATTAGCAGGGCATCTACATCATTTTCATTTACGTAGCTCCTAAGCTCATTTATTCTTGGAGATATGCCGTTCGCATTCCAAAATATTATTTTAAAACTTTCTTTTTGGGACCTATTCATGGCGGGTTTGTTTCTCACTGTTTTTATTAAATTCCGCGATTAATTTAAAAGCCTCAAAGACCATTTGCATTGGATCGCTCTTTTTTTGAATTAACTCAGCGAGCTGCATCAACAGATGTTTTATATCGTCTAGGTTGAACATACTGATAAATCCTCTGACGAGGTTGAGGATTTCATCCATCTTTTCATCATTGGATTTATCAGCAAGTTCAGTCTCAGCTTCCATTTCCTCAGTCTCAGCTACAATTTCCTCAGCCTCAACCGCGGTTTGATCTGTTTTGTGAGTATCCTTTTGGACCTCGGTAGTCCTTTGTTTTTTTTCAGCCGATTTGTCTAACTGCTGTGTTTGCGCGAGCTCTTCTCGGGCGCGTTTAGTTTTCTGCCATTCCTGAACCTTTTTTTCTAATCTTTGTTTTGCTTCTCTTGCCTCTTTGGCGGCTTTATCAATTGCTATCCTCTGATTTATGTCTTCATGAGCTATTCTCACTTCCTCCACAGTCATTTCTCTGGAGGTTGACGGTTTAGGGGCCTGCTCTTGCACCGATCTGGTAGGTGCTGAAGTTTGAGTTCTTTTAACCTGTGGCACAGAGTGCGAGGAGTCCTGATGGGGTGTCTGAGGGTTTAGACCGAGGGCCTTTTGCCTCCAAGGGGGTATCTGATTTTTGGGGGGAGGGGGGGCATACCCCGGTGCCTTTCCTCTGTTCCAGGGGTTCTTCGGGCATTGCCTGAAGTTCGCCGGGTGATCTCCATTGCAGTTAGCACACGTTGCCTTCTCTGTCCTTGGTCTTTGGCAGTCACGTGTGAAGTGTTCTTCAGCACACTTAAGGCACTTTGGTGGCATGCTGCAATTCTCAGAGGAATGATTGAATTGCTGGCACCGGTAGCAGATTTTGAAGCCCGTGCTCTGAAGGCCTCTACCTTCACAGCCAAGTATCCTAATCTTGTCAGTCGGTATACCCTCTGCCAGTCTTCCGTAGGCCTAATGCTGACTAAGAAGATCGGCAGGGGCAATCTCGTTTTTGTGTTTCTCAGTTGAGAAACCCGGACTACATCTAATCCTTCGGATGTTAGAGTGATTTTTATTTCCTCAATGTTATAGTTTGTTGGTAGCCCCTTCAAAACTACCTTTTTGGGCCTTTCCGTCTTTAAGTTTAAACTGTGGAAGGGGATTTTCTCACTAGATAAATGGCGTTGTACAACCCTATAGGCGTCAGCGTCATTTGGAATCAATTTTAGCATGTCTCCTGTGAGCTTGCCAGATACTTTATTACCTGAGATTTCATTTAATTTTTTAAGGAGAGCCTGGTAATTGTCATTAAACTTGATGAAAAAACATTCCGCTTTTGGGTCTTTTTTCTCAACCACTACACTATTTTGCCTGTCACTATTTTGAACCGTTTTTGGTTTTGGTGCACTTTTGAACACTATAGGTTGCGCGACAATTTCAGCATAACTCTTAGTTTTAACATTATCATTTACATCTTTATCAATTTTTTCACTACAATCCATGTTATACTTGTCATTAGATTTTAAGTTTAATTCTCCATTCTGGTTTTTAGTAGGAGCATCCATAGTAGATTGCCCCTCTATCCTCCTCTTTTTATTTGGATTTTCAACAGGTTTAAGTTTATCTTCATCTTTAATTTCTTTAATTAAGCCTAGTTCTATCATTTTACATTTAATTACATCACTAGAATTACTTCCTTCACAGTTATAAATCTCATTTAAATTACTAGCATAAAACCTATCCAAATTCTGGACCAACAAAAAAGAATTTACAGAAAGAAACGAACCCAGAGTCTTGGAGACTTGGTCCTCGTCCCGTCCGAGTAGTCCATTCGTCAGTAGCTCCCTGATGTGTAGCGTCAGAGTGTAGATTGCCAGTGCACAAAAGTTCACAGCGTTTTTCACTTCTTCCTTCCAAGCGGGCATCAATCCATCCTTGGGCAGAGTATCACAATATTCAATCATGGCATCCCTGAGAGGCTGCAGTCCATCTTCGTCTAGCTCACCAGCAAGTCCGCGAGTAGCTTCCGTATCGAATGCATCCAAATTCATGTCGTCAGCGTAGAAACGATCAAAGCAATAGCACTACCACGTGGGAAAAACACACGTGGCACTCCAAAGTTGAAAAAGCACGAATCCAAAATGGCGAGAAATCCGTACACAACAAAGCTGTAATTGCTTAGGCCGACGTGTTCTATCGTAACTAGATATAACACGCCAAACTTAAGCAAAGAAAGTCACCACAATCAAAAAGCAGCAGCTTCACAAAATCACAACCTCGTAGCTCGGAGTCTGAGCTCCGAATGATTATTACTTTTATAGTAAATGTGTTATATTAAATGAATTTATTTCATCAAAAAAGTGGTGAATATTTATAGTGTAATTTTTTCGATTTTTTTACATTTTTTGTGAAATTTCACATTGTCTAACAGTACAACATTTCGAATAAAAAAAACAGTACTCTCTCTCTCCATTTTTAGATTCTGGAAAATATTACTAGCCATTGCCAACAAATAACGCCGAGTTGCACCTATTTGGATCCTGAATTACCTGTGTGCCAAATTTCATCATCGTAAGATACTCAAATTTCGCGATACAGACTCCACACACACACACACACAACACACAGACAAACTTCTTTTTTTTAACACTTTACAACAAAGTTGAAAAGTGTTTATGACTTTGTTCATTCTGTCTGTCTGTCTGTCTGTCCGTTAGCACGATAACTGCCGTAAAAATGACTTAATCAAAATGAAATTTTAGTATGTTGTTCAGACGGTCTGTAGAACCTATGGGAATATAAATGAATAATATCACCCAATTAGTTTTGGATTGAACCCGGGTCGAAAAAATGAAATACATTGAGCCCTATGTGACCTAATTTTTCAAACATTTTTTAAGCGGATTTAAAATTCACAAATTGCTTCGAAAATTTTAGGTAATATTCAAATTGTTCCATAAAATATATAAAAAAAAATTCAGCGAAATATATTCAGTAGTTTTTCAAATAAAAATTAAAATAATAATTAGACCTCTTATATGAAACGATCACGTGACCATGATATGAAACGATCACATGACCCACTTCAAAATGATATATGGCATCCATCTTGTTTCAAAATCGTGATTTTTTTTAAGTTCTTTTTAATTCATATTGAGTGTTGTATCCGTCCTAAAACTACTTTATTTTTGCTTAAATTCTGTGCATCTACATACTGAAACAACGCAATGACAATATATTTGAGTTTAAATGCTCATCTAAATTTGATTATTTCTACAATTAAGCCTATTTTTCACCTATGTAAAATGTAAACAGCAAAATATATAGAATGAGTTGTATTAGAATTCCTGTATTTTTTTAACACAAAATAATCAAGTCCATGGAGTCTGCATGGCGGATATGAATGAAATATTAATTGATTTCACAAAGAGAAGGAAGATTTTTTTCGATGAAGTTTCAACCATAGAGTTTAATTTTTTGTAGCTCCATGGTCTTAAACAAAATGTTTAAATAAAATAAATTATTATAGTATTGTGATGAATGAAATGAGTAGGAGAAAGTTATGAATGAAATCCTGTTTTTATAGAGAGATCCAGGCGTGTTACTTTTTCTATGACGTCATTTGAATTAATTTCAGTTGTTTTCGATGAAGTTTTCAAATATAATAAATTATCGTAGTATTATGATAATTCTAAAACTATTACCGAGGAATGTATAACATTTTAGAGATGTTTAAACCAGGCAATTTATATTTCAATGCCATCATTTGAATGAAATTCATTTTTTTCGATGAAGATTTAAGTTTTAAAATATAATAAATCAATGTAGTATTGTGATAAGTTTCAAAATATTACCGAGGAATGTATTGCATTTTAGACTTGTTTAAATAAAATTGCATTGAAGTTGGAAAGTGTTTCATAATCAATGCTTTAAGCATGATTGATTTTTCTTGTTATAAAGTAAGATTAGTGTATTTTAAATAGACATTTGTCTCGGGTTTCTGGGATATTTCAGATAAAAATACCTGAAATCAAAAATTCACAATTTTATTTCATGGAGATATTGCCTTGAAATTTTTCAATTTGGAGGAGGAAGCTGATACCTCTATCCCACCTAAAATACGTCTCTGATATGTTATGCTAGTTATAGATAGAGGTCGTTCATTGACTTAATTGCTATCAAAAGTGAATCTCAATGCCTCAAAGGTTGGACACCAAGGCTTTGAGAAATACATTCTACCTTTCTTTATAGTGGAAAATTATCTTAATATTAAATTTATATTTATTTCCAATTATACAAAATTGAAGATCATTTTAATACAGTTTTCTTAACTTACAGTTTTTATCAGATTAAGGGCCAATCCCCGTGGCGACAAATATTCAAAATTCATTCACGGGTTTCAAAACTATTTCACAAAATTGGCCTGCTCCTCAGAAGCAGACATATAATACATATATATAACATTCGAAATTTTTTCAATACGGGTGGGAGTAAATCTATATTCTTTTGCAATGCGGCATTCCTTGATGCAGCTTTCTTGACTCTGCATTTTTTCTGTGACAGAATTCTGATTAAAAAATTGAAATTATTTTTCATATAAAATATAACTTTTGAATTTTACCGGATACTATCGAGATACCACAAAAATATTTTATTTTTTAACACTTTACAACATAGTTGAAAAGTGTTTATGATTTTGTTCATTCTGTCTGTCTGTCCGTCCATTCACGCGATAACTGCCGTAAAAATAACTTTATCAAAATGAAATTTTAGTATGTTGTTCAGACGGTCTGTGGGACTATGGGAATATAAATGAATAATATCATCCGATTAGTTCTGGATTGAACCCGTTGAAGAAATAAAATACATTGATCCCTAGGGTACATAATCATTCAAACATTTTTAAGCGACGTTAAAATTCACAAATTGCTTTGAAAGCTTTAGAGAAAATTTGTTAATCCCATTAAATATATAAATAAAATTTTAGCAAAACATATTTGGTAGATATCTAAATAAAAATTAAAATAATAATTGAAAAATTAATAATAACTGAAAAATTAAAATAATAGTATTATATGAAGAGATCACGTGACCCACTTAAAAATAAAGTATGGCATCCATCTTTTTTTCAAGTGTCAAAATCGTGATTTTTAAAGCTCTTTTTAATATATATTTAGTGTTGCATCAGTCCTAAAACCACTTTATTTTTGCGTAATTCCTGTGCATTTATATACTGTGCCAACGCAATTACATTATTTTTTAGTTTAAATGATCATCAAACTTTGATTATTTCTACAACGAAGCCTAATTTTAACGAATGCAGAATGTAAACACATCAGGCTGTAAGATAAGTTGTATAAGAATTGCTGAATTTTTTAACGCAAAATTATTTAGCTTCGGAGTCTGGAATATAGCTGATATAAATGAAACATTCATTGATTTTACATAGAGAAGTAGACGATTTTATACCATTGTCTTTTTCGATTATGTTTTAAGCAAGAAGTTAGAAAGTACTTTTACCTCCATGGTTTTATGTTTTTAAGTAAAATAAATAATTGTAGAATTATGATAATTTTAAAAATATCACCGCTGAATGAAAAGAATGGAATAAAAGTTTATGAATGACATATTCACTGCTTTTATTTAGAGAGCCAGGCGATTTATATTTAGATGACGTCATTGGAATAAAGCTCAATTTTTTTTCGATGAAATTTCAAGTTTTCAAATATAATAAATTATTGTAGTATTATGATAATTTTTAAAATATCACCGCTGAAGAGATGTTTAAATAAAAGTGCATTGCGGTTGGAAAGTGTTTCAATCAATGCTTTATGCATGATTGATCTTTCTTGTTTTTTATTTATGAAAAATTTAAATAATAAAAAATTCGTTATTCTATTTTTGATTAGATTATACCAGTTACGATCTTAGAATATAAAATTACGGGAATTATTCATGTTTTGAATTTCTTGAATCATCGTGTTTTATTTTGACAAAAGTTTTTCAAATTCATATCTTTTCTACTTAACCAATTGTTTATACAAGGTAAAAATGGTACATGTATACCTTCTCCTGCCATTTCTCCGTCTTCATTTTAACGTATGTTGGGCCAGTTTCATGCTTTATGTAAAATTAGCTACAAACGGGACCATGATATGTTGTTCTGCAGATCTATCTGTGGAGATAATTGTATAAAAAGAGAACAGAGATTCTTGTCCTTTTTTTAGTGGAATAAAATTAAATATATTAATAAAATCTTTTGATGAATAAGAATATTTAAAATACTCGGAATTTGCAGATATTTTAAATCGCGACTACATATCTGATATTCCAATTATATAAGATAAAGTATATTGTTACTTTCCTTATATACATAGTGTATAAGGAAAGTATTGTGAAGGGTTCAAAAATTCGAATTCCAGTTTTCGACGGGAGAACACGTTTCAAGCATCCCTGATCACGAATCAAACTTTTTTGAAGTGATGTCTGTGTGTGTGTGTGTGTGTCTGTGAAAGTATGTGTGTGTGTGTGAAAGTATGTGTGTGTGTGTGTGTGTGTGTGTGTCAGTGAGTCTGTGGAGACGATAACTGACGAACAAACGAACCGATTCGAACGAAATTTGCTGCAAAAATCACAATCCGTAAACACTGGTAGCCTATTGTTTTTATACGAATCAAATGTTCAGAACCCCCTAAATTTTCGAGTGAAATTTTGAAAAAATCGTCAAAAAATCAAAACCGCTAATAAAGTTCAGCAAATAGACATTTCTTATGTAATTTTTCATTAGAAAACGATTGACATAAATTTTCGAAAGCTAACATGAGCCGTTCTCGAGATATTGAACATTTTTCAAAAAATTATCAAAAAGTCATATAAAATAAAAAAAAAATATTTCCTATTGAGAAACATGTTCACTTTTCATATGTAATACCATGCAATAAATTTGGTGACATCATTCTCGTGGATATGGTGGTTGGTATTTGAGCCCCAATAGTCATTTATCTGCTGTAAGAATAACTTATTTTTTCGTCCATAACGCTTGGCGAGATTTTGGCGATGAATTTGGTGGAATGTCGCCAACTTGGCAACTTCTTTAAATGTTGCTAAATTAACGAAAAACTCGCCAAATGGATAAAAATGACGACTCATTGATGATGACGACATGGAAAATGACGTCTCATCGACGAATATTCTATATCTTGGAAAGAATATAAATAACTACTATAAAAATAATCTATTTTCTTTTTCTGTAAAAGTTGTAAATTCATTACATTATATAAGGAAAGTCGTGTGCTGCCCACATTTTTTTTACTACGTACACTGAAAACATTCCGCAACCTCTGTTCATTTTTTTCAGATAATGTATTGATAATTTCAGCAAACTGGCAAGAAAAGCCACATTTCCAGGCTTTTGTGAAAGTTCCAGCATATATATATATATATATATATATATATATATGTATATATATATATATATATATATATATATATATATATATATTGTCCAGCAGTATATATATATACTGCTGGACAATTGCTAAGCGGATGACACTATCATCCATAGCAACCTCAAAATGAAAGAAAGCAAAATGTGGAAAATTAGAATAAACGCGGGATACAGTAAGAAGTGGTGTGAGTATGCAAATGTTTCATTTCCACGCCTTTCGTCACGTGATAGCGCTGATAAGAGATTTAAAGGATTTGACGCGCGTGGACAGTTGTTGTTCCAAGTGAAAATTTTACTGGAAAGATTTAATTGACGAACTTAAAGTTTTCGATATGTCTTCCCGATGTCAATTAGATGCTTTTACGCATGGCCGTATTATTGGAAAGATCGGAGAAGGACGAAAAATAACAGATACTGTCAGGGAATTCGACATCGCCCACAGCGTTGTTTCACGGCTGTGGCAAGCATTTAAAACAATTGGAATGCTTAGCAAGCGTCACGGGAGAAGTCGTGTTAAAAGTACGACGCCTGCAGCAGACAGGTATATTATCCTATCGGCAAAAGGGGCCGGCGCACCACAGCTCAGCTGGTGGCAAATCAGTTTCTTGCTACCACAGAAGAGCGGATCTCCCGAAAAACTGTAACCAGACGTTTGGGAGACGGAGGACTACACGCCCGCAGACCTGTTGTGTGTGTCCCATTGTCCAGATTGCACCGTACCACCCGTTTGCAATGGTGTCGTGAACTTCGCAACTGACCCGAACAGGACTGGGCTTGTTTACTATTATCAGATGAGAGTAGGTTCAATCTGTCATCGGATTGCAGACGCCAACTGATCTGGCGTGAGAGTGGTACTGCCTATCGTCCAGAAAATATCCAGGAAAGGAACCGATACCCGACATACAGTATCATGGTATTGGCCAGCATCATGGTCAATGGCCGCACGCCCCTACATGTGGTTGCAACTAGAACTATGGCCGGCCAACGATACATTGATGAAGTTCTACTGCCTCATGTTCGCCTTTTCCGTGGTGCTGTCGGTGATAAATTTGTTTTCATGGACGACAACGCACCATGTCATCGAACAGTCGCTGTTCAGGTTTGTCTAGTCAGCGAGGGTATTCAATGCCTCGTATGGCCAGCACGTTCTCCAGATCTAAAATCCATTGAAAATGTTTGGGATGCTTTGGGGAGGCGACTTGCTGGTCGAAAATATCCTCCAACAAACAAGAACACCCTCATCCGTGCACTGCCAGAGGAGTGGGATAACTTGCCTGGCCTCAACAACTGCTCAACAACTTGTGCAAAGCATGACACGACGTGTGGAATGTTGCATCGCACTCCACGGTGGACATATCCCGTACTGACACCTTTCTCAAAGGTGCCTGCTGTCGTTCATATACATTTTTCCATTTCTCCGTATACGGCATCAAATGAACACTTTTTTCCTTTCAGATGTTTCAAAACCTTCTGTATTTTCCAGAACAATAAATGATCTTTATTCTAATGTCCGAACAGTGTGGCAACAATATTTTATCCTGCTGGGCCTCCACCTCTTAATGTTGTGCTGCATTGCAATTGGTGATCCGTGCTTAGCAATTGTCCAGCAGTGTATATACATGTATATATATATATATGCTCTTTTGATTTTTTAAGTAAAATTGCGAATTCTTGCACTTTTAATTAATGTTTAACTTAGCCTTTTTAAAGAAATCGGGCATTTTAGCGTTTATAATTACATATTTTAGCATTTATAATTGCATATTTTAGCTTTCATATTGCAGATTTTAGCACTTTTAAATAAAATCTCAAATTTTAGCGCGTTTAAATAAAATTGCAAATTTAAATGTTTTTAAATAGATTTAAAAGTTTAAGCGCTTTTAAATAAAATAGCGAACTTCAGTCCTTTCTGTAAAAAACCTGCTTTTAAGTGAAATTGCGAATTTTAGCATCTTTAAATCACATATTTGAGTACTTTTTAACAAAATTTTAAATTTTGACGTTTTTTAAATCAAATCACAGACTTTAATGCTATTCATAAAAAAAGTGAATTTTAAAAACTCTAAATCACATATTTGAGTACTTTAAACAAATTTTTTAATTTTGACGTTTTTAAATCAAATGGCAGTCTTCAATGCTCTTCATAAAAATAGTGAATTTTAGCACTTTCATATAAAATCTCAAATTTTAATTCTTAAATAAAATCTAAAATATTAGTTCTTTTAAATACCATCGCATCACGAATTTTCGTGCTTTCTGTAAAAGTGATGTTGATGAGAACCAATGACAAACATAAAACAAATTATTTAAAAATTGTCTTAAGACAAGAAGTGCATAACTAAAGATAAAACAAAATCCCCAATATCAAATAATGAGTTACAGAAACTCACTATGTTTAACACTCTACAACATAGTTGAAAAGTGTTTATGACTTTGTTCATTTAATTTAGAACTATTTTTATTCAACATTTTTACATTAACTTCTGTGTTTTATTAAGCAAATATCCTACTTCAGTAATTTATTATTTATGTTCTTTAAACTTAAAAAAATATTCTTGCTAGTATACCATTCAAATATTTTATTGCATGTAATTATATTATATCCTGAAATCGCCCTGAAATTTTGCAAATTTTTGATCTGTTGCCAGTACTATAACAAAGCTCCTCTCGAGACAAGTTACTGGGGTTGTCGAGCAGTGTTTCTTTCGGGCATACCTCCGGGGTAGGCGAAATCCCCGGAGACGTTTTATGTTAACCTAGTTTCTATTTATGTGTCACAATATTTAAATATATTTATATAAGGCAAATAGAAAACTCCCCCCCCCCTAAAATTTCATTCGCACCCCCGGCCAAAAAGTCCAGGAAGAAACACTGTTAGCGATCGCTTGCGAGCAGTCTGGTTGTGCCTCCCCTTGTTAAACAAACTAAAAAACCCTGACGATTATAGTCAATTACTGAAAACTGCACATGACATTGTCCGCGATTTAAAGCAATAATGCATTGAATTCATTCGTGAAGTGCTTCGAAATGCGTAGACATCCGCTGAGCGAGAACATTCTTAAATTACAAAACATACGCAATCACGAGCGAACATTATTTACAAAATATCTACAAGTCCAATTGTGAATATCTTGGACATGTGGCAAATGTTTATATGGCCACACCCACAATTTACCACGCCTACAATTGTCCACGCCCATCTTTAGCATTCAGAGCTTTCTTGGAGCATTGAAATAATGTTTGGATGTAAATAACATAAAAGTGCAAGATAGTTTTAAGCAGATGCTTTCATCCCGAATCAAAATCTCCGACGGAGCTACAATGACAAAAAACAAGAAAGATCAATCATGTATAAAGTTTCAAATAATTATAATTCCCACCACTATTTAGTAGACGCACAATGCAGAATAAAATAAACGCCCCTTTCGCCACCACCACACATACGTTCTTCCACATAGTCTGCTGTCTGTCTTTTCCATTTGCAAAAAAACAAACGAACCTATAACAAGAAAGATCAATCATGCATAAAGCATTGATTATGAAACACTTTCCAACTGCAATGTAATTTTATTAAACATCTCTAAAATGCGATATATTCAGCGGTATTATATTTTTTAAATTATCACAAGTATTACAATAATTTATTTTATTTGGAAACTTAAAACCATGGAAGTAAAAGTACTTTCTAACTCCATACTTAAAACTTCACCGAAAAAGGCAATGCTGTAAAATCATCTGCTTCTCTATGTCAAATCAATGAATATTTCTTTCATCTCGTATCACCTATATTCCAGACTCCAGAGCTAAATACCTTTGAGTTAAAAAAATTCAACTGTTCTTATACGACTCATCTTACAGCTTGATTTGTTTTCATTCTACATGCGTTAAAATTAGGTGTCGTTGCAATAATCAAAGTTTGATGATCATTTAAACTCAAAAATATTGTAATTGCATTGGCGCAGAATATAGATGCACATAGTATACACAAAAATATAGCGATTTTTGGACGGATGCAACACTAAGCATAAATTTAAAAGAACTTTCAAAATCATGATTTTGGGGCGCGACAGCCAAGTGGTTAACCTGCGGGAATTGCACTCGGACGGCTTGGATTCGATTCCCGCCACTGACGAAACTGCCGCCGTGTTCACGCGGAGTACGGTCACGTTAAACATGTGGGTTCGTAAGTCCTTCCGAGAGGTTGGTGGTAGGGGAAGGAGGGTACGGTCCCTGTGGATGCCTCCCCCACTGGGCTCTGGTCTAAATTGGGTGGCACTTCCCTGCCGATCAAACTGATGCCTTATACTTTCCTGTTAGGTCAGACGGTCTGGGTCGAAGAAGGAAAATCACAGTTTTGACACTGGAAAACGTGATCTCTTCATATAATATGGGTGTTATCATTATTTCAATTTTTATTTCAAAAATACCGAACATATTTTACTCAAATTTTCTTTATTTTATGGGATAATTTCAATATTTCCTAAAATTTTCGAAGAAATTTGCGAATTTTAACTTTGCTTAAAAAGTTTATGAAAAATTAGATCTAATGGGTTTCAATGTATTACTCTTTTTCAACCAGGGTTTCAATTTAAAACTAATTGAATGATATTATTCATTTACATTCCCATATGTCCCACAGACCGTCTGAACAACATTCTGAACTTTCATTTTGATAATGTCATTTTTGCGGCAGTTATAGTACGAACGGACAGACAGACCAAAGACAGCCAGACATGACCACAGTCATGAACACTTTTCAGCTGTGTTGGAAATTATTAAAAATTATGAAAAATTAAATAACTTTTCGGTGTAAATTTCATACTGGCACTAATTCTACCATTTTCCTTTTCATTTTTTTTTTTTTTATTGTCCGAAAAGTCTTAGATAAATATTTTCAGCAGCAGATATTTGAAAATCTCAAAACTGTTGTTATTCTAAACATATCTTTCCAGTGTATGAGAGAAAAATTAAATATTTTTTGTGTACTGTCCATATATTCCGGTAAAATTTAAAAGTTATATTTTATATAAGAAATGAATTCATATTTTTAAACCTATGTTGTGTCTTAAGAGTCTTTAGCATTTGAGTTTTCTTGAGGCATTGAAATAATGTTTACATGTATAAATATAAAAGTGTAAGAAAAAGTTTGATGCAGACGTTTTCATCCCAAATCATCTCCAAAGGGGCTAAATTGACTTAAAAAATACGGAAGTTGAAATAACTTTCCGATGGGAATTTTATATTGACACTAATTCTACCATTTCAATCCTATTTTGTTATTTGTAGCCGGACTGGTCATAGGTAAATGTTTTCAACGGCAAATATTTGGACATCCCAAACGAATGTTATTAGTCTGAATATCTATCTATCTTTTTATAGAGTGTAGGAGAGAAAAACTAAAATTTAAATATTTTTTGCGTACTGTCATATATTCCGGTAAAATTCAAAAGTTATGTTTTATATAAAACATGATTTCAACGTTTCGTCATCAGACCCCTGTTTTTGAAAGAGTTAACGTATTCCAGAAAGCTGCGACAAACAATGCCGCAACGCAAAAGAACATAGACCTACCCACCGCCACCAGAGTCATAAAAAACCAGAATATTGCATATACTGCACCTATTATATATCTGCTTCTGCTGGACAGTCCAGTTTTGTGAAATAGTTTTCCGTGAATAAATTTTGAAAATTTGAATTTTTTACAATTTCGGAATGAAGTTGTGACATAAATGAACAACAATTAATCATAACTTTAAAACTGGTTCGTTTTTTCATTAATATTTCTGGTATAATGCTTTAAATTGTAATTAATATTTCTAAAATATTTGTAAAATGTATTTAAACTTATGTATTTAAACTTTAATGACGTTTTACTTAATTTTCCTTCTAATCTGTATTTAAACATCTATCTACCTATCTATCTATCTATTATTATTATTATTATTATCTATATATACTAATTGCCAAATGTCCGTCTGTCTGTCTGTCACGCTTTTTTCAGGCACTTCCCGAATAGATAGAGACTTGCAATTTGGTACACCGCTCGGTCGTTCGATAAAACCCCCTGGAAAAATCGAATTTTTCAAAAACGTTCCATAGAGGGGGTGCCCCACACCAAAACGTTCGAAAAGTGAAATGATGGGAAAGCATACTTTGCAATGAGATAGAGACTTCAAATTTGGTGTATAAGTAAATCGTTCGAAAGGAAGAAAGCGTGCAATTCCAGATTTCCAATATTTTCTACTTAAGGGGGTGCCGCACACCAAAACGTTCGAAAAGTGAAATGATAGGAAAGTATGCTTTGCGATGAGATAGAGACTTCAAATTTGGTGTATGGGTAAATCGTTCGAAAGGAAGAAAGTGTGCAATTTCAGATTTCCAATATTTTCCACTTAAGAAGGTGCCGCACACCAAAACGTTCGAAAAGTGAAATAATGGGAAAGCATGCTTTGCGATGAGGTAAAAACTTCAAATTTGGTGTATGGGTAAATCGTTCGAAAAGAAGAAAGTGTTCAATTTCAGATTACCAATATTTTCTATGCTTAAGGGGGTGCCGCACACCAAAATGTTCGATGTACCGAATAAATGAGAAACGACTTCTTTAAAATTTGATAGGCGCTTGAAATTAGGTATATGGACTAATCATTTGATGAAAACATCTAAGACGAATATAGTTTTTCAAAAACGTTCGTTTAAGGGGGTGCTCTAGAGGAAAACATTCGAAAGGTGAATTGATAAGAAAACATACTGCGCGATGAGATAGAGATTTGAAATTTAGTGTACGGGTAGATAGTTTGGAAGGAAGAAAGTGTACAATTTCAGATTTCCAATATTTTCTACTTAAGGGGGTGCCGTACACCAAAACGTTCGAAAACTGAAATAATGGGAAAGCATGCTTTGCGATGAGATAGAGACTTCAAATTTATTGTATGGGTAAATCGTTTGAAATGAAGAAAGTGTGCAATATCAGATTTCCAATATTTTCTACTTAAGGGGGTGCCGCACACCAAAACGCTCGAAAAGTGAAATGATAGGAAAGTATGCTTTGCGATGAGATAGAGACTTCGAATTTGGTGTATGGGTAAATCGTTCGAAAGGAAGAAATTGTGCAATTTCAGATTTCCAATACTTTCCACTTAAGGAGGTGACGCATACCAAAACGTTCGAAAAGTGAAATAATGGGAAAGCATGCTTTGCGATGAGGTAAAGACTTCAAATTTGGTGTATGGGTAAATCGTTCGAAAAGAAGAAAGTGTTCAATTTCAGATTACCAATATTTTCTATACTTAAGGGCGTGCCGCACACCAAAATGTTCGTTGTACCGAATAAATGAGAAACGACTTCTTTAAAATTTGATAGAGGCTTGAAATTAGGTATATGGACTAATCATTTGATGAAAACACCCAAGACGAATATAGTTTTTCAAGAACGTTCGTTTAAGGGGGTGCTCTAGAAAAGAACATTCGAAAGGTGAATTGATAATAAAACATACTGCGGGATGAAATAGAGATTTGAAATTTGGTGTACGGGTAGATAGTTTGGAAGGAAGAAAGTATACAATTTCAGTTTTCCAATATTTTATACTTTAGGGTGTGTTGGACACAAAAATGTTCGATTTTCGGAATGAAGTAGAAATATCCCTTTTAGATCGTGAAAATGGCTTGATATTTGGTATATGGACGAATCATTTGATAGAAATCCCAAGAAGAATGGAGTTTTTCAAAAATATATATTTAAGGGGGTGGGTACTCCACAGAAATCTATTATTATATATACTAATTGCCAAGTGTCCGTCTGTTTGTCCATCTGTCTGTCCGTCTGTCTGTCTGTCACACTTTTTTTAGACACTTCCCGAATAGATAGAGACTTGCAATTTGGTACACGGCTCGGTCGTTCGATAAAACCCCCTGGAAAAATCGAATTTTTCGAAAACGTTCTATAGAGGGGTGCCCCACACCAAAACGTTCGAAAAGTGAAATGACAGGAAAGCATGCTTTACGATGAGATAGAGACTTCAAATTTGGTGTATAAGTAAATCGTTCGAAAGGAAGAAAGCGTGCAATTCCAGATTTCCAATATTTTCTACTTAAGGGGGTGCCGCACACCAAAACGTTCGAAAAGTGAAATGATAGGAAAGTATGCTTTGCGTTGACATAGAGACTTCAAATTTGGTGTATGGGTAAATCGTTCGAAAGGAAGAAAGTGTGCAATTTCAGATTTCCAATATTTTCCACTTAAGAAGGTGCCGCACACCAAAACGTTCGAAAAGTGAAATAATGGGAAAGCATGCTTTGCGATGAGGTAAAGACTTCAAATTTGGTGTATGGGTAAATCGTTCGAAAAGAAGAAAGTGTTCAATTTCAGATTACCAATATTTTCTATACTTAAGGGGGTGCCGCACACCAAAATGTTCGATGTACCGAATAAATGAGAAACGATTTCTTTAAAATTTGATAGGGGCTTGAAATTAGGTATATGGACTAATCATTTGATGAAAACATCTAAGACGAATATAGTTTTTCAAAAACGTTCGTTTAAGGGGGTGCTCTAGAGGAAAACATTCGAAAGGTGAATTGATAAGAAAACATACTGCGCGATGAGATAGAGATTTGAAATTTAGTGTACGGGTAGATAGTTTGGAAGGAAGAAAGTGTACAATTTCAGATTTCCAATATTTTCTACTTAAGGGGGTGCCGTACACCAAAACGTTCGAAAACTGAAATAATGGGAAAGCATGCTTTGCGATGAGATAGAGACTTCAAATTTATTGTATGGGTAAATCGTTCGAAATGAAAAAAGTGTGCAATATCAGATTTCCAATATTTTCTACTTAAGGGGGTGCCGCACACCAAAACGCTCGAAAAGTGAAAGGATAGGAAAGTATGCTTTGCGTTGAGATAGAGACTTCAAATTTGGTATATGGATAAATCACTCGAAAGAAAGAAAGTGTGCAATTTCAGATTTCCAATACTTTCTACTTAAGGGGGGGTGCAGCATACCAAAACGTTCGAAAAGTGATATGATAGGAGAGCATGCTTTGCGATGGGATAGAGACTTCAAGTTTGGAGTATGGGTAAATCGTTTGACACAAAGAAAGTGTGGAATTTCAGATTTCCAATATTTTCTACTTAAGGGGGTGCCGCACACTAAAACGTTCGAAAAGTGAAATGATAGGGAAGAATGCTTTGCGATGAGGTAGAGACTTCAAACTTGGTGTATAGGTAAATCGTTCGAAAGGAAGAAAGCGTGCAATTTCAGATTTCCAATATTTTCTACTTAAGGGCGTGCCGCACACCAAAATATTCGATTTGCAGAATAAATGAGAAAACGCTCCTTTAAAATTTGATAGAGGCTTGAAATTCGGTATATGGGCCATTTGATGGAAACACCCAAGACAAATATAGTTTTTCAAAAATGTTCGTTTAAGGGGGTGCTCCAGAGTAAAACGTTCGAAAAGTGAATTGATAAAAAACGATGCTTCGGATTGAGATAGAGATATCAAATTTGGTATAAGGGTAGATAGTTTGAAAGGAAGAAAGTGTAAAATTTCAGTTTACCAATATTTTCTACTTTAAGGGGTGCCGCACACCAAAATGTTCGATTTTCGGAATAAAGGAGAAACGCCCCTTTTAAAACGTGATGGAGGCTTGATATTTGATATATGGGAAAATAATCTGACAGAAATCACAAAAAGAATAGAGTTTATCAAAAATGTATGGGTACTCCACACAAAAACATTCGAATGATGAAATGCTAGAAAAGTATGCTTCGCGATGAGATAGAGACTTCAAATTTAGTGTACGGGTAAAAAGTTGGAAAGGAAGAAAGTGTGCAATTTCAGTTTTCCACCATTTGTCATTGTAGGGGGGTTCCACTCACTAAAATGTTCGATTTACCGAACAAATGAAAAACGCCTCCTTTACAATGTGATAGAGACTTGAAATTTAGTATATGGGCTAACCATTTGACAAAATAAACCAAAGATGAATACAGTTTGACAAAAATGTTCTTTAACGGGGTGCTACACAGAAAAACGTTCGAAAGGTGAAGCGATAGAAAAACATGTTTCTCGATAGGATAGCGACTTCAAATTTGATGTACGGGTAGATAGTTTGAAAGGAAAATAGTGTGAAATTTTAGATTTCCAATATTTGCTACTTAAAGGGGCGCACACTAATATGTTCAATTTTCGTAATAAATGAGGCACGCTTCCTTCTAAATGTGATAGAGGCTTGATATATGGTATTTGGGCCAATCATCTGATAAAAAACACAAGACAAACAGAGTTTTCCAAAAATGTTCATTTATGTATGTGCTTCACAGAAAAAAGTTCCAAAGGAGAAATAATTATATGGAAGTGCCTCGGGATGAGATAGACTTTAATGTAGTGTTAGGGTAGATAATTCGAAAGGAAGAAATGCTCGAATTTAGTTTCCCAATATTTTCTTCTTTAGAGGGTTCTGCACACCAAAATATTCGATTTGTCGAATAAATGTGAAACGCGAATTATTAAAAAATTTACATTATTCAGGGGTTGCTTATTGCGAGACCGTTGATTTTCAACGGGTATTCGGCTAGTATATACTAATTTCCAAGTGTCCGTCTGTCCGTCTGTCACGCTTTTTTCAGGCACTTCCCGAATAGATAGAGACTTGCAATTTGGTACACGGCTCGGTCGTTCGATAAAAACCCCTGGAAAAATCGAATTTTTCGAAAACATTCTATAGAGGGGGTGCCCCACACCAAAACGTTCGAAAAGTGAAATGATGGGAAACCATACTTTGCGATGAGATAGAGACTTCAAATTTGGTGTGTAAGTAAATCGTTCGAAAGGAAGAAAGTGTACAATTCCAGATTTCCAATATTTTGTAGTTAAGGGGGTGCCGCACACCAAAACGGTCGAAAAGTGAAATGATAGGAAAGTATGCTTTGCGATGAGATAGAGACTTCAAATTTGATGTATGGGTAAATCGTTCGAAAGGAAGAAAGTGTGCAATTTCAGATTTCCAATATTTTCCACCTAAGGGGGTGCCCCACACCAAAACGTTCGAAAAGTGAAATAATGGGAAAGCATGCTTTGCGATGAGATAGAGACTTCAAATTTATTGTATGGGTAAATCGTTCGAAAGGAAGAAAGTGTGCAATTTCAGATTTCCAATATTTTCTATTTAAGTGGATGCCGCACACCAAAACGTTCGAAAAGTGAAATGATAAGAAAGCATACTTTGCGATGAGATGGAGACTTCAAATTTGGTGTATGGGTAAATCGTTCGAAAGGAAGAATGTGTGCAATTTCAGGTTACCAATATTTTCTATACTTAAGGGGGTGCCGCACACCAAAATGTTCGATGTACCGAATAAATGAGAAACGACTTCTTTAAAATTTGATAGAGGCTTGAAATTAGGTATATGGACTAATCATTTGGTGAAAGCATCCAAGACGAATATAGTTTTTCAAAAACGTTCGTTTAAGGGGGTGCTGTAGAGGAAAACAATCGAAAGGTGAATTGATAAGAAAACATACTGCGGGATGAGATAGAGATTTGAAATTTGGTGTACCGTTAGATAGTTTGGAAGGAAGAAAGTGTACAATTTCAGTTTTCCAATATTTTATACTTTAGGGTGTGTTGCACACAAATATGTTGGATTTTCGGAATGAAGTAGAAATATACCTTTTAGATCGTGATAGAGGCTTGATATTTGGTATATGGGCGAATCATTTGATAGAAATCCCAAGAAGAATGGAGTTTTTCAAAAATATATATTTAAGGGGGTGGGTACTCCACAGAAGAACATTCGAAGGGTGAAATGATAGAAAAAGTATACCTCGCGATAAGTTAGAGACTAAAAATTTGGTATACGGATAGATAGTTTGAAAGGAAGAATGTGTGTAATTTCAGTTTTCAAACATTTGCTATTGTAGGGGGTGCCGCACACTAAAATTTTCGATTTCACGAATAGCTGAAAAACGCCTCCTTTAGAGTGTGATAGAAGCTTGAAATTTAGTATATGGGCTAAAAAATGAGAAACATTTAATGAGAAACCCCTCCAATTAATAACGTTCTCAATTAATAAATGAGAAACGCCTCCTTTAAAATTTGATAGAGACTTGAATTTGGTATATAGGCTAATCATTTGATAAAAAAAAACCAAGACGAATAGAGTTATTCATAAATGATCATAAAAGAGGGTGCTCACATAAAACGTTCGAAAGGTGAAATGATAAAATTGCATGCTTCAGTATGAGATCGAGACTTCAAATTTGGTATATGGGTAGATAGTTATTAAGGAAAAGGTGAGCAATTTCAGTTTCCCAATATTTTCTTCTTTAGGGGGTTCCGCATACCAAAATGTTCGATATGCCGAATAGTGTACTCCACACCAAAATGTTCGAAAAGTAGAATGATAGAAAAGCATGCAGCAATGAGATAGAGACCTCAAATGTGGGGTATATAGGTAAATCGTTCGAAACGAAGGAAATGTGCAATTTCAAATTTCTAATATTTGCTACTTTAGGGAGTACAGCAAACCAAAATGTTCGATTTACCGGTTAAATTAGAAGCAATTTCTTTAACATTTCATAGAGACTTGAAATTTGGTATATGGGTTAATCATATGATACAAAATTCAAAACGAATAGAGTTTTTAGAAAATGTTCAGTTAAGAGGGTACTCCACAGGAAAACTTTCAAAAGGTGAAATAATAAGAAACATGCTTCGGAATGAGATAGAGATTTTAAATTTGGTGTACGGATAGATAGTTTGAAAGGAAGAATATGTGGAATTTCATTTTTCTGATATTTTCTACTTTAGGAGATGCCGCAAACCTAAAATGTTCGATATTCCTAATAAATGAGAAACGCCTCCTTTTAAAATGTAATAGAGGCTTGATATTTGGTATATGGGGCAATCATTCGATAAAAACTAAAGAATAGAGTTTTTCAAAAATGTTCATTTCCTTTGTCCATTGGTCTGTGAGACACACGGGAATGCATATTTTGCTAAAAAAAATTTCAGCAAAATATGTTCAGTAGCTATTTTAAATAAAAATTAAAATAATAATTGTATCCATATAATATGAAGAGATCACGTGACCCACTTCAATATAAAATATGGCATCCATCTTTTTTTCCCAGTGTAGAAATCGTGATTTTTAAAGCTCTTTTTAATATATGTTTAGTGTTGTATCCGTCCTAAAACCGATTTATTTTTGCGTATTTTCTGTGCATCTATATTCTGTGCCAACGCAATTAAAATATTCTTGAGTTCAAATCATCATCAAACTTTGATTATTTCTACAATGAAGCCTAATTTTAATAGATGCAGAATATAAACAAATGATTGCAAGATGAGTTGTGTAAGAGTTGCTGAATTTTCTTCATACAAAATTATTTAACTCTGGAGTCTGGTATAAAAGTCTATGAATGAAATATTCTCTGCTTTCAAATAGAGAGCCAAGCGATTTATATTTCGATGACGTCATTTGAATAAAGTTCATTTTTTTCGATGAAGTTTTAAATTTTCATATATAATAAATTATTGTAGTACTGTGGTAATTTAAAATATATCAGCGCTGAATGTATCGAATTTTAGAGATGTTTAAATAAAATTGCATTTCAGTTGGAAAATGTTTCATAATCAATGCTTTATGCATGATTAATCTTTCTTGTTTTACTTCACCCTGCCTCTAACCAAACTCGTACACGCAAACTTTCCTATGACAGGAATCTAGGGTTGCCATGTGAAGTTCGAAGGATGGGTTGCCATATTTGGCGATTTATAGCCAGTTTGGCGAGATTAGGTGACTTTTTTAATGTTCGAGACACACTTCGAAATAACGAATATTCTACGAGTTATGGGAGATTTCTAGAAAATCTATAAAAGAGGTCATCACTTAGTTGGATGGCAGCTGAGCTACATTGAACTGTGCTACATTCGAGCTACATTGAACTGTGACATATGTCAATGTTTTGATAATAGTAACGGCTGTTTTGAGAAATGAAATACTTGAATGTTTTGCCAATAGTAGCGGCTGTTTTGGGAAATTAGCGGAGCATTTATTTGCTGTATATTGTTCCTGTTTACGCTGCGCTTGTAAATAAACGTGTTAGTTAACCAGAAGTTTAGACTCATTCTTGTACCCTGACTGCACACTCACGATTCCAGAGGATATGTCGAAACAATACATACATGCATTCACATTACTTTGATGTTCTATTAAATTAAAATTGTTGTGAGAAATTTGATCTGAAATTTTATTTATTTAATGCCAGATTGTGGTGATTTCGATCATTTCGACAGCGTAATTAAGTTTTCGATAATAAATAGCTTCGATAATTAAACAGTATTTGAATATTCAATATTAGAAATTTTATTCATTCGATATTGACGTTTTCCACAGGATTGAAAATTTAGAAATTCAAAAAATGGAGATTTAACGAATTCATAAAAATATTATTGCGTTATTAATTTATTCAGGTTACAATCAGATTCACAAATGCAGCTCATACATTTTAAAGTAATATGTTCATTCTTAATTTCCTTACAATACATGATAATGTACAGGGAAAATATCAGGATCATGTTAAACATAATATCAGGATTCGTGTTACATGTGTTTGAATAACATCAATAATGCATAAAGCATTAATTATGAAATACTTTCCAGCTGAAATGCAATTTTAATTAAACATCTTTAAAGTCCGATGCATTCAGTGGTGATATGTTTTTAATTACCACAGAACTACAATAATTTATTTTACTTGGAAACTTAAAACTTCATCGAAAAAAAATAAACTGTATTCAAATGACGTCATCGAAATATAAATCGGCTGGTTCTCTATGTAAAAGTAGTGAATATTTCATTCATACACTTTTATTCCAGACTCTAGAGTTAAATAATTTTGTGTGAAAAAAATTCAGCAATTCTTGTACAACTCTTCTTATAATCAGTTGTTTACGTCCAGCATTCATTAAAATTAGGTTTCACTGTAGAAATAATCAAAGTTTGAAGATCATTTACGCTCAAAAATATTGTAACTGCGTTGGCGCAGAATATAGATGCACAGAAAATATGCAAAAATAAAGCGATTTTAGGGCGGATGCAACACTAAATATAAATTTAAAAGAAATTTAAAAATAAAAAAAAGATGGATGCCCTATTTTATTTTAAAGTGGGTCATGTGATTTCTTCATATAATAAGGGTGTAATTACTATTTTAATTTTTATTTAAAAAACTACCAAGCATATTTTGTTTTTTTATGTATTTTAAGGGATAATTTGAATATATCCTAAAATTTTCGGAGCAATTTGTAAATTTTAACTTTGCTTACAAAATATTTGAAGAACTAGGTCTGTCCCATAGGGTTCAATGTATTTCATTTTTTCAACCCAGGTTCAATCGAAAACTAATTTGGTGATATTATTCATTTATATTCCATTATGTTCCACAGACCGTCTCAACAACATACTAAAATTCCATTTTGAAGAAGTCATTTTTACGGTAGTTATCGTGCGAACGGACAGACAGACAGACAGAATGAACAAAGTCATAAACACTTTTCGACTATATTGGAAGGTATTGAAAAGCAACTCGACTTTTCGACGGTGTGTGTGTGTGTGTGAGTGTGTGTGTGTGTGTGTGTGTGTACAATGTATGCATCTAGCTCAAAATCCTGTCCACCAAGTTTCACAAAATTTGGTAGGTGAGTCACGTGGGTTACCCTGATGCTGATCCACAAAAATCGTCAAATTCTGAAATAAAAGACTACTCAGATGTATCAATTAATTCCTTGTCGTACAAGAAATTTTTGACAAGGAAAAAAATAAAACCTACTGTAAGTCTGAGGGAGATACTTCATTTTTTCTCAAGATATTTAAATTTTTCTCGCGATATTTCAATTTTTCTCGAGATATTTCAGTTTTTCTCGAGATATTTCAATTTTTCGCATTTTTCCAACGCCGCCTTTGGAAGCACCTCTAGTTGCCAAATGGAAGCGTAAATTGAACTGAAACTGCAAATTCAATGTAATTCCAATTAATTATCCGTCTTATTTAGTTCAATTAAACTCCATTTAATGAATAATAGAAGCAAGAAAGAATTTAAGTCTGTAAGAAAAGTCATGTCCTAACCACACCATATTATTATTATTTTTTTTTTTGCATTAAAGTCAAATATTTGTAAAATAATTTAATATATTTATACGTTATTTCACCTCTAAGGCAACAATTCAATAAAATAAAATAAGAAAGCATGTTTCTAAACAAAAATTATTTGACATTTTCTGATAAAAAGTTATTTCCTGATATTGCTGAGTGCCTAATATAATGCAATGGCTGCTTTAAAATTTCTTTATTTCCAACTTCATATTGATCTTTTTTTATTTGCATTGCTACTGTAAGACTTTTTGCATCTGAAAGAATGTGATTCTTAAATTATTTATGTCCATAAGCAAGGGCTTCTTGATTTGAAATTCAGCAAACGCTTCAATGATGCGAAAAATTTATTTCGTCAAATTACGTTTGTTGGCGATGGCAGCACTGCTGCATATGAAAAAAAATTGCGCAGAATTAAGACTAGAAACTTAAAAAGTGGCTATCAGTCAGTTCAATAATTTTTCTAGTTCAATTATAAGTTAAAAGAAAGCTACGAAAACGCTCCATGACTGATAATATACAATACTAGATTTTTTTTCAGGGAGTTGGAAATTTAAAAATCTAACCTCTTGCTATTTTTGGAATTGATTTGTTTTGTTTTGTTTTTTGCGTTAGAACTAATGGAATTTTTGCAAATCAGGGATATGTGATTTATTGGTGCAATTTCTTTTGACTGTTTTAATTGCTTTGTTTCATGAAAGGATTTTGTAATTTTAAATAAGCAAATATTATCAAGAAAAAGAACAAAATATGTATTACAGACATTAGGCAGCGTCATTAGAATGCTTTGTAGTGGAAAATAGTGCTTAAACTTTCAAATGAATTACATCTATATTGATATTAATTACGAACGTGTTTCTGTCCTTCTAGACCCTTTAGAAACCCCCGGCAATCGAGAAGACTGAGTATTTTTGCACTTAGACTACCGACCATGGGACAGAACCTAACGGAGACGAATTTTCGAATTTCTCCTCCGAGAGCAGAGAAAATGGGAGTAGTTTCTAAAAAGACTGTTTAAAGCTTTCAGGAGCGATCTAAAAAGCTGAATATTTGCCTATTTATAGTATAATCTAATTCGTTCCCCCCCTCCCCCAGCAGTATGGCAAAGAAAAAAAAATTATTTCCAATTCCTTCAAAAGAACCGACGACTTAAAATGTGGATCATTCAAATGAAGTAATCTCTGAAATAATCAAGGACTTAAAAGGTGAACATTCAGATGAAATAATCTCTGAAATAACCGAGGACTTAAAAGATGAACATTCAAATGAAACAATCTCTGAAATGACCGAGAACTTAAAAGGTGAACATTCAAATAAAACAATCTCTGAAATGACCGAGGACTTAAAAGGTGAACATTCAAATGAAATAATCTCTAAAATAATCGTCTAACATTTTTTTTTTCTTTTCAGCCACTCCCAGGTGATACACACTGATGTCCAAAATTACCTTTACATGCACAAAACAGTGATTTTTTCAACAACTGTTTAATATAATTGAATGAATTTTTAGGTAGTAATACGTAGTATCATAACACATAAATACAAACTAAAAAATCTGATGTGGGCAGCACATGACTTTCCTTATATAATGCAATGAATTTACTACTTTTAGAGTAAAAGAAAAAATAGGTTATTCTTATAGTAGATACTTATATTCTTTCCAAGATATTGAATTTTCGACAATTAGTCGTCATTTTTATTGATTTAGCGTTATTTTTAACCATTTGGCGAGATTTTCGTTAATTTAGCTACATTTAAAAAGTCGCTAAGTTGGCAACATTCCACCAAATTTGTCCCCAAAATCTCGTCAAACGTTATGGAAGGAGAAATAAGTTATTCTTACAGCGGATAAAGGACTATTAGCGTTCAAATACAAAAGTATTACTCAAAGTATCTTTTCTCATAAATGGAACGAGCTAGATCCACGAGAATAATGTCACCCAATTTACCGCATGATATTACATATGAAAAGTGAACATGTATCTCAAGAGTTAATATTATTTTAATTTATGGGATTTTTTGATAAATGTATTTGAAAAATGTGCAATATCTCGAGAACGGTTCATGCTAGCGTTCTAAAGTTCATGTTAATCGTTTTCTAAAGAAAAATTACATAAATGTCTATTTGCGTAACTTTATTAAAGGTTTTGATTTTTTGATGATTTTTTCAAAATTTCACTCGAAAATTTAGGGGAATTCTGGAAATTCCATTGCGTTTAAAAAAAAAATAGGCTTCCAGTATTCACGGATTGTAATATTTGTACCAAATTTCATTCGAATTACTCCATTCGTTAGCGAGATATCGTCTCCACAGACTATCTGACACACACACACACACACACACACACACACACAAACACACACACACACACACACACACACACACATACTTTCACACACACACGCACACATACTTTCACACACACACACACACATACTTTCACACACACACACACACACGCAGACATCACTTCAAAAATGTTCAATTCGCGATCAGGGATGCTTGACACGTGCTCTCCCGTCGAAAACTCGAATTCGAATTTTCGACCCCGTCACAATACTTTCCTTATACATTATGTATATAAGGAAAGTAAAAATTGGATATGAGTGCATACGATACAAAACTATTATAAAACAATTGGCCACACTCATCAATGTCTGCCCAGGCTCTAAACAGCCAACAGCTTGGCACCTCAAAAATTATTTCTAAATGATACATCCGAACTATAAAAAAAAATGTTTGAGTCGATAAACACCGACATAAAAGCTTGTATAGCAGAAGTTCGCAGGAAAACATTCTTAGTGAATAAAGGTTCCACCGCCTTTTTATGTACGTAAAGATAATTTTGGGCACCAGTAAAGAAGACTGACATTTTGCAACATATAGTATCAACCACTGGACAGAACCAAGCGGAGCCGGATTTCTTATTTTTCTCACGGGTGGAAGGAATCAAAAGTGCATTTAGACCCGCTAAAAGCCCACTGTGATTCAGAAGACTAATACTTTTCACCTTCATGAGATTACTGAATCACCAGGATATGATCGACAATATCGACAATATCAACCATAAGATTACTGAACCAATTTTTAATTTATGCGAATATTTTTGTAACAAAGCACAATACCTTGTAAAACAAAATAAAACTTATTAAAATACAGTTACAATTTAATTTTTAAAAGTGTTAGTTTTCTGTATTTGGCAGGCTTAAGTTCAAGTCATTGGATATTTTTCTAACATATCACAGTAATGGAACCTTGAAATTTACAATCAAGTCTGACATTAAAATACTTCGTGAGTGACAGTATAAAAAGTTAATAAAAACTATCAATTAGTTTTGGAAATAGGAAACAGCTTTCTTGCTTAAGATAAAAAAAAAAATATCAAGTACACACACACACACACCAGCAAAGGCGAATAAGCGTCTGTCCGTTTTTATCCTGAAAATGCAGGTTGCTGTAGCCATGAAAACAGGTTAATACTCTTAATCGAGCGGTTATGCTGTTATCAACGAATTATTTTCATTTTACATCTTTTCAGACAGCAGTTTTCCCGTGTTCCCTCGGAGTACGAGCACAGTAAATATGTGGGTAAATCCTTCCGAGAGGTTGGTGGTAGAGGAAGGAGGGTACGGTCCCTGTGGATGCCTCTCCCACTGGGTTTTAAAAGTCCTATTTTATTGAAATTTCATTAATAACGAACGAAATTTTGGCAGATTTTGTTGATGAGATGCAGACATTTTCTATAATATTTATATATTTCGATTTCAATAATTTCGATAGTATATGAAAGTTTTCAATATTATTAAAGCAAATTCTGGTATTTTAATTTAAAAATCCCTAGTTTCTTTCGATTGCTCATTAATAATGGAGTTTTATGGCATTCAAATGGATTAAAAGTAGCGTATTTCTTTTCCAGTTACATTTTAAAATTTAAATATACTTTTTAAATACAACTTTATTTTATAAGCAATTCTTTCTTTTTTACATTGCAATTTAGCATTTTCCAAAAACCTAAATACAAAAGTCATTTAACCTCAAAGGCAATAGTTCAATAATTCTTAAAGATAAAGTGTATTTTTAAACAGAATAAAATGGCCACATTTAAGACATTTTTTGACGGTGTTCTTTTTTAAATAGTGCCGAGTGCTTATAATACAAAGATTAAAGGAGCTGCTTTAAAATTTCTTCATTTCCTTTCAAACTCTGCGATTTTTATTTCCGTTGCCATTGTAAATTTTTCCTTCTGAAAGAATTTGATTCTTAAATTATTTATATCCATAAGGAAGGTCCTCGTGATTTGGAATTCAGCGAACGCTTCACTGATGCGAAAAATTTATTTCTTGAAATTACGTTTGTTGGCGATGGCAGCAGCTCTTCTAAATATGAACAAAAAGGAAATGCCCGGAATTATAAACAGCAACGTACGTAAAAAAGTGGATATCACAGAGCTCAAAAACCGTCTTGTTCAATTAACAGAAAAATAACATTCCGGATGTTATCCATGCCTAAAAATATGTTATATTAGAATTTTTTATCTGTAATATGTTTAAAAAAGTTTTAAAGAACTTTGAAAATATACACACACACACACACACACATACACACACACACATATATATATATATATATATATATATATATATATATATATCTTTATATAATGCTTATATTACTAATCATTCTCATCTTACTAAATTTACCAATTTTCCTAAGCTTCTCCATTTTGTTCTTTTCAATAATTATATCTTTCAAGGTAATAAATTATACTTACAAGTCTCAGGTGTTCCACAAGGTGGCTGTAGTAGCAGTATGTTAGCTAATTTATACCTATATCAATATGAAAAATTCTTTACTTCAACAGATTATAACATTTACAGATATGTAGATGATCTGATTTGTCTTGTATTTACTGATAACTATGTCATAGAAATAGATTTCTATCCGGATAATTTGGAATTAATACCTAATGAAACTTCTATTAGTAATAATATTTATTATTTGGATTTAAATCTAATTATAGAACCTGCTCATGGGATAGTTACTAATTTATATGATAAAAAAGATTTTTTTAAATTTAATATTAATAAGTTATTACCTTTTAATTAATTTAATTAATACCTAATGAAACTTCTATTAGTAATAATATTTATTATTTGGATTTAAATCTAATTATAGAACCTGCTCATGGGATAGTTACTAATTTATATGATAAAAAAGATTTTTTTAAATTTAATATTAATAAGTTATTACCTTTTAATTCCTGCAACTCGATTCAATTGTTTAGAAATATTATACTTAATCAACTTTTTAGAATTTATAGATTATCAGATAAAAAATTTCATGCTTTGCACATTAATAACCTCAAAATTACCAGTAAAATGTATAAATATCCTGCATATTTAGTAAATGGTATAGTTAATAAGTTTCGATTAGCCTAAAATTCTCATATTCTCCCCTTATTATCTTATTTTAGCCGTACTTCTTCATTCTCTTGAAATTATATTTTCATCTTTTTATCTTGAAGCTTTAACTGTTGAATATCTCATTTTATTGCTTTTACGCAGTACAGTTTTTATTACTCTCTTTGGCAACAGCTAATCACATCTTTTCATTTCTGCATATGGCAACATTGGTCTAGCCATATTTTGCTTGTCATGGTTGCACTAATGAAGTGTATTTTAAGGTATTTATGTTTCCTTTATTGTTCCAATCTATATGCTTGTCGTCCATATAACACAAGTTTATAGATAAAATCTATCTTGTGTTTCAGAAACAAACATTTTTGTGTTCATTTAGAAGGGATATATGGACTTGAAGAGAATTTTTTCGAAATGAACTTATCTTAAGCCTAAAGCTCTTCCATGTGCAAGCTTTTTTGCTTGATTTTTTTGTTTTCCTATTTTCATTCCTCATTTTTGAAATTTGTTGATTGTCTTTGTCTTTATGACCTGCATTACGCTTTATTATTTCCTCATTATGTCTTAATTTCTTTAATTTCTTTGTATTTAGTAGAAAATTTTGGAATAGTGTATTATGAGTTACTACATACATTCTAACATTGGATTTACTAATTTATATTTATATATATATATATATATATATATATATATATATATATATATATATATATATAAGAATCAGCTTTTTAGAATATATAGATTATCTGATAAAAAAATTCATGCTTTACATATTGATAATCTAAAAATTACCAGCAATTTATATAAATATCCCTCTTATTTTGTAAATGGTATAATTAAAAAATTTAGATTATCTGGATTTTCATAAATTATTTTATGGTGTTTTATATATTAGCCTGACATCAGTCTTCTCTTGTTTTTATTTTTACATCCACTTACACTTTAGCCTTTCTATTATTGCCCCTCTTGATTGTATATTATCTCTTGTACTTGTCTTTTCGCATTACTGTTATTTATTTCTTACGAATGGCAACAGCAGTTCATATCTTATATCTTATTCCTTCGTGAATGGCAACACTTGTCACTTCTTTCTGTGTTCTCGTGATCAATAGGTTAGTGAATTTTTCAATCAGATTCCCGATATTCTATTTTCCATTTATTATTTCTTTATGTATGTAGTCCAAGTAGAAATAGTTTATAGATATAATCTATCTATTTCTTCAGAAACATACATTTTTGTGTTTGCTTCTACAAGACACTTGGACATGATTACGAGTTTTGTAGAAGTGAACAAATCCTGATTTAGGCTTAGAGCCTTATCCACGTGTATAGCGTTTGTGCTTGGATTTCGTCTGTTTTTCTTTTATCGATTCCATACCTTTGTTTTTTAATACTACTCTTTGACTTGTTGATTCGAAATTTATTTTTTTCCATTTGCTTGAAAATTTGTTGATTTAAACTTTTATTTTGTAAGCCTGTTAGATAGTTGGATTTTTCGAGTTACAGCTTCTCACTTTTCATTCATTGGACCTTCAAACCCTTTTTTTATTATATATATATATATATATATATATATATATATATATATATATATATATATAGAGAGAGAGAGAGAGAGAGAGAGAGAGAGTGCTTAAAATTAAAATATCCCTGTTTATAGCACTGAAGAGAAAAAACCAGTGGTCATAAGAACGCCAAACATAAGTAGTATGCATTTCAGAATATGAGGAGACGAATAACGCAAAAAAAAAAAAATGAGTTCCAAAAATGACCGATGGGGAAGAGATTTCGGGCGCTGCGAACACTCCAAGCGTTCCTTGTGTAACATGTTCTAGATGCATTAATTTAATTGGAAGTTAGGTGTTTATAACTATTGTCAGTATCTATCGCACGTTTATACCACTTACAATTCGTAATTCACTTGCATCACAAATACCAAGCCTTTTCAATGAATTATGATTTTACTAGAGACTGTTTATTCTCAGGGACATCTCACACCTATCGGTCATTTTTGAAATAAAAATTTTATGTCATTCGTTTCCTCATGCTCTGAAATATATAGCACGCAGATTTGGCGCTCTTATAACCACTGGTTTTTAACACTTTACAACAAAGTTGAAAAGTGTTTATGACTTTGTTCATTCTGTCTGTCTGTCTGTCTGTCTGTCTGTCTGTCCGTTAGCACGATAACTGCCGTAAAAATGACTTAATCAAAATGAAATTTTAGTATGTTGTTCAGACGGTCTGTAGGACCTATGGGAATATAAATGAATAATATCACACAATTAGTTTTGGATTGAACCAGGGTTGAAAAAATGAAATACATTGAGCCCTATGGGACCTAATTTTTCTAACATTTTTTAAGCGGATTTAAAATTCACAAATTGCTTCGAAAATTTTAGGTAATAGTCAAATTGTTCCATAAAATATATAAAAAAAAAATCAGCTAAATATATTCAGTAGTTTTTTAAATAAAAATTAAAATAATAATTACACATCTTATATGAAACGATCACGTGACCATGATATGAAACGATCACATGACCCACTTCAAAATGAGATATGGCATCCATCTTGTTTCAAATTCGTGATTTTTTAAAGTTCTTTTTAATTCATATTGAGTGTTGTATCCATCCTAAAACTACTTTATTTCTGCTTAAATTCTGTGCATCTACATACTAAAACAACACAATGACAATATATTTGAGTTTAAATTCTCATTCAAATTTGATTATTTCTACCATTAAGCCTATTTTTCACCTATGTAAAATGTAAACAGCAAAATATGTAGAATGAGTTGTATTAGAATTACTGTATTTCTTTAACACAAAATAATTCAGTCCATGGAGTCTGCATGGCTGATATGAATGAAATATTAATTGATTTTATAAACAGAAGGACGATATTTTTCGATGAAGTTTTAAGCATAAAGTTTATGAATTGTAGCTCCATGGTCTTAATTTTTAAATAAAATAAATTATTATAGTATTGTGATGAATGAAATGGAGAAAGTTATGAATGAAATCCTGCTTTTATAGAGAGATCCAGGCGTGTTATTTTTTCTATGACGTCATTTGAATTAATTTCAGTTGTTTTCGATGAAGTTTTCAAATATAATAAATTATCGTAGTATTATGATAGATTTAAAAATATTACCGTGGAATGTATTGCATTTTAGAGATATTTAAACCACGCAATTTATATTTCAATGCCGTCTTTTGAATGAAGTTCATTTTTTTCAATGAAGGTCTAAGTTTTCAAATATAATAAATCTATGTAGTATCGTGATAAGTTTTAAAATATTACCGAGGAATGTATTGCATTTTCGACTTTTTTAAATAAAATTGCATTGAAGTTGGAAAGTGTTTCATAATCAATGCTTTAAGCATGATTGATCTTTCTTGTTTTTTTCTACAATGCTCTGGACAGGGATACTTTAATTCTAATCATTTAATTTATATATATATATATATATATATATATATATATATATCTGTCCAAAGAGGAAAAATAAGTTTAGAAAGCAAAATACCAAAAGATGGTCGGGAGAGTTGTTACCACCTCAACCCGGTTAAAGCAAGCTTTGCGTCGCGACAACACTCCCGGAGGCCGGTACATTGCTATAAAATTAATACATATGTATCAATCTAAAAATCTAAAACCAGACACCAAAGGTATCCACGCAGACAGAAATATATAAAGATTAAACATCTATTCTAGTCGATATGTATAAACATCCATCGACGCTATTATTACACATCACAACCATTTAAATCCTCTTCCATGAGCTGCTATGCGCCACTTTAATGCGATTGCTATTTTATGCTTTATGGATATTACTGTTATTTATAATATATATATATATATATATATATATATATATATATATATATATATATATATATATATATATATATATATATATATATATATATGTATATATATATATATATATATATATATATATGTATATATTTATATATATATTAGAAAAATATAATAATAATAATAACCAATTCCAAGTAATCACAAAATATTAAAATCACCAAAGCAGTCAAACCACGGCCACATTGCCGATAATAGAAATGAGCAGCATCGAATCAATTTTGAAGGTTAACCAGAATTAAATTCCTCTTCAGGTCTGAATCATCAGGCATCTAAGTCTAATTAACCTAAACAAATGCCGGTTTCAGATTTGGCAATAGTGAGTTACTATAAATGTCAAAACTCAGACTACAGGCACTAAAGGAGGAAGAATTTAAAAAAAGAAAAATTAGAAAAATCATGTATTACCACAAGGCAGGTACCATCGTCCAAGTGTAAGTTCGAGAAGCCGCATCAGAATTTTTCAAATTGTTTTAGTTTATTTTATTATTTCTTATTTTTATTTAATTATATAATTAATAAATAAATATCACCAATTTTATTGATTCTAAGTACCTGATTTGATGTAATATTTCTAAACACTGATATATGCAAAGAGTCAAAGTGTTGAATTTTTGATGTATTAAAATTAAAATCTTGTATTTTATCATATGTTACTAGAAGGATATTGACAGATTTGTAGCATAATATCGCACATCTAAGTTGAACCTATTGGATGATACTTAACATTTTTCTTTTACTTTTACGTAATTTTTTCAAAAAATTATTTGAAAACCAACACTCTCTCCAAGACTGGGCGCGGTAGCCCATTGGTTAGCGCGCTGGAGTTGCACTCGGTAGGCCCGGGTTCGATTCCAGCCACTGCCAAAACTGCCGCCGTGTTCATGCGGAGTACGATCACGTTAAACATGTGGGTCCGAAAGTCCTTCCGAGAGGTTGGTGGTAGGGGAAGGAGGGTACGGTCCCTGTGGATGCCTCCCCCACTGGGTTCCGGTCTAAAATTGGGTGGCACTTCCCGACCGTCCAAACAGTTACCTTACACCTTTCTGGTAGGTCGGACGGTTTGGGTTTCAACAACAACTCTCTCCAAGACAGTTCATGCTAGCGTTCTAAAATTTTTATCAACCGTTTGAAAATAAAAAATCTGATGTGGGCAGCACATGACTTTCCTTATATAATGCAATGAATTTACTAGAGTCCAAAAATAATGTATAAGATCCACAGCGCTGTGTTTTTATCGTTGAATTGTACATTGGGCGATTTTCCGAATGACAACATGCAAAAATATTTCAAAATACTTAATTACCTTGTACTTCGCGCGACTCTAAATAAACAGTCATCAATATTGATAGCATCCTCAATAAGCAATATAATCCATATATTGAAATACCTTAATAATTACGTCATCAATAATTTTCATTAATTTAACGTCATTTTTGCAATTTTGACGATATTTTTGTCAATCTGAGACGAACTATCGCCAAGTTGGAAATACTTTGCTAAATTATTTTCTGTTTGTCAAACGCATGACCAAGTGTTACAGACAAAAGGAGAGAAGAGTATTTCTTATACACTAGAAGGCATGCCCGTCATAATCAGAATTTGTGAGACATTACTTCCCATTTGACGTCTTTTTTATAAATTTGGCGATATTTTTGTCCTTTTGTCAACATTTAAAATAGTCGCCATGTTGAAAACATCCCGCTAAATTTCTCGCCAAATGTTACGGACGGACGGAGAAATGTTGTTCTTATACTCTACGCTTATAGTCTCTCCAAAATATTGAACTTTCATTATCTACACGTCATTTTCATTGTTTCAGCGTCATTTTATTAATTTGGCGATATTTTCGTTAATTTAGTAACATTTAAAGAAGTCACCAAGTTGGCGACATTTCGCCAAATTCTCGCCAAGCGTTATGAACGGAGATATAAGTTATTCTTGTAGCAGATAAATGACTATTAGCGTCCAAATACAAAAGTATTGCCTAAAGCATCTTTTCACATAAATGGAACTTGCTAGATCCATGAGAATGATGTCACCAAATTTATCGCATGATATTACTTATGTAAAGGGAACATATTTCACAATAAGTAATATTTTTCTTTTATTTTATATGATTTTTTGATAATTTTTTTGAAAAATGTGCAATATCCCCGAGGACGGTTCATGCTAGCGTTCTAAAATTTATCTCAATCGTTTTTGAATGACAAATTACGTAAGAAATGACTATTTGAGTAACTTTATTAAATGTTTTAATTTTTTGATGATTTTTTCAAAATTTCACTCGAAAATTTAGTGGGTTCTGAACATTCGATTGCGTAAAAAACAATGGGATTCCAGTATTCATAGATTGTAATTTTTGTACAAAATTTCGTTCGAATCGGTCCATTTGATCGTCAGTTATCGTCTCCACAAACTCACTGACACACACACCACACACACACACACACACACACATACTTTCACACACACACACACACACACTTTCACACACACACACACTTTCACACACACACACACACACACATACTTTCACACACACACACATACTTTCACACATACTTTCACACACACTTTCACACACACATACTTTCACACACACACATAATTTCACACACACACACACACACACGCACACACACACACTTTCACACACACACACACACGCACACATACTTTCACACACACACATACTTTCACACACACACACATACTTTCACTCACACACACACACATACTTTCACACACACACATACTTTCACACACACACACATACTTTCACACACACACACACATACTTTCACACACACACACACACATCATCTCAACGTCTGATTCGTGTTTAGGGATGCTTGAAACGTGCTCTCCCGTCGAAAACTCGAATTCGAATTTTCGACTCCGTCACAATACTTTCCTTATATATTATATGTATATAAGAAAAGTAAAAACATATCTTCCAAAATTCAAAACATTGTTAAAATTCATTCTGTTCAACCAGTATATCTCTCAGGTAATTTCATATACAAATTAAGTAAGGGAATTCAACAGGGAGAAATCTCATCCACAATACTAGCCAACCTTTATCTACATTTTTACGAAAACAGTCACATCATGTACATATATATATATATATATATATATATATATATATATATATATATATATATATATATACCTGCATTACGCTTTATTATTTCCTCTTTATGTCTTAATTTCTTTTATTTCTTTGTATTTTGTAGAAAATTTTGAAATAGTGTATTATGAGTTACTACATACATTCTAACATTGGATTTACTAATTTATATTTATATATATATATATATATATATATATATATATATATATCTGTGTGTGTGTATGTGTGTGTGTGTGTGTGTGTGTATATGTGTATATATATATTAGATATATATATATATATATATATAAATTCCTCTTCAGGTCTGAGTACTTAACTCTAACTAACCCAAACAAATGCCTGTTTCAGAATGAGCAATAGAACATTACTATATATATATATATATATATATATATATAACAATTTCTAAGCTACGGATCCAAATACAGAATACCTCTTCTTTATAATAAAAAGAAAATAATACAAGCTTTTGACATAGATCTAGACAAATATATATTTAAAATGTCAGGTAAATCCCACTGCCCATTTGAAGCCTTCAAGAGCTGGAAAGTACAAATAACTAGCCATGTAAAACATTTGATCCAACACTTTCCCATTCCAATATATAAGCATAATTACCAAGAAATCGTTAAAGAAATCAAGTCACTTCAAGACAAATTTGTAATCACATATGTTGACAAGGCATCCAGTAATTATGCGTTTATCTGCAAAAAATTTTATTTGGACGAGCTTAAATTGCAACTCAGTACCTCTCTTTCTTTAACTCCTTTATACACTCATATCAATGTTATAAATAAACAAATAATAGCTTACTACAAACTTCTTAAACAAAAATACAATCTCAATTTTCCTTACTTGGTACTCGTACCTAAATTCCATAAAACACCTATTTCATTTAGAACAGTCACTATAGGATTTAATTCATATACCAATGCAGCTGACAAACAACTTCTAATCATACTCAATCAAATTTATGATTATTTTACTGTACAAAAAACACATATAATCAAAAATAGTATAGAACTCATTAATAAAATAAAACTAATCCCTTACATACATGATGTAAAAACTTTTGATTTCAAAGACCTATTTAATAATATAGACATTAATGATTTATATAAAGTCATACTACTTTTATATGAACAATTCACTCAAGCAAAAAACATATCATTTCCAAAATTCAAAACTTTATTAAAATTCATTTTGTTCAAACAGTATATAGTTCAAGGAAAATGCATATACAAATTAAATAAAGGAATCCCACAGGGAGGTAAATCATCCACCATACTGGCCAACCTTTATCTACATTTTTACGAAAATCAGAACCCTTTCAACAGTCATATAATGTACAGATATATTGATGATCTTATTATTATTGGAATTACTAATGAGGCCAAGGAATTAAATTTTGATTTCTATCCACCTAATCTACAACTCATTGAAAATGTATATACATCCAACTGGATCAATTTTCTAGACGTTAGTTTAACAATTAAAAATGCAAATACAATACAATTTAAAATCTATGACAAAACAGAAACTTATAACTTCAAAGTAAATAAACTTCAACATTTCTCTTCCAATCTTTCCAAATCTGTATATAGAAATATTATTAATAACCAGTTATTAAGAATCAAAATGTTAAGCACACCTTGTTACTACAAAGAACATCTTCTTAAATTCATCAACACCGTTATCACAAATAACTACCCGCCCAATCTTATTTTTTCTTTTATTAAAACACATTTTAAATTTAAATTCAAAAACTTGCAACAATTACAGCAACATATTGACAGATCATACTCTAGCATTTCTAAATAATTCATAATCTCCATGTCTTCTTCTAACAGTTAAACTATTCGTATAATTCACTTTAACCTGCTTTGAGAAAACTGCTTAGTCAGTAACAAAAAATTCACTGTAACCTGTTCTGAGATGATTGGTAATACACATGCTTTTCCAGAAGTACCACTGTACTAGGGGTAGATATATTTTCATTTTATTTTCATTATATTCTTTTGATATTACTTTATAATACTTTGCATCCTCATTTCAATAATTAGCCACAAGCTGGTGTAACAGAATATTTTATATTCGTGTTTGATTTTATTGTGTTTTTGATCCACTTTGTCTTTTCTTCTACGTCGGGCCATTTACATTATTTCTGTAATACATTTTACAGTTATGTAAACAGAAACGTAGAATCAGCATTAATGAAACATGTATGGCCCTTGATAACGTACATGGTTTCAGAAATGCTTTTCATATACATTTTATTCCTTTTATAATCACTAGATTCCATTTTTTCAATTTCCAAACTTCTTGCATAGCTCATCGTGCTACACTAGGCTTCTGATTTGCAAAAACCTTCAGTTTACAAGCAATTTTCATTTGTATTTCTCGGGTATATATATTACAAGTAATCATAAAAATCTTCAATTATATATATATATATATATATATATATATATATATATATATATATATATATATACATAAATAAAAATTAAAATATTTTAATCTAAAATTATGCATAAACTACTGTATGTACAAAAAAACCCATCTCTGGCATATCTGTTACAAATGAGTAACTATAGACCAAGACTAAGGACAAAAATAGAAGGTAACATATCACTACAATGGAAAGGGGGATGAGAAGAATATTAGGATACAAAAATCACAATTAAAAGTATATAAATATAAATAAAAATGAAAAAGAAAACACGGCAAAAATGTAAAAAGGCAATAATAATTAGCTCAAGATAATAGATTAAGACATAGAGAACAATCAATTGAAACTACACAAAAAATGGCGGTTAGTTCGAAATTGCATTCTCATCAGGACAGCCATACAATTCGAATTAAAACCGATAGAATAGCCAGTTTCTGACAATGACGATAGTATTTAACTATAGACACCATTGGAACTGTCTACTGGCTAGTGGAAGAAGGAAAATAAATCGATTGAATTATAAATCAGAATAATAATACCTCCTCGAACAGAAATATGAACTCACAAGCATTGCTACCACTTGTAAGTTGAACAAGCTACTGAGCATTTCACCTCACTTCGTCAATGCGAGTGGGCACCGGAATGAATACATTTGAACGATACATAATATGTATGGAGACTTTCAAAATTAGTAAACAGTATAGAACTCAGAACAAGTGGAAAATAGTCATTCGAAAATAGTAAACAGTATTAGACTCAGGCCAAGTGGTAAGTTAGGTGATAGGAATGGGTGAATTCTCAAAAATGAGTTATCCAATCAAAGATAAATAATGCATGTGAAAAATTATTACGTCGGATATTTGAAATTATTAATAATATTATTTACAAATACTTCCGGATATTGGTAATTTTGACAAATGCGTTTAAGATTATTGATGTGGAGAAAATAAAACCGAGGATCTGAAAGTCGATGTATTCGAAATAGCTGGTTTAAAATGATGTTTCTAAACAATTGAATAGAATTACAAGAATGATATGAGAGCAACTTTATGATAGTGAATTTGTAAGAATTTTTTTATCATATAGATTGGTGATTACATGATTATTGATGGTATCTAAATTTAGGTCTAAAAAATTTACAGTTTGACTAACGCTAGGCTCATTAGGAATTAATTCTATGTTAGATGGGTAAAAATCAATATCAGTGGGATAGGAATCATCAATGATAATACAATTTAAGTCGTCAACATATCTATATATAATATATGAATTAGAGTTAAAATGACATTCATAATAATAAAGATATAAGTTAGTGAGAATACTACTACTACAGCCACCTTGTGGTACACCAGATGTTTGTAAATAAATGTTATCTTGGATAATATAATTGTTATATAACACAAAGTGCAAGAGCATAGCAAAATTTTTGACAATAAATGCAACATGATTGGAAGATATATATTCATGATAAAGAGAGATAATAACTTTATATAAATCTTTAATGACAATATTATTAAATAGGTCTTTAAAATCAAAGGTATGGAAACCAAGAATTTGTGGAAGCTTGCTAAGGTGATTTACTAAATCAAAACTATTGTTCAAAATGAAATATCCTGAATTCCTAAATTTAAGAGATTCACTAATTCTATTTAAACAGTTAAGCAAGTACTTACTAGCTGTAGTGGTAAAGGTATTATGTCCACAAGTGACCGTTCTAAAACTGAGAGGCGATTTATGGAATTTAGGAACCAAAGTAAGATAAGGAAATTTAAAAAACTTACAATTAATATTTAATTGTGCATATAATTTTAGTATTTTTGTTTTGATTTTGATAGATTGATTATTAATGGGTTTAAAAATTTGATTATTTTGTAAGTAATTCTGTAACAGAGAAACATAATATTTTTTACAAATGATGGCATAATTATTAGAAGCTTTATCTACATAAGTTATGACAAAATGTAGTTGTAGTTCTTTAATAGCAGATAGGAGTTGTTTATAAGGATACCTAGGCTTCATTAATTTAATGTTTATAGAGAGAGTATATATATATATATAACATTTTTAGGTAGATGTAAGGTAGTATACTTCCATAGATGGAATGCATCAATAGGAATGGAATTTGAACAAGCAAGTTATATATGAATTTATCAAAATCAAATGATATAGACTGAAGAAGTTGTTTAGGGTGATGGCAGAATGGAATGCGAAATTTAGACCCTTTATTCATAATATCCCTAAGTATATCATCCTGAACTATACTGAGATCCCCAGTAATAATGTGTCCATGAGAGTAGTTGACAAATATAGTAATAATGTGTCCATGAGAGTAGTGGGCAAGATTTTTATTGCTGCATACACTTGATGTAAGATCATCGGAGTTTAATGTCCTGGAAACTTCATTGTAATTGTAAATAGTTCTACCAATTGGTAAATTATATTTGAATGATTATTGTATTTTGATATCATTTACTGGTAACAAGTGCTGATGTTTTGCAAATAAATTATTGAAGTTAAGAGAATTAAGAATAGGGTGTTTAAAAGAAATAACACAGTAAGCTATTTTAGTATGTGGATTTGGTGAATGGAGTAGGTGGTAATTTAAGAAATTTGTACGTGAAAGAAGCAAATCATAAAATAAATGTTTAAAATGCTCAAGAGTTAATTTTAATTAAAAAAAATTAGTACTGAAAATCGCAACTCGAGTTTTCGACGGATCTACTCGTTTCGAGACCTTTAGAATACGAAAAAACTATTTTTAGCGTGACGTCCATGTATGTGTCTGTCTGTGTGTCTGTCTGTTTGTCTGTGCAGATTTTACATCCACTCTAACTAAAAAACTAATGGACCGAATTTCATAAAATTTGATAAATAACTCACTTGTAAGCGAATCTGGTGCTGATTAGTTTTGGGTACTATTCGGGATAAAAGCAATCGAATTTTTTTTTGCGAAATGGCCCGCAAAAGCTTGTATCCACTCTAGCTGAAAAACTAATGGACAGAATTTCGCAAAACTCGGTAAATAAGTCATTTGTGGGGCACCCTGGTGCTGATTAAATTTTGGTACGATTCGAAAAAAATAACCTGCCTTTTTTGCAAAATGGTCCGCAAAAATCGACAAAATCTAAAATAAAAAACTATGTATGCTCAAATATGTCCATTAAATGCTTGTTTAATAAGTAATGTTTAACGAAGAAAAGAATAAGACCAACCCCATTACACTAGGACTACTTGTTCTCGAGATATTTTAGTTTTTTCGTATTTTCTCTACGCCACCTTTGAAAATAAGTCCAGTTATCAAATGAGAACAAAAATTGAATTAAAAGTGAATTAAATTTAATTAAAATAAAGAGAACCTGAATATAAGTCTACAGGGAAAGTCATGTGCTGCCCACATCAGATTTTTATAAATTATTCTTTTAACAATTATAATAGAAAGACTTCAAGTAAATATTGAAGAACAAAGAAAAAACTTTTAAAATCTCCCAATTATTTCAAAACTTAAAGGGGAAATTCTAGCAATACGTTTCAAAATATTCGAAGCCAACAAATCATTTCCCGAATCATACTATCTTGTTCCAAACTTTCCATTAAAGTTAAAATTCTTATGCGTGTAATAAACATTATTTACTTATTTAATTTTTTCCAGTTTTCCTAGAAATTTTTGTTTTCATTCGTGGATTCAGCAAAATTCGCAATCAGCTATACAAAAAAATATAACTTATGTAAATATTCAATTCCGAACTTCCATTAAAAATTCGAAAAGTAAGATCAACTGCCATGACGTTTTTCATTTCCAAACGCAATTTCCATAAAAATTTCCTAGAGCATTTATTTTAAAGTGACCCATCATACAAATTCAAATTTTTGCTTATTTGTTCCATATTTTGGTACACAACAAAATAAAATCCAGTATGATAATCAAGACATTATTTCCTCCTTAAAATCGTACTTTGATATTGATAAAACATCTGTCTTTCTTGTTTATATGCATTCATAGAAGTTTCATTGCATAAAATAATGCAGGAAATAGATTCTTTAGGAAAATAAATCGTTTGTGCAGTTTTGAGAAATTTTCTTTTTCATTTGGCGGCATGGCATTTTAAAATAGTGCCAAATCACCAAATATTCCAAACCATACTACCTTGCTTCAAACTTCCCAGTTGAAATTATTCTGAGTGTAATAAATATTATTTACTTTTTAACGTTCTACCAGGTTTCCAAGTGGATTCAGTCGAACTCGCCATAAGCTATACAAAAAATCTAACTTATGCAAATATCCCATTCCAAACTTTCATTAAAAATTCAAAAGTAAGACCAACTTTCATGACGTTTTTCATTTCCAAATGCGATTTCCATAAGTATTCTCGAAGAGCATTCAGTTTAAAGTGACTCGTCATGCAAATTGAACGTCCTTCTTAGTTGCTCCACATTTTAGTACAAAACAAAATAAAATACAAAAAGTTAATAAATAAAACCAATTTAAACCTTAAAATATCGCCTTGATGTGGAACAAATGTATCTTTCTGTTTTATATATGTATTTACATTCATGGGAGTTTTATTGCATAAAATAATACCTAAAGTATACAGTTATTGGAAAATAAATCGAATTCGCAGTTTTAAAAGATTTTCTTTATCATTTGGCAATATGGTGCATACTATCTGAGAGAAACTTTCCATTAAAGTTAAGTTTTTCTGCTTGCCATTGCTTATATATTAAATTTGTACCAACTCTCTAAGAAAAGGTTTATAAGTGGATTTAGCTGAATTCGCCTTTCCGAATGCAATTTTCACAAATATTCTCCGAAAACATTTAATTTAAAGTTACACATAATACAAATTAAACGTTCTGCTTATCTGTTTCTTATTACTTTCCTTATATACATACTGTATAAGGAAAGTATTGTGAAGGGGTCGAAAATTCGAATTCGAGTTTTCGACGGGAGAGCACGTTTCAAGCATCCCTGATCACGAATCGAACATTTTTGAAGTGATGTCTGTGTGTGTGTGTGTGTGTGTGTGTGTGTGTGTGTGAAAGTATGTGTGTGTGTGTATGTATGTGCCAGTGAGCCTGTGGAGACGATATCTCACGAACGAATGGAGCGATTCGAATGAAATTTGGTACAACAATCACAATCCCTGAATACTGGAAGCCTATTGTTTTAAAACATAATCGAATGGTTAGAACCCCACTAAATTTTCGAGTGAAATTTTGAAAAAATCATCAAAAAATCAGAACCTTTAATACAGTTACAGAAATAGACATTTCTAATGTAATTTTTCCTTAGAAAACGATTGACATAAACTTTAGAACGCTAGCATGAACCTGTCTCGAGATATTGCACATTTTTCAAATAAATTTATCAAAAAATTCCATAAATTAAAAAAATATATTAACTGTTAAGAAACATGTTCACTTTTCATATGTAATATCATGCGATATACTTTGAGCAATACTTCTGTATTTGAACGCTAATAGTCCTTTATCCGCTGTAAGAATAACTTATTTCTCCTTCCATAACGCTTGGCGAGATTTTGGCGACAAATTTAGCGGAATTTCGCCAACTTGGCGACATTTTTAAATATTGCCAAATTAACGAAAATCTAGCCAAATGAATAAAAATGGTGCTAAATCAATGAAAATGACGACTAATTGAAGAAAATTTAATATCTGGGAAAGAATATGAGTATTGAGTATCTACTATAAGAATAACATTTTTTTAACTGTAAAAGTAGTAAATTCACTGCATTATATAAGGAAAGTCATTTGCTGCCCACATCAGATTATTTTTATATAGAATACAATAAAATTCAGGAATTTTTCTCCTTAAAATTTGCTTTGATATGGCACAAATCTCTTTGGTAATATAATATTTACAATGTGGGCAGCAAACGACTTTTTTACAGGCTCAAATCCTTGTATTATTACTTTCCTTATATACATATCATGTATAAAGAAAGTATTATGACGGGGTCGAAAATTTGAATTCGATTTTTCGACGGGAGAGTACGTTTCAAGCATCCCTGAACACGAATGAGACGTTTTTGAGATGATGTCTGTGTGTGTGTGTGTGTGTGTGTGTGTGTGTGTGTGTGTGTGTGTGTGTGTGTGTGTGTGGAGACGATAACTGACGAACGAATGGACCGATTCGAACGAAATTTGGCACAAAAATTACAATTCATGAATACTGAAAGCCTATTGTTTTTATACGCAATCGCATGTTTAAAACCCTCTAAATTTTCGAGTGAAATTTTCAAAAAATCCTCAAAAAATCAAAACCTTTAATAAAGTTACAAAAATTGTCATTTCTTATGTAATTTTTCATTAGAAAACGATTAAAATAAATTTTAGAACGCTAGCATGAACCATTCTCGAGATATTGTACATTTGTCAAAAAACTTATCAAAAAATCATATAAAATTAAAAAAAAGTATTGCCTATTGTTGAAATATGTTCATTTTTCATAAATAATATCATGCGATAAATTGGGTGACATCATTCTCGTGGATCTAGCTAGTTCCATTCATGAAGAATATACTTTAGATAATACGTTTGTATTTAGACGCCAATAGTCAGTTATCTGATACAAGAATAACTTATTTCTCCGTTGATAACGCTTTGCAAGATTTTGGAGGAATGTCACCAACTTGTCGACTTTTTAAATGTTGCTAAATTAACGAAAATGTCGCCAAATTGATAAAAATGACGCTAAATCAATGAAAATGACGACTGGATGATGAAGTATTTGCTAAAGTATTTTAATATATGGACTATATCGCTTATTGGGGATGCTATCAATATTGATAATTGTTTACAGTTGCACTAAGTATAAGTTAATTAAGTATTTTGAAATAGTTTCACACATGTTGTCATCCTGAAAATCGCCCAATGTACAATTCAGCGATAAAAACACAGCGCCGTGGAACTTATACATTATTTTTTATTGTAAAACTAGTAAATCCATTGCATTATATAAGGAATGTGCTGCCCACATCAGATTTTTTTTCTGTCTCTATACCACATAAAAAAATCTGATGTGGGCAACACATGACTTTCCTTATATAATGTAAAGAATTTTGTACTTTTACAGTAAAAAAATATATTTTTCTTATAGTAGATACTAATATTCTTTCCAAGATATTGAATTTTCGACAATTAGTCGTCATTTTCATTGATTTAGCGTCATATTTATCCATTTGGCGAGATTTTCGTTAATTTGGCAACATTTCAAAAAAGTCGCCAAGTTGGCGACATTCCGCCAAATTCGTCGCCAAAATCTCGCCAAGCGTTATGCACTAAGAAATAAGTTATTCTTACAGCAGATAAATGACTATTGGCATTCAAATACAAAAGTATTACTCAAAGTATCTTTTTTCATGATTGGAACGAGCTAGATACACGAGAATGATGTCACCCAATTTATCGCATGGTATTATTACATATGAAAAATGAACATGTTTCTCAATAGGAAATATTTTTTTTTTCATTTTATATGACTTTTTAATAATTTTTTTGAAAAATGTGCAATATCTAGAGAACGGTTCATGTTAGCGTTCTAAAATTTATGTCAATCGTTTTCTAATGAAAAATTACATAAGAAATGTCTATTTGCGTAACTTTATTAGTGGTTTTGATTTTTTGACGATTTTTTAAAAATTTTATTCGAAAATTTAGGAGGGTTCTGAACATTCGATTACGCATAAAAACAATAGGCTTCCAGTGTTTACAGATTGTGATTTTTGTACCAAATTTGGTTCGAATCGGTCCATTCGTTCGTCAGTTATTGTCTCCACAGACTCACTGACACACACACACACACACACACACACACACATACACACACACACACACACACACACACACACACACACACACATACACACACACAGACATCACTTCAAAAATGTTTGATTCGTGATCAGGAATGCTTGAAACGTGCTCTCCCGTCGAAAACTCGATTTCGAATTTTCGACCCCGTCACAATACTTTCCTTATACATTATGTATATAAGGAAAGTAATAATAAATATGGATAAATATTTGTAAATACATAAAATTGATAAATATTTTAAAAAATAGAATTTGTAGTTTGAAGAAGTTTCCTTCTTATTTGGCGACTTAGCTCACTTTAAAGTTGCGCCAAGTTGCCAAATTTCAAAAACTGAAATATGCCAAGTATGGTTTATACTAAAGTAATGGGGTTGGTCTCATTTACTTCGTCTTTTAAAGCAAACATTTAAGTAACAGATATAAGCGCAATTTTATTTTTCTCCATGGAAATTAACGTTATATAAATTTCAATAATTCAAGTTCTAATCATAGGAATTAGTAAAATTTACATATAGCTTCAGTTTTTTGCACAATGTATACACATATTTCAGAGTGGTGCAAGCATTCCATCTTGAGTTATCGTGTATATACCAACCTGATACACTCACAGAGAGACTGGAACATGTTTCCACAAGCGTTCAAAATACGTTCAGGTGTTCTTAAATCTTGTTTATCCTTTAAAATATCAAAATTGAGCATTTTGAAAGAAGCATTTCCTATACAGGGTATCCCAAAAAGATTGAAACGCGCTTTAATCTACCCGTTGGAGATAAGTGGGCAATGTAAATTGCAAAAATGTTGAAAGTAAGGTAGGAAATAAGACTACGTTAATGAAATAGTCTTCCCATTTATTTTTAAAAAGTTACACTTTTTAAATTTTTATAAGACCCCCCATAGACAAATTTGATCTAATTTGATCTATCAGAATTTTTTTTATTTTTAATGCAACAAGATCATTAAAAAAACTACATATCTGTATCTTTAAAATCAACTCAATTATGATAAAGGAAAAAATCTGACTTATGCCTTTTTTCTGTACCATGTGAAAGGCTGTTTCAGCAGTGACAATAGGGATCATAAACAAATTGACATTGGAAATTGTTTAGATCAAAATTACGTTAATATGTGTCAAAATTTTTTATCACAAATGCATTTAAATAAAGCATTACACAGACAGAGATCATATAAAACAGTAGTACTCACTACTCGGTTGTGTATCCTATGTATTACCATCCAGTTTTATCATCTTTGTGATATGTCACAAATTTACATTTCTAATTTGATATATGTTACCCATTCACAATGTTCAATTTTCAATTAAATATAACTCGTTCAATTTTAAAGATACAGATATGCGGGTTTTTTTAATGATCTTGTTGCATTAAAAATAAAAAATTTCTGATTGACCAAATTTGTCTAAGGGGTCGCATAAAAATTTAAAAAGTGTAACTTTTTGAAAATGAATGGAAGAACTATTTCATTAACGTAGTCTTATTTTCTACCTTACTTTCAACATTTTTGCAATTTACATTGCTCACTTATCTCTAACAGGTAAAGAATTAAAGCGTGGAAATAACGGTGTGTAAAACAATATTTACTCTCCGATCTTTATATGCTACCTTATTTTCAAAGCTTTCCATTTTATCAAAATCTATTTATTATAGCATTGTTTTTCAATAATTTGTTTTGAAGAACAGACAATTTCGGTATTTTAAATGACACTCAGTTATCATAATTACTACAACGGAGTTAAAAACTATTAAAATATTCATTGATAAAATATAATAAAAAAAATCGTCTGCTGTAACTATAAATAAAAAATATATCAAGGAAGGTTGGTTGTACATCAATAGAGTTAATGAAAAAAGATTTAGAATACATTTTTGCGCATGATAATATATAAACGATCTTGTGTGTCTAGCGGATCTCGAGTTATAGCTGAAAGAATATTAGAACAAACAAGAAAGATCAATCATGCATAAAGCATTGATTATGAAACACTTTCCAACTGAAATGTAATTTTATTTAAACATCTTTAAAATGCGATACATGCAGCGCTTATATTTTTTAATTATCACAGAAATACAATAATTTATTTTACTTGAAAACTTGAAATTTCAACGAAAAAAATGAACTTTATTCAAATGACGTCATCGAAATATAAATCGTCGTTCTCTCCATGTAAAAGCAATGAATATTTCATTTATATCGCTTATATTTCAGACTCTAGAGCTAAATAATTTTGAGTGAAAAAAAATCAACAATTCTGATACAACTCATCTTACAATCACTTATTTACATTCTGCATCCATTAAATTCGTTGTAGACATAATCAGAGTTTGATCGTTTAAACTCAAAAATGTTGTAATTGCGTTGACACAGAATATAGATGCACAGAAAATACGCAAAAATAAAGCGGTTTTAGAACAGATGCAATACTAAATATAAATTAAAAAGAACTTTAAAAATCACAATTTTTCACTGGGAAAAATAGATTGATGACATTTTTTTTTTGAAGTGGGTCACGTGATCTCTTCATATATGGGTGTAATTATTATTTGCATTTTTATTTTAAAAAAACTGCCGAACATATTTTACTAGAATATTTTTATATATTTTATAAGATAGTTTGAATATTTCTTAAAATTTTCGAAGCAATTTGTGAATTTTAACTTAAAAAATATTTGAAAAATTATGTTCCATGAGGTTCAATGCGTTTCAGTTTTTCAACCCGGGTTTTATTCAAAACTAACTGACTGATATTATTCATTTGCATTCCATATGTTCCACAGACCGTCTCAACAACATACTAAAATTTCATTTTGATACATTTTTGCGGCAGTTATCGTGCGAACGGACAGACAGACAGACAAACAGAATGAACAAAGTCATAAATACTTTTTAACTGTGTTGTTTTCAACTAAGTGTTAAAAAATTGTCTGCTGTAACTATAAATTAAAATGTATCAAGAAAGGTTGGCTGTACATCGATAGAGTTAATGAGGAAATTTTGAAATATTTTTTTTGAGCATGATAGTATATAAACGATATTGTGTGTCTAGCAGATCTCAGGTTATAGCTAAAAGAATGTTAGAACAAAAAACTCCGAAATTTATATGAAGAAATTTTTCGAACAAAACTACAAATATTTAGATTTTTTCTTATTACTCATAGGTCAAATCCCAAGTGTGCAAAAGAATGAAATACATAGCTTAAAGTTTTGAAGGTGGAAATTTGAAACTTTAAAGTTTCAAGTTTTCACCTTCAGCAGTTTGAGCTGTGTAATTCATCTCTTTGTTAGTCAATGATTATCACTCAGCTGTATGATAGATCCTATTATATATAACATTTACTTCCTTTGATAACTTCCTTTGATTACTTCCTTTGCTGAGGCGCTCAAGCAAATTTTAAAGACCTAAACTAGTCAGTTAAAACTTTCCAATTATTTTTAAAACAATTAAGAAAATCAAGTGCACATTCCATAATACATCTCTCAGAGAGTACGCTTTTAATGGGAGCAAACAATTTCTTTCCAAACTCCTCACAGATGTAGATGTTAAGCTGTCATCTACTTAAAGTTAAGATTTCGCCCTTCGTCATCATAAGCATTGCTTACATATTTATTCAAATTTTTAACAAGTGAAAGAGTTTTATGACTAGATTTTGCTGGACCATCATCGCAGAAAATAAATTCGGTTTATATAAATATTCCATTTCGAGCTTTTATTAAAGATAGTAAAAGAGGGGGGTAACTTCCACAGCATTTTCCATCTCCGAATGAAATTTCCATGAATATTGGCAAATAAAATTAACTATTCGAGGTCCTATGTTGGGTGAGTACCTACATTACAAACTAATAGTTTACACAGTCAGATGTCCGAACCGGTCAGATGTCAGATGTGAACCCCGATATCACTTCTTACATTCAATACAACACATGGTAATGCATAATGTATTGTAATCGTGCAGAAAATCGCAACTCGATTTACGTTTCGAGAGCTGAAGAACGAGAAAAATTTGTTTTCGTGACATCTGTGTGTTTTGTCTGCTTGTCTGTGCGTCTGCCTGCAGTGTTTCTTTCGGGACTCTTTGACCGTATGGGAGGGGGAGGTGCAATTGAAACATTGGAGGGGGCACATTTTCTATTTGTTCTATATAAATATGTCTAAATGCTGTCATATATATAGAAACTAAGTTAACATAAAATGTCTCCGGGGTGGGGAGGATGAATAATCTTTTACAGGAAGAATGCCTGAAAGAAACACTGTCTACCTATGTGTCTATCTGTTCAATGTATGTATCCACTCTAGTTTGAAAATTAATTGGCCAGCTTTTACAAAATTTGGTACGTGTGTCATTTGCGAGATACACTGGTACTGATTAGATTTTGGTACGATTTGAAAACAAGAAGAGTGTCTCGAAGGGGCGCAGCGACAGTCGGAAGTTGGCCGAGCCCTAAATGTTAATCGTTTCATCATTTGCCGTCTGTGGAACCGGTATCAAAGTGAAGGAACAGTGTCGCGAAGACCAACGACCAAAATTCACAACTACTCGGGATGACCGTGTTCTGCGTCTGCAAGCACGACCTTTTCTTACGTTCACTCCTTCCCATTCCTCACCATACAACAACTCTTGACTCAAGGCAGTGTTCCACGGAACATACCCTTATTCTAAATTTTTCCTTTATTTCTTTGGCGAACTTTTCTTCTCCTTATTCCAAATTATGCGACACGTTACGACTAAACTGGGACTTGTCCTAATTCTGTCCAACGAGCACCGCTACGATCCCATTGGATCCCTATCATGTTAACGTCACTTTTCTATGATTTCCCAAATCTTTTAATTTGATCGGAAATTGAAGCAAACCTTTCAGGTTTGCTAGACGCTCCAAATTGCATCCCTTAAGATCTTGAGAAGCACGACGTCACAGGTTGATCACTGCACATCAATTTACTTCCTACCTTGCAGCGTCGACAGGAAGAGCGATATCTCGGTAAAATGTTTATAGACGGCTGCATGCATGTCAGCTGCATGCAAGACGACCAGTGGATTGCTTCCCACTGACACCCTCACATAGAGGGGCCCACTTCAAGTGGGCTCGAGATTACCCAGGGTGCAATCGTGGCAGCCGATAAACAGATACTGGCATATAGCACAGATGTCACAGATCTAAAATTTAAATATTTTACAAGTTTCTACTAGATTTGTTTTATAGCCTTAAAATGTATATATAATCAAAAGAAAAATTACTTATTAAGTTTTGTGAAGTTCTGAGTACAGCAGACACTTTTCCTCGAATCACGTCAACACCTCAACTGACCGATAACGAGCTTATAATATACCCACTTATAATATATCCACTTATAATATACCCACTGTGAAAATTTTCTAAAAAAAATGCACGTAGCTTGCGGAATTCTTAGCTAAGCTATAAATTTCGAGAAGTTTCCAGTACTTGACAAAAGTCGCCAAGTTGGTGATATTTCGCCAATTTTGCCTCCTAAATTTCCAAATTTATAGCCAAATTCAAGTGACCTTCTCAGACCTTCAAAATGTAGCATTGGTTACTTGCTATGTTTTCCTGCCAGCATGATGTCAGTTCTGTTGGAGACTTCCGTTTCATTCCTGTCACATTTCTTTCATGATTTACGCCTCACCCTGCGCATCAAGACGTTTCACAAAAATTATAAAAAAAAAAATTGCGAATGTTAGACTGGCGAAATTTGACACACTTACCTTCATAGTATGTCTACAAACTGACTGAAATGCAAAGAAATCGAGATTCAAGATTTAAAAGGAACTGGACAACTTTATGTTGTTGTTGAGACCCAGACCGTCCGACCTACCAGAAAGGTGTAAGGTAACTGTATGGACGGCCGGGAAGTGCCACCCAATTTAGACCGGAACCCAGTGGGGGAGGCATCCACAGGGACCGTACCCTCCTTCCCCTACCACCAACCTCTCGGAAGGACTTACGGACCCACATGTTTAACGTGATCGTACTCCGCATGAACACGGCGGCATTTGTGGTAGCGTGCAAATCTAGCGCGCAAACCACGGGGATACCGCACCCGAGATAGCCAACAGCACGCGGTGTTCCGAGGTGGTCACCCACCAAGTACTAACCGCGCCCGATGCTGCTTGACTTCGGTGATCTAACGAGAACCGGTGTTTTCAGCACGGTACGGCCGTTGGCCCTAGGACAACTTTATGTGGAATTGCAGTGATTTGAATCTTTTCTTGAACAAGACCCTAAATTATTTAATTTTCCTCACATGTTTTCAAGTATAATTAACCTGAATGTGGCTCAACTTGACTTCCTCATTCCAGAATTCATTTTTACTTTCCTTATATACATAATGTATAAGGAAAGTATTGTGACGGGGTCGAAAATTCGAATTCGAGTTTTCGACGGGAGAGCACGTTTCAAGCATCCCTGATCACGAATCGAACATTTTTGAGGTCATGCCTGTGGGTGTGTGTATGTGTGTATGTGAAAGTATGTGTATATGTGTGTGTGTGTGTGTGTGTGTGTGTGTGTGTCAGTGAGTCTGTGGAGACGTTATCTCACGAACGAATGGAGCGTTTCAAATGAAATTTAGTACAAAAATCACAATCCGTGAATACTGAAAGCTTATTGTTTTTAAACACAATCGAATGTTCAGAACCCCCCCTAAATTTTCGAGTGAAATTTTGAAAAAATCATCAAAAGATCAAAACCTTTAATAAAGTTACACAAACAGACATTTCTTATGTAATTTTTCCTTAGAAAGCGATTGACATAAACTGTAGGACGCTAGCATTAACCGTTCTCGAGATATTGCACATTTTTCAAATAAATTTATCAAAAAATCAAGTAAAATAAAAAAATATTATCTCTTAAGAAACATGTTCACTTTTCATATGTAATATCATGCGATAAATTTGGTGATATCATTCTCGTGGATCTAACTCGTTCCATTCACGAGGAAAGATACTTTGAGTAATATTTTTGTATTTGAACGCCAATAGTCATTTATCTGCTGTAAGAATAACTTATTTCTCGGTACATAACGCTTGGCGAGATTTTGGCGACGAATTTGGCGGAATGTCGCCAATTTGGCGACTTGTTAAAATGTTGCTATATTAACGAAAAACTCGCCAAATGGATAAAAATGACGCTACATCAATGAAAATGACGACTAATTAAAGAAAATTTAATATCTTGGAAATAATATAAGTATCTACTATAAGAATAACATTTTTTAACTGTAAAACCAGTAAATTCATTGAATTATATAAGGAAAGTCATGTGCTGTCCATATCAGATTTTTTTTTTTTTTTAATTTTACAAGAAAAATTATGAAAAATTGGTATTGTGGGTCTAAATGATTACAACTATATCATGTTACCCTTCATTTTAAAAAGCTTAAAAAATCTTTCGGTTGATACCATATTTAATAATCTATCCCCGGGGGAGGGGGGTAACTTGCCCCCAATAGGGGATAACGATATCACGAACAAAATAAATTGTATCGCGACTATTTTCCGCAGCAATTATTGAAACTATTAAGTCTCGTGATTTTTGAGCTATAAATAAATCCTGTTATGCATGATCATATCAGATTTTGTCCTATTCTACCATGTTAAAAAATATACAATTACGAAAAAATTTCGAAGTTTTCGCTCGATTTTAAAAACATTCTATCCAGTTATAAATTTTTTATAGCAAAGCCGTATATAAAGTTTCATGAAAATCTATTAATAATTGTGGCCGCTATTATGTACACAAGAAATCGCCCACAAACATACAGATAAACAGACGGGCGGATATCAGTCCAAAAATAGTTGGAACGTGTTCAAGAGGTCTCAAAGCATGTATTGGTATCAAAATCTTGAATTTGAAAGTGTTTGTAAAAACAATACTTTTCTATACTGTATTAGATAGTATGAGGAAGTAAAAATTGCAAATGTTAGCTGGCAAAATAAAATGTTAGCTTGCAAATTAAAAACTGGCAAAATTACACACACTTGCTTTTATAGCAAGTCTGCAAACTCATTGAAATGTAAAGAAATCGAGGTTCGATATTTAAAAGGAACTGAACAACTTCATGTGGAATTGCTGTGGTTTTGAATCTTTTCCTGGACATTGCCCTAAAATATTTAATATTCCTCACATATCTTCAAGTGTAAAAATTCAAACTACCTGTCCCAAAATATTTCTTGCTGAAGACACATTTATCTAAACCCAGACAGACGTATTTCAAACTTCTCGCTCTTTGAAAGCAGTTTGGCTGCACTCCCATTAAGATTGAGAATACTTCCTGCCTGCATGAGTATTATTTGCTTATTTATTCGAAATTTTTTACCAGTGCCTGGAAAGGTTTTCATAAAAGAGATTCAACCGAATTCGCAATCAACGACGTAAACGGATTCAGTTTATGTAAATATCGCATTCCAAACTTCTATTAAAAATTCTAAACGGGAAAGTTAACGTCCATGACATTTTCCATCTTTGAAAGAAATTTCAATAAAATACTCTGAGAACATTTAAGTTGAAGTGGTCTATCATTTAAAGCAACCAATAATTTGCACTTTATTTGTTTTTGACTAATTTCAGTAATAAACAGATTCACATTCGATTTCATTGTTTGGATTCGACTATTACCTATTTAGATTCCACTATTATCTATTTAAATGCGACTATTACTTATTTATATTGCACTATTGTATAATTAGATATATTGCATATTTGTATTCTACTATTACGTATTTAGATTGAACTAATAAGTATTTGGATTGGACTAATAAGTATTTGATTCGACTATTATTTACTTATATTGGACTATTGTATGATTAGATATATTGCAAATTTATATTTGATTATTGCGTATTTTGATTGAACTAATAAGTATTTGGATTGGACTAATAAGTATTTAGATTCGACTATTATTTATTTATATTGGACTATTGTATGATTAGATATATTGTATATTTATATTTGATTATTGCGTATTTTGATTGAACTAATAAGTATTTGGATTGGACTAATAAGTATTTAGATTCGACTATTACTTATTTATATTGGACTATTGTATGATTAGATATATTGCATATTTATATTTTACTATTGCGTATTTTGATTGGACTAATAAATATTTGGATTGGACTAATAAGTATTTTGATCTAAAGAAGCTGTATAGGTGTGAGTTCTACATCGGTTGAAATAGAAGTCCATTCATGAGGACTTTATAACCCCAATCTAATGATCGCAAATCATTTCCCATCCGTTTCTGCACTTGATAATATGTCCAGAATGAATAATACTGAAGAACAGTTTCTGCGGGGGGGAGGGGGGGGCAAGTTTGTAATGCCTTTTTATCAGTGACTTCGCAAAAGACTGGTATCTCATTTCTCGTAAATATTCACTCTTACCGTCACAATATAGTTAAAGAAAGATTTCCCCCTTTCTTCCTCAATCGGTCCAGGAAAACATTTACTTCTATCTCGCTTTATAGCCGAGTTTTTTTTTTTTATTATTTTCCCTGAAATACGTAGTAATATATAGAGAAAGTATTGGAATCATATCGAAAATCGCAAGTCGAGTTTTCGACGGATCTACGTGTTTTAGGACTTCTAGAACACGAAACCATTATTTTTAGAATGACGTCTCTGTTTGTGTGTCTATCTATTCAATGTATGTATATACTCCAGCTGAAAAGCTAATTGACCAAATTTCATAAATTTGGTAGAAAAGTCATATATGGGTTACCCTGGTGCTGATTAGATTTTGGTACGATTCGGGTAAAAAAAACCCTGCGAAATGGCCCGCAAAAATTATATGTATCCAATTTAGCTGACAAACTAATTGACCAAATTACACATACTTTCGTAGATAAGTCGCTTGAGGGATACTTTGATGCTGGTTAGTACGACTCAGAAAAAATGAATCTGCCTTTTATTTTTGCGAAATGGCCCGCAAATCTAAAATATCCGATTTGAAATAGAATAGTACTACATATGCTCAAATGTATCCATCAAATGCTTCTTTTATACATAATTTTTGGCGATAGAAGGAATAAGATCAACCCCATTACTCTAAGATGAGCCATTCTCCATATATTTATATTTGTAATTTTGAAGAACTGAAGACGTTTTCCATTGTAGTTAAAAAAAACTATTCAATGAAATTTCTTAAAACTCAGTTAAGTCTCTTGATTTTTAACCGAATGCTAATTAGATTTTGATATCATTCAGAAAAGTATAACCGACTTTTTCTTGTGAAATGGCCCGCAAAAATAGTAAAAATCTGAAACAAATGACTAAAATTGTTGAAATATATTATTTCAGTACCTGTTCTTCGGGAAAATTTTGATAACTAAGCGAATAAAATTGACCCCATGACTGTAGAATGAACCATTCTCGAGATATTTTAGTTTTTTGGAATTTTGAGGACCTGAAGAATTTATAGTGAGTTAAGTTACCAAATGAAACGAAGTTGCAATAAAAAGGCAAATTGGATATAATATCAGTAAAGTATCCATGTTATTTTCTGCAATTGAACTCAATTTAATGTATAATGAAACAAAAATTGACAAAATGAATTTAAATCTGCAGGAAAAGCCATGTGCTGCCAACATCAAATTTTTATCTTAACTTTTGAATTCTCCACTAAGGGAGACTACAATTATTTTTATTCAATAGAACAAATCGTTTTCATGTAGATAGACTTAACACATAGGCCATTTCTTACAAAATTCTTGAGGTGTTTCAAGATTTTCCTAGGACACCTATATATTTTAAATATTACAGATCATGCACGTTCATTAATGGTCCTAAATTTGCTAAAAGACTCGACATCCCATGCTGAAATTGATGCTTAATTCTGCATTAATAGTAGGTATAAATTGAATTTATTTCATGAGCACCACAAAAGTAACACATTTCAAGCAAAAAAAAGTAGGAAAAAAACAACAATTAAATTAGCACAAAACTTTTTGCATGGTAACACTTTTTGCATAATAACTTTAAGACATTTTTTCCTCATTTCCTATCTTGTTTTTAATTATGACCTTTAATTTAATTACAGATCTTGGAAGCGGGTTGAAGCTAATGAGTGCTAATTACTCCCTGTTCCTCTAAATTAAAAAGTTTCACTAAGTGAATTCCCTCAGATTTCACTTAGCAAAGAAAAATCATAAAAAGTAATAGAGAAAATTTAAAGTAAAACCGAAAAAAATTACATGGCCATGTAAGTTTTTTGAGTGCTAAGTAATTGTTGAAAGTACTTTAAATTTCGTGTTTTCTTAAAGGTACAACAGGCTTTGGCTAGAAAGGTTGGTTTTCTATGTTTTAGCGATAAAATATATTTATAAAATCTAGTGTGAGCAACACATAGCTTTCCCTTCATCCTTTCATTATCAATACCTTTACTTTTTTCACGGCAATATAATTATGTACAGGATGATTATAATTAAAGTTGCGATTTTAAAACGCTGTAAAGTAAGAACCACATGTCAAAATGACCTGAAATTTGACATGAGTATACATGAAGCAATGGGATTTTGTTTGGCGAAGAAAAAAAAATACTTCATAAATGTACCGACAGACGGCGCTGTATTTACCAAACACGGGGTGCTGTTAGACGAACGAAACCAATAATCAACTAAAGAAAGCGACAATTTAATCAACATCACTTAATTTAATAATTGATTGAAACATCCCGAAAACATGAAACAAACACCTGCGATATACGCAAGAAATGTTCAATATGCTGACCACTGTGCTCGGCTACGAGTTGGAAGCGCAAAACAGCATGTTTCACAATAGATCGGAGTGTAACGGGGGTGATGCTGTGGATGTGGTGAGTAATGCGTGCCTTTAAGTCAGCTAAGTTCGCAATCCGACCACTGTACACCATATTCTTGAGGTGCCCCCAAAGCCAGAAGTCGCAAAGATTAAGGTCAAGGTGAACGTGGCGGCCAGACTGTTGGAAAATGATGCTGATAATCCTGTCATTTCAGAAATGGATATTCAGCAGCTGCTACACTGGTGTTGCAATGTGCGGAGGAGCGCCATCTTGCATAAAAGTTGTGATATCCAGAGAACTGCATGTGCTTTTCGTTTTCATCACAACTGTAATGTGCAGTGCGCATGCCCAGTCTTAATTAGCATACCTCTAGATTAGAGGTGTGCTTCCGTGCCCGACCTAGCAGCTAATTTTTTCGCTTTTCGTCAAGCAAAGTCCATGTTGGATTCGTACATTGCCATCTATCGGTACATTTTTGAAGTCATTTTTTTTCGCCAAACAAAATTCCATTACTTCACGTATACTCGGGTCAAATATCAGGTGATTCTGACCAGTAGTTCTTACTTTATAGCGTTTTAAAATCGCAACTTTAATTGTAATCACCCTGTACATGGTCCATGAACCAAAGTTTTTGAATTGTATATCAGTATTACGCGTAAACCTATTTTGAAGTATCAAATTAACTTCTATTTCCCGCAAACATAATTTGGCAATTAACTTCTATCAGAATGAACTGGAGTGTTGATAAGCTTAACTTTCTCATACCAAAATCCATTTATTTATTTATTTTTTCTCAAATTTTTCAATGAAAAAGTTTCAAGAATCGCTATCGTGGGTCCAAATGATTACATCTATAGCATGTTACCCTTAACTTTAAAGTGATTGAAAAAATCATTCGATTAATACCATACTTGACAATGAACGCCCAGGGTGGGAGAAGGTAAATCCCTCCCTCCCCCCCCCCCACCCGAGGAGGTTCATGACGTCACGAACAATAAAAATTGTATCGTGGCTATTGCAAAGTTCATTTCGACAATAAAAGCATGCAATTTCGTCCCAGTAGCTCAACGGTAGAGCGTCGACTGGCCAGTTTGGAGATCCAGGGTTCGATTCCAGGTTGGGGCAGCAAGGTTTTTTACAATGGAGCCCGAACAAATCCACCCTGCAGGTTATTAGTGCAAATATGTGGGAGGTCTGAAGACTCCAGACCGTGCGACTCACATAGTGGGTTTAGAGTATCTAGCTGCACGGCCGGGAAAGGATACCTCCTGCGCTTAGGAGGCACCCAAGGTCTACCATCCCGCCAAACGAACATTTATTTAGATCTAAAAAGATAACAATTGATGAAAAATACTGTGATTAAACAGGCAGTTTTACATTATATTTGAACTTGACAAGTACGTCCATTTTTCAAAAATGGGAAAAGGGTTATTGCGAATATAGATAAAAAGATCGTTGAAAAATAAAATTTAGAGTGAGGTATATTAACATAATGAAAAATAGATTAAAATTAAGGAAAATAATAAAATTTTAAAAGTAAAATTTAGAAAATATATAAAAAGAAAATATATGAAAAGGAAAGAAAAATTTAGGCACATGTGTGAGAGGTCTAAAAGTGACCCTAGTACAACTAGTACGGATTCAGTGAACTCTGGAAGATAGAACGCCGATTTTAAATTGAGAGGATAGCGACCACGCAAGATACTTACCTGGGTAATAATAGTAGTGCATGACACTAGTCTGAGGTAAAAAATAGCAGGAGGTGGTCAGTCAGATTGTCAGTTGTCCGCCAATCTGACATTAGAGGGTGGAGAATGTGAAGTTCGCTTCGACAATAAGAGCATGCAATTTCATCCCAATATCTCAACAGTAGAGGGTCGGATGGCGAGTTCGAGGATCCAGGGTTCGATTCCCGGTTGGGGCAGAAAGGCTCTTTACACTCTTTTACAACAGTGATTGAAACTATTTAGGTCTCGTGATCATTGAGCCATAAAGAAACCGTGTTATGCATAATTATGTCAAATTTTGTGCTATGCTGCCATGTTAAAGAAATATACAATTTCGAATAAGTTTTCGCTCGAATTTTAAAAAATTCTATCTAATTCTAGATTTTTTGATAATAAAGTCGGATATAAAGTTTCGTGAAAATCATTAATATTTGTGGCCACTATCGTGTGCACAAGAAATCGACAACAGACATACAGACAGACGGACATCACTCCAAAAATAGTCAAAACGTGTTTAGGAGGTCTTGAAATATATATTGGTATCAAAATCTCGAATTCGAACATTTTCGTGAAAACAATACTTTATACAATATTACATAGTAGGAGAAAGTGAAAGCTGTTAGCATCTGCTAAGCAATATAATCCATCATAGAACCATTTTAACAACTAAAAGTGAAACCCGTCATAAGACAAGGTTTATAAAGTCGCGAGTCACCTCTCATCCACTCACCTACAGTACTTGGTCTCTGACTTTTAATGACTTTTTCGAAAATCCTTTTGAAAAATTAGGGGTCATCTGTTTTCAAAATCAAAAATCAAAAATCTCCAGTATTCTCTGATTTTAATAATCGTACCAAATTACGCTCAAAACGCTTCATTCGTTCATAGGATATCGCTTCCAAAAACTCACCCGCGCACACACACATACATACATATGTTACCGCTAAAGCTCGAAAGCCGTTAATGTGCACATTACCTAGCTAATCTGCAGATTAACTCATTTGCTTCGCTAACATGCGGAAGCAAGAGTTTTCCGCATTTTACCTAGGTAATGTGCACATTAACGGCTTCCGTATCGTTAAAGTTCAAAAGTTTGTTTCTCTCATTTCCTTTTCCTACTCCTTCTCCCCCTCCCTCCCCTTTTAGTTTGGTTTCGCCAGCGTCTTGTCGTCGCCGGTTGTTTTTATTTCTCACAATTTGCATCGGCTGCCAGTGCGTAGCATAACTAATTCTGTTTTCAAATTCATTTCTGCCTGTTAGCGCGTGAATTTGTGTCGTGATATTTTTTAAAGCAGATAAATTTAGCTCCTACTATGCAAGCAAGCACCGAATTGGTGAGTAAAATGAAGAAAAGATTCTTCGTAAATCTCTTTAGATCTTATTTTCACTTTAACGAGTGCCTAATAAGTAATGTGCAGATTATCTAGGTAATTTGCAGATTACCTAGGTAATCTGAGAAATGAAACACTTTTCGGCACTTTAACGGATCACCCTAGTTAATCTGCACATTACCTAGATAATCTCTAGAATAACTGATTTCTGCACTTTAGTGGTAACATATATACTAACATACATGCACACACATGCATACTAACATACATACACAGAGACATCACCTCAAAAGCGCTCGATTCGGGTTCACAGATGTTTAATACGTGCACTTCTGTCGATAAAAAAACTTGAATTCGAGTTTTCGATCCCATCACAACACTTTCCCGATACATTATACTATCTAGGTAGGGAAAGTAAACATAAAATTAATTGTAACCAGCATTGCATTCTTTCACATTTTAAGGGTGCATGGAAAGAACCAACAGAGTCTAAAAATTATGAAAATGAAAATTTGATGGCTTTGCATTGCTTCCATAGATTATTTAAATATGTTCAGCCGTAAAGGAGAATAGCCCATTGAATGAGAAATTGTTGAAGCTTATAAAAAATGAGTACAGGAGATAAACCAACAGCGTTCAACTGAAACAGGGGAATAATTAAATAATTTATTGTGCAAATATATTAAAAATTAATGTTATTGTTGGTTATAGCTAAAGTTTATTATTGTTTATCTTTCAGAGGAGAACAAGATTTAAACCAACTTGTGAAAAATATTTTAACAACGTTTGTATTATTTTTGTCAATGTTATTGAAGAAAATTCATTTTTCCTCTTTTTATTTTCCCGGCAAAATATAATATATGCATAAGGAAAAAATTGTAGTAAGATCAACATATAACTGACTTTCATATTTTAATAGATCTGTACGTTGCGAGCATCCCTGAATCAATCTCTACGAATCAATCTCTTTTTTCCAACTGCTGGACAGATTGCCTGACATACCAAATAGACATAATTTGAAAGACTGTCTGTCCTTCTATATATATGTCTATATATGTGTGTGTCTGTTAAATATACGTGTTTGTCTGCAGGTACGATATATTTTGAACAAATTAACATTTTGAATGATTTTTTCAATCGACGAACATCAGAGGCCTGCTGATTTTCGAAGTGACGGGACAAAGAGAATTTTTTCGAACTTTTCGAAGCTTTTTCGAACATTTTCTTTCGAAAATTCAGAAACCGTTATTCAAACATATTTACGTATAAAATTGTTACGAAAATAGCTATTTATTATGCTTTTAGTATTTATTTAAAATAAATTGCTATCGTTTGAAAGACGCTAACATAAACTGTTTTAAAGATATTTCTTGTTTTTGATCTAAAATGAAAAAATTCACAAAAAATAAGCACGCTATTATCAAATTAGTGAATGATTTATAAATAATTTTAATACGAAATGAATAGACCTTATATTTTAGAAGTTATCTTGTGCCGTTCTCGATATATTGAAAGTTTATTCCCCACAAGGAACACAATATCTCTCAAAATAATCATGCAAATTACAAGAAATATATATGCATATTTTAATCGATAACAACAGTAAGTATTGATTTTGAGCAAAATATAGCAATAAGAAAGCTATAGTTTTGTTTTACTATTTCAATAAAAAAGCAACTTATATAATTAATTTTATCAAGATATGCCAATAAAAAAGCTTTAATTTATGTTAATGTTTTTAGCAAGATATACCAATAAAAAAAACTTTAATTATAAATTAAAGCTTTTTTATTGGTATATCTTGCTAATAATACTTTAGCAAGATATAGCAATAAGAAATCTCTAATTTATGTTATTATTTTCTCACAAAATTGAAATTTACAAACACACACACTAACGTACACACATATACGCACTAACATATATGAATATACACACATACACTTAACATAACATGCGTACACATACACACACACATACACACACACACACGCACGCATCACCTCAAAAACGTTCGATTCAAGTTCAGGGATGTGTTAAACGTGCTCTTCCGTCTATGAAAAAAAAACTCGATTTTCGAAAACTCGAATTCGAATTTTCGACCCGTCGCAATACTTTCCCTATACATTATACTATGTGTATGTAGGGAAAGTTAAAAAAAACAAATTTCTCTATTTATATGATGGGTCACTTTAACTTAAATGCATTCTCGGCAAATATTTATGAAAAGTTGTTTCGGAGATGGAAATTTTCATAGCAGTTATTGTCTCCCTTTCAAATTTGTTAATGGAAGTTCGAAATGGGATATTTACATAAAACTAAGTTTGTTTCGGTATCTGATTGCGAATGCAGCTAAATCCATTCGTAAAACTTATCCAAGGACCTAGTAAACATTTAAATAAATAAATAAATAAATTCGTACTAGAAATCTCAATTTTAATGGAAATGGATCCGAGCTGCTGTTTGAGAAGAAAGTTTCAAAACATTTTTATTTACAGTTTCTTTCGCAGCAACCTTCACTACAAGCCCATATGGAAAGTATTGTGACGGAGTTGAAAATTTGAATTCGGGTTTTCGACGGCAAAGCACGTTTCCAACATCCCTGAACTCGAATCGAACGTGTATGGGGTGATGTGTGTGTGTGTGTGTGTGTGTGTGTGTGTGTGTGTGTGTGTGTGTGTGTGTGTGTGTGTGTGTGTGTATGTATGTGTGTGTGTGTGTGTGTGTGTGTGTGTGTGAGAGAGAGTATGTGTGTGCGTGAGAGTGTGTGTGTGTGTGTGAGTGTGTGTGTGTGAGAGAGAGAGAGAGTGTGGTGTGTGTGTGTGTGTGTATCCGTGTGTGTGTGTATGTGTGTATCTGTGTGTCCGCGAAACTGTGGACATATCGAAATAAATATCGTGATGAACAAACGTAGCATCTTGAAAATAATTTGGTACAATTATTACAATCAGAAAATACTGGAACCTCATTAATTTTGAATGATATCAAATGTTCGGAAGATCCCCCCCCCCCATCCTCAATTTCGAATGAATTTTTAAAAAATATTATGTAAAATTCTGAGCCTTTTATGCCGATAAATAAATAATCCTTGCAAACGTGATTTTTCATTAGTAAACGAATTCTGTAACACACATTTCAAACGCTAAAATACACCGTTCTCGAGATACTGCATATTTTTAAAATAAATTCATCAAAAACACTACATAAAATTTAAGAAAGGAGTAAATATCTTCAATATGTTCACTTCACTTTCTGCGTGTACTTTTGTGGCACTTAACATCATTATCGTAAATCTAGTTTGTTTTATTCGGGAGAGAAAACTCGAGTTGCGATTTTCGGCAGGATTTCAATACTTTACATTACCATGTATTGTAGGGAAAGTAAAAAATACTATATAAATCTTATTATTAACCAAACTTGATATTATGCAAAATTGTTGAAGAGAAATGACAATTATATATAATATCGTAGATTCTTTCGACACGTTAAAAACCTGTTTCATCAAATAATTTATTTATTATTTTATTTTTGTAGGCACAGGACATAGTTTCTACAATTTTGCATATTATCAGTTTTCGATAATGGTAATATTTATATCACGCTGTTTCGAATTGAATCTTCTTACACCCTCGATTTGATTCAATTTCATGCATGATTATAATTTATTTTCTACTTCTCTGTGCGCCGCTGCTATGTTGGAGAGAAAACATCGAAAAACGTTATCTTTCTCATATTTTTTTTTTACTTTCTAACTTGGATTTCTAGTTTTAGTTCCCCATCCCTCTTCATCCGCTTTCTTATTATTTTTTAACATAATTGACTTACAAACCTATGAAATATTATACATCTATCTCCTCATTAGAACCATTAGAACATCTCCAGTTTTCCTAGGAGAACTAAAACGCACGTCAATTATGTTAAAAAATAATAAGAAAGCGGATGAAGAGGGATGGGGAACTTAAACTAGGATTTCTAGCTTCAGCTCCCCCTCCCCTCTCACCCACTCTCTTATTATTCTTTAACATAATTGACGTACAAATCTATGTAATATTATTCATGTATCTCCTGATTAGAACCATTAGAATATTTCTAGTTTTTCTATGTGAACTAAAACGTACGTCAATTATATTAAAAATAATAAAAAAGTGGATGAGGAAGAACTGAAACTAGGATTTCTAGCTTCAGTTCCCCCTCCCCTCTCATCCACTCTCTTATTATTCTTTAGCATAATTAACGTACAAACCTATAATATTATACATGAATCTCTTCATTAGAACCATTAGAACATCTCTAGTTTCTCTTTCTTTCTTTCTCTCTCTACCTGTGCATTTTATAAGTTTCATACATTCAGATTTTCTGTCTTAAAGTTCCTCTCACTTTCTCTCTCTCTTTAAGTTTTATACATTCAGATTTTCTGTCTCTCTCTCTCTCTCTCTCTCTTTCTCTCTCTGTACATTCTTTAAGTTTCATACATTCAGATTTTCTGACTCAAAATTTCTCTCTCACTCTCTATACATTCTGTAAGTTTCATATATTCCGATTCTCTCTCTCTCTTTCTCTCTCTCTTTCTCTCTCTCTCTTCTCTCTCTCTTTCTCTCTCTCTTTCTCTCTCTCTTTCTCTCTCTCTTTCTCTATCTCTCTTTCTCTCTCTCTTTCTCGATCTCTCTTTCTCTCTCTCTAACTCTCACTCTCTATACATTCTTTAAGTTTCATACATTCAGATTTTCTCTCTGTCTCTCTTTCCCACTCTCTATACATTCTTTAAGTTTCATACATTCAGATTCTCTCTCTCTCTCTCTCTCTCCCTCTCTCTCCCTACATTCTTTAAGTTTCATACATTCAGATTTTCTGTTTTAAAATTTCGCTCTCTCTCACTCTCTATACACTCTTTAAGTTTCACACATTCAAATTATCTGTCTCTATCTCTCTCTCTCACTCACTCGCTCTCCATACATTCAGATTCTCTCTCTCTCTCTCTCTCTCTCTCTATATATATATATATATATATATATATATATATATATATATATATATATATATATATATATATATATATATATATACATATATATATATATATATATATATTTCTCTCTCTCTCTCTTCCCTCTATCTCTATCTCTCTCACTCTCTCACTCACTCTCCATACATTCAGATTCCCTCTCTCTTTCTCTCTCTCTCTCTCTCTCTCTCTCTCTCTCTGTACATTCTTTAAGTTTCATACATTCAGATATTCTGTCCTAAAATTTTCCTAATATAATCTAAAATCGATATTGAAAAGTGAAAGCATCTAGTAAATCCCTTTTATAAATTCAAAATTCAGACTGAGCTATAAACAGAAAAGCGATAATAGAAGATACTCCAAATAGTCTGATACTGTGTATATTGGATCGTAGAACATACAAAGAAACCTAAAAAATCAATCAACTTCTCAAAACATTCTTTTAAAAGAATAACATTTTCAGTGAAACCATTTTACCATAAGCAAAGAAATAAATAAATAAATAAATAAACAGAAAACTATGAAATTTCATATCCAAAAATATTTTATCAGTTTTCCATACAATAATTTTCTATTTTTTTTTCTTTTCATTCCTTAAACGATTTTTTTCCCCTTTTAAAGAATTTCGATGTTTAAATATTTATAGCACTGAAGAAAAGAAAAGCGTTTGGGAATCTGGCATTAGCTTTAACGGTGCGGATTATTTATTTCCTCAAATTATGTTTGTTGTCGGTGGCAGCACTCTCAGATTAAGCGCGAAGCAAATTGAATGATGTAGGAAAAGAAGGAAGAAGAGAAAATGCTCGACGCGTTCGAAATTTCTCGGGTTTAATTTTGGGGAAAATGAAATTGTCGGATTTGCTAAATATTGTGAGAGCAATATTTATTCTGGAAATACATTTCAAGAGGAATTTGAAATGTGGCCGATGAAGAAACTCCAGGATGTTTTTCCAGAATTTTGAACACAATGAATAGAAATGAGGAGTCATGTTTTTCTGTGTATCATGTGAGATATTTGTGAGTATACATTTAAACTTTTGCCTTTTCATGGCATAAATGGAATTTAAAAAAGTATATTTTTAGCATAAAAGTCCAAACAAAAGTGACACGTGTTATTTACCATTATCAAAAACTTAAACATCTATAAAAATTAATTGGAATGTGGCTTAACTCGATTTTCTTATACCAAAATCCATTTATAGTAGCTACTTTTTTTCAAATTTTATAAGAAAAATTTGAAAAATCGATATCATGGGCACATGATCACAATTATATCGTGTTACTCTTCACTTTGAAGGACTTGAAAAAAATTTTCGATTGACACCATACTTTAAAATGTATCCCCCGGGGGGGGGGGGGAACTTGCCCTCCGATGGGGTTAATGACGCGTCACGAACAAAAAATTGTATCGCGGCTATTTTTCACAACAATGATTAAAACTGTTAAGTCACGTGATCATTAAAGCATAAATAAACCCTTTTATTCATGATAATGTCAAATTTTGTCCTATGCTGCCATAGTAAAAAAAATATAAAATTTCGAATAAGTTTCAAAACCACAGCTAAAATCCCTTAATATTTGCAACTGGATACACAAGAAATTAACCGCAAACAAACATACAGAATTTTATAACATCACTCCAAAAACAGTCAATACGTATTCAGGAGATCTTAAAAGGTATATTAGCATCAAAATCTCGAACTCGAAAATTTTCATGAAACCAATAATTTCTCTATTACATAGTATGAGACAGTAAAAATCATATATAGACGGCAAACAACCATGCTACGTGCTCGAGTTTGCCTATTTTCTTATTACAACATCTTAACTTGATATGGTACATGTTTGTCAGCGCGATCAATTCTTTGAAGACCTAACTCACCAGATTAATTAATCATACTGCCGAGAAATATCGTGTGTCGTTGCTTTTGTGGTACACTTTAGTTCTTTGAGTTTTGAATCCTTTAGAAATGGCCCGTCCTGGGTCCGCCATATGAATGTACTCCTTTTTGGGGAATTTCTCCAGAACCGGAAGAGCTAGATGTATATTTCAATTCTTTAAATTTAGAACCTTATCAGGCTATCCAATCTTGGACCAGATATAAGACTCATTCATCGGAAGAAACTTGAAATCCGGATAATCTAGAAGGCTTAAATTATAATTAAAGTGGTTACACGTCAACTTCAATAATGCATTAAACCAAAAACAACAAATAGTAGATTTAAAAGTCATTTAATAAAAACATCCTTTATGAGGTACAAACATTAAACAAGAAATATCGATCATACATACAACATTGATTATGAAACACTTTCCAACTGAAATTCAATTTTATTTAAACATCTCTAAAATACAATATATTCCTCGGTAGCATTTTAAAAATTATCACAATACTACATTAATTTATTATATTTAAAAACTTAAAACTTCATCAGAAAAACTGAACTTCATTCAAATGACGGCATTGAAATATAAATTGTCTGATTTAAACATCTCTAAAATGCGATACATTCCTCGGTAATTTTTTTAAAATCATCGTAATACTACAATAATTTATTATACTTGAAAACTTCATCGAAAACAACTGAAATTTATTCAAATGACGTCATCGAAATATAACACGCCTGGCTCTCTCTATAAAAGCATCATTTCATTCATAAACATTTTTCCATTTATTTCATTCATCACAATACTATAATAATTTATTCTAGTATTTAAAAAAACTTAAGACCATGGAGGTACAAATAATTAAACTCTATGCTTAAAACTTACTCGAAAAAGTCGTCCTTCTCTCTGTAAAATCAATGAATATTTCATTCGTATCAGCTATATTGCAGACTCCATGAGCTAAATAATTTTGCTTTAAAAAAATGCAGCAATTCTTATACAACTCATTCTACATATTTTGCTGTTTGCATTTTCCATAAGTGAAAAAACTAGGCTTCGTTGTAGAAATAATCAAAGTTGGATGATCATTTAAATTCAAATATATTGTAATTGCGTTATTTCAGCATGTAGATGCGCAGAATTTAAGCAAAAATAAAGCGGTTTTAGGACGGATATAACACTAAATATGAATTAAAAAGAACTTAATTAATTTTACCAAGGAAGATCAATCATTCATAAAGCATTGATTATGAAACACTTTCCAACTGCAATGCAATTTTATTCAAACATCTCTAAATGCGATACATTCAGCAGTAATATTTTTAAAATTACCACAATACTACAATAATTTATTATATTTGAAAACTGATGATTGATCTTTCTTGTTCTGAATTTTGATAGTTGGATTCTTTCAAAACACTGCCACCTCAAGAAGTAAAGATTTCCATTATTTAAAATTGAAAATCCCATGAAATGCACAATTGTGTTATGTATAATTGTTTTAATAGAAGTAAAATAAATTATTTCAATGCTTAAAAATATCTTATTTATTTATAAATAACACTGAACCAAATATTACAAACAATTTATAAATAACACTGTTCCAATTATATAAGTAACACTGAACAAAAGAATTGTCTGCTGGAATGTACTCCTTTGACCCTATCCCTCCTTTGAATGTAGTCTTTTGGCCATTATTGGAGTAGCCCGTCCCGGGTCCGCCATTGAAATGTACTCCTTTTGGGGGAATTACTCGAGAACCGAAGCAACTAGAAAGTCCAAATATAGTTTATTGTTGCCTTGTGTTGTATATTTAAATTATTAGGATTTTATACATTTGAGCTTCTATATTCCTCCAGCACATGCTATCTCCACGTACCACTCCAAATCAATATTATTTATTCTTACACGACTCGCTATCGAAAACATAATGACAATTGCACATCCCTTTCAAAGCGCAATTAATTTACGAATTAATCGTAAGTATCAAGCAATGTCCTTGAAACTGGATATTTTAAACTTCATTAATAATAACAATAAGCCTATTCAATTTCAGGAAGATTCAGCCCATGGTAATGTATAGGGAAAGTATTGGAACCATGCCGAAAATCGCAACTCGAATTTTCGAAGGATCTACACGTTTTGTGACCTCTAGAATACGAAAAAACTATTTTTAGCGTGACGTCTGTGTGTGTGTGTGTGTGTGTCTGTCTGTGCAATGTATGCATCCACTCTAACTCAAAAACTAATTGACCAAATTTCATAAAATTTGGTAGATAAGCCGCTTGTATTGCCCCTGGAACTGATTAGTTTTGGGTACAATTCGGGACAAAAAAACCTGCTTTTTTTTTGCGAAATGACCCACAAAAATCGCATGTCTGAAAAGCTAATTGACCACAGTTCACAAAATTTGGTGGATAAGTCACGTGTGGGTTACCCTGCTGCTGATAGATTTTGGTACGATTCGGAAGAAAAAAGAATCTGTTTTTTTTTTTTTTTTTCCGAAAAGGTCCGTAAAAATTGTCAAAGTTTAAAATAAAAGACTACGTATGCTCAAAAATACCGATTAAATGCTTGTTTTATATGTAATTTTTGACGATGAAAAGAATAAGACCAGTCCCAATACTCTAGATCTAGCGAGATATTTTAGTTATTTCGCATTTTCGCTACTCCACCTTTGAAAATTAATTCAATTATCAAATGAAAACGAAAACTAAATCAAATTTGCAAATTCAGTGTAATATTAAATAATTATGATGTTATTTTGAGCAATTAAACTCAATTTAATAAATTTTTGAGGAAATAAAGAGAAAATGAATATGAGTCTGCAGGGAAAGCCATGTGCTGCTCATATCAGATTTTGTATGGTTTAGTCTTAATTTTCTATCATAAATGTGAATTAATAATTTGCAATTTATGCTAAAAACTTAGATTGATATTGTTCCATAGTCAATTCGTAAGCCTATTTTTACTTTCTCATATATCATATTTCGATGCAAATATATGTTTCAGAATTTGCTGAAGATGTTTTGACTATTTTAAAGTGATGTCCGTCTGTCTGTTTGTCTGACGTCTTTTGTCGATTTCCTGTCTACACTATAGCTGTCACAAATACCAATGGATTTTCACGAAACTTTATATCCGGCTTTGTTATTAAAAATCTAGAACTAAATAGAATTTTTTTTAAATTCGAGCAAAAACTTCGAAATTTATTCGAAATTTCCGATTTTTTTAACATGACAGCATAGGACAAAATTTGACATAATTATGCAAAAGTGTTGTTATTTATGTCTCAATGATCACTAAACTTAACAGTTTCATTTTAGTGGCAAAAAGTTGTGATATAATTTTTGTGTTCGTGATGTCATTAGCCTCCCTCGGAGGACAAGTTTTTTCCCGAGGGTACATATTGCCAAGTATGATATCAAACGAATGATTTCTTTCAAGAAGGGTAACACGCAGGAATTGTAACCATTTGAATCTACAATACCGATTTTTCAAAATTTTGCTTATAAAATTTGAAATAAGAAACAAAAAACCCCACCAACTACTTAATGGATTCTGGTTTGAAAAAATCGAGCTGAATCTCACTCCTGTTGATGTTTTTAAATATGATTATACTTTAGAAGGTAATACCTTAAAGCGTTAACAAAGTTTTGTTGACTTGGGAGTAAAATTTAATTGTAAATTTTCTTTTAAAATTCATATACAGCAAATAACTCTGGATGCTTTTAGAATACTATGTTCTTGATTGGAAATTCTCGTGATCTTCATTATGAAACTAAGATTAAATTATTTAACCATTTGGTGAGACCTAAATTAGAACATGCATCGTTTATAGGGGACATATCCTGGTTATGCCTTTAATCATCTTATTGGAAAAGTTCAATCTAAATTTTTAAGATCTTTGGTCAATAACAATTGTTCTAATGATCTATCTAGTGCAGTGTTCATAAAAATGATTGGTATTCTAAAATTGAATATTAGATGAGAATTATATTTAATAAGTTTCTTCTATAATTAATTTCCTTATATACAATAATGTATAAGGAAAGTATTGTGACGGGGTCGAAAATTCGAATTCGAGTTTTCGACGAGATAGCACGTTTCAAGCATCCCTGATCACGAATCGAGCATTTTTGGAGTGATGTGTGTGTGTGAAAGTATGTGTGTGTGTGTGTGTGTGTGTGGTCAGTGAGTCTGTGGAGACGATAACTGACGAACGAATGGACCAATTCGAATGAAATTTGGTACAAAAATTACAATCCGTAAACACTGGAAGTCTATTGTTTTTATACATAATCGAATGTTCAGAACCCCCCTAAATTTGCGAGTGAAATTTTGAAAAAATCGTCATAAAATCAAAACCTCTAATAAAATTATGTAAATAGACATTTCTTATGTAATATTTCATTAGGAAACGATTGACATACATTTTAGAACGCTAACATGAACCGTTCTCAAGATATTGCACATTTTTCAAAAAAATTATCAGAAAGTCATATAAAATAAAAAAGAAGTATTTCCTATTGAGAAACATGTTCACTTTTCATATGTAATGCCATGCGATATATTGGGTGACATCATTCTCGTGAATCTAGCTCGCTCTCATTCATGAAAAAAGATATTTTGAGTAATACTTTTGTATTTGAACGCCAATTGTCATTTATCTGCTGTAAGAATAACTTATTTCTCCGTCCATAACGCTTGGTGAGATTTTGGTGACGAATTTAGTGGAATGTTGTCAACTTGACGACTTTTTTAAATGCTGCTAAATTAAGAAAAAACTCGCCAAATGGATAAAAATGACGCTAAATCAATGAAAATGACGACTCATTGACGAAAATTCAGTATCTTGGAAGGAATATAAATATCTACTATAAAAATAATCTATTTTTTTTACTGTTAAAGTAGTAAATTCATACCATTATGTAAGGAAAGTGATGTGCTGCCCACATCAGATTTTTTTGATGATGCTATTGAATATTAACAAATTATTATTAACAAATTATTAACAATATATATATATATATATTTAAACCTCGTTGATAGAAAATCTTAGTGTTGGAATTGGCAGAACGCAGAATATAATGAAAACATTTCCTGCATTTTGGGAGTATTCTTCTACCTAAATACACTGAAAACTAAAAATGATACAGTTGTCTACATATGACGTTGTCTCATGAGTAAAATTAACGACAAATGGCAACTTTTGGCGTAAACCAAAACATATTATTCCCTCAAACTGTTAAAGTTTGGAAATGGAGGAATCCTTCGATAGCATTTCTTCTAGCTCTCAGCCTGTTAAGAGTTTGTAATAACTCGAAGGGGGGAATTTTCTTTTTCTCTTTTCTCCGTCCTCTAATGACTATAGAGAGAAAAATGAACATCGATTTTCAGCAAACAGGTTTCCGCTTTTCGTCCAGCCATGATTCCTCCATTTCCTGCAAAAACATTTGGAAAGATAAAATCTTTTATGATTTTGAAATTAGATGCTTGTTTAAGTGGAATCTGTGTTCAACTTTAACTATTGCAAGATGTCGGAAAATACGTGTGATTCTTCTTTAACCTTTTCCTTACGGGAGCGACAACGTCCATCCCAAACGAAGACTCTCTCAAAAGGACAGGCATTTGACATACCCTATCCCAAACAGTTCGATTCCCCTTTGCAGACATTGGCGTCCTGGACGCCAATGTCTGCAAAGGACATTGGAATGGACATTGGAAGGACACTGCAAAGGACATTGGAAGGATACTGCAAAGGACATTGGAAGGACACTGCAAAGGACATTGGACGCTAATGTCTGCAAAGGACTTGCAAAGGACATTGGCGTCCTGGACGCCAATGTCTGCAAAGGGGAATCGGACTGTTTGGGATAGGGTATGTCAAATGCCTGCCTTTTTGAGAGGTTCTTGGTTTGGGATGGACGTTGTCCCTCCCGTAAGCAAAAGGTTAAAACATCCAAAGTTTTTCACGTTTACTTTGCAAAAATAGCCAAGCCAAGACGATAAGTTTCAAGACATCTGTGCATCAGCACTTATCCCACATCGAAAATAGAAAAATATCCAATTTATTAATGTTCACATAAATGGTGGTATGTCATCATTCCTGTTGTAGGATGTAGTTGCAATGGTTTTGTCCGATGTGGCTGGACGGTGATGTTTGTCTTGGTGTTGGCCGACTGCCTAGAAGAGGTAAGAAAGGGGCGGGGTGAAGAGAAAGCTCTGGCGGGTTCGCGTCAGAAACAGCTAGCTAATAAGCAATCGTGCCATGTCAGTGAGTTTTGATTTAATGAAGAACAGGCGCTGCTGTGGCGCCATCTATTGTCATAGATCGCATTCAGCTCAGGTTACACCGGGTTGGGGAGACGCAAATCTCGGTTTCTTTTCCAGACGACCGCTAGAGGGCGGACTAGAAAACTGCGGGGACGACGCTTCCTTAGATAACTAAAAGAAGTGTTGTCGTAACTTTGATCTGCGTCTCTCAAACATGATTTACTAAAATTCTTCTTGTAAAAATTTCGAGTGTAGCGACGAATCTGATCTACGCAAAAGACTTTGAGGTCATGGTGAATGACTTCGTTTTGTCCAAATCGAGGAGCATTCACAATGCATCGTAATGCTTTGTTTTGGAATACTTGCAGTTTCTCAATGTGCGCTTTTGCAGCCGATCCCCAGACAGGACAGGCATACAGAAGCGCGGGTGCAATGATTGGGTTGTAAGCAATAAGCTTATTATGGGTGGAGAGGTGGGATTTTCTACCGAGAAGTGGGATAAGGGCGGAATATGATTTATTTACGCTTTTCGGCGTATCAGTAATATGCTCTGAAAATAGCATACGAGTGTCAAGAGTGACGCCCAAATCTTTTACAGAGTGGCGGAATGGGATGGGTTCATTTAAATTATTTAAGGTGCAATTATGGCTAAATTCTCGGTAGTTGGGTTTGAATATACGCACTTCACTCTTGAAGGTGTTAATTTTGATTCCCCAGGTCACGAGCCAGTGCTCAAGGCTATGTTTTATGTAACTTTGCAGTGTATTCATAGCATTGTGTGGTGAGCAGCTTCGAGCAATTAGTGCTGTGTCGTCTGCAAAGACGGCCAGCTCAACTTGGGGTATCTTCGGTAAGCCATTGATGAAGATGTTGAATAGTGGTGGACTGAGATTTCCGCCCTGTGGAACCCCAGTCCTGATTGGATAAATAGAAGAGAAGATGAACGGTTATTGAGATACGAGTTAATGATCGGCAAAAGTTGTGCCGAAATGCCAAGTCGCACAAGCTTGTAAATAAGCTAAGGAATATACGTTTTTTTCAAACGCCTTGCTTGTGTCGAAAGCTGCTGGTGTCGATTTTGAAGAAAGTTTGCCATTTTTAATGGATTTTTTCATCTATTTGCAACTATTTGTTAATATTAAAGGGGCTTTCACCTATTCAAATTATTGGGCTTTCATCTATTTGCTAATATTAAAGAGTTTTTTCAGTTTTGGGGATATACTATATTCGCGATAAATCAATTTTCCAAGAAAATTGCTTTTACATACTTTTCTACCAAAAAACCCGAACAAAATTCATATAAATGTTCAAACATATTTGAAATATTTATAATTAATTATCATGTATGTGTTCATAAAAATTGTGATTGGAAACAACTGTTGGTTTTAATACCATTCGATGCAGCTGCATTTGAAACATCGATATGCAAAATTTCAGTTTTATCTATGCAATAGTGAATGTGCTATCAAATTTTATTCAAAATTCGAGGATTATTACGCTTATTATGAACCATTCCTAACGTTATTGAAAGAAAACCTCAGATGTTTTTTTTAAACCATCTACAGTTAAAAACATAGAACACCGCACTTAACTCATCGATGTTTCAAAAACAACTGAAGAGGGTGTCCCAAAAACATTGACCTTTTATTCCTTAAATATTAATCTTAGATATATATAATAAATTACAAAGTTGCGTAATAAAAGGTACAGAATTTTATGAAATCGATAAAAATTTTCAGGGGATTAAATTTGAAGAAATACAAAATTTAAATTTTTATACGGCCCCCGTACAAAAACATTTCCAATGAGTAAAATGTGCCCCATATACTAATAAAGTGATGTAAAGAGTGTCAGCATTTTATCATAAAAAGTCCCAGAGATATGTTTAAGCAAAGTTGGTGAGGGATGAATCACACATTAAAATGTAAATGTTTACAGCAAGAGTGTAAATGACGCAACGCAGAATTGCATCATACGCAAATAATATCTTTAATGGATCTTTGGCATGGATGGAAAATATTTTGAGCAAGCTTTGTAATCTTTGTGTAAAGTTATTATTTCTACACAGTGTAGATACTTTTGTACAATATAAATAGCAAAATTATTATTTATTTATGTAATCATTGTCTTCTTTCGTAATTTGTGTATGACCTCTGAAACGCGATCTGCCGACATGATTTTTCCCCTCTGAGAACCCAAGTCGATGCATCGAAAAGTGGCGTAAGTCAGCATTTTTGTCTTTTCATATCTCTGGGACTTTTTATGATAAAATGCTGAAATTTTGTACATCACCTTATTAGTGTATAGGGCACATTTTACTCATTGAAAATGTTTTTATACGGGGGCCGTATAAAAATTTAAATTTTGTATTTCATAAAATTTAATTCCCTTGAAAATTTTAATCGATTTCAAAAAATTCTGTACCTTTTTTTACGCAACTTTGTAATTTATTATATATATCTAAGATCAATATTTAAGGAATAAAAGCTGAGGTCAATGTTTTTGGGACACCCTGTATATGTGAAACACTAAATTAAAACGTAGGTGAAGGTGAAAGAACATTACATACTGGCGGAACCAAACTACCAGATAGGAGTTCGCCCATACTTCCGCAGAGTTCAATTTTTTGTTACACCATTAAGACGGTGGACGTTGAAATTTTTTTATATATTTATTGACTTAGAAACATGAAAATTTGTATAAATATTCCTCTTAACATTACTATATACAATACCATTCAATTTCTTTCAATTCTGTTATAATTTTATATATACTTTTTTTTAGTTTAATTTTTTTTAACGAAAATTTGAAAATTCTCCTTACGTGCCAATCTCCTTACGTGCCATGTTCAGATTTTTGATTCAATTTACATTATGATCACTCAGAAACATATTATGAACGAATTTGGGTATTCATTTTTAAATCCCTTAAAAAGTTAATTTTTTAAAAATATTTTTCTGCATTGAAACTTAATTTTCATCATTTAATTAGGTTCTTATTCACTTTAAATTGCCTTAATAAAGTCCAATTATGACATGCATACCCAGTTTCAATAAAAAGTATGAGAGGTGTCTTCTTGCCAAATTTCACGCATCTCAGACAAAAATTAAGAAGCATGGAGCATTTTAAAAATGTAAAACCTTTGAAAATTTTGTTTCGAAAAAAATGCATTTAACCTTTTGCTTACGGGTGGGACAGCGTCCATCCCAAGCGAATAACCTCCCAAAAAGACAGGTATTTGACATACCCTATCCCAAACAGTTTGACCCCCTTTGCAGGCATTGGCGTCCATAACTGTTTGGGATAGGGTATGTCAAATACCTGTCTTTTTGGGAGGTTCTTCGCTTGGGATGGACGCTGTCCCACCCGTAAGCAAATGTTAAATGTGTAAAATTATGTTATATATTAAACTTTTTTTAATCAATTTTTGCTCATTTCAACGTCCACCGTCCCCTTAATGGGTTTTAAAGATTTTCTCTGTCAATTTTGGGCTGTTTTCAAATATTGTTTCTAATCAGCAAAAAAGTTTTCGGAGAATCCGATTATGTAATGATCAATGGGGATTACTTACTTCTTCTAATCTCTTACTAAGATTTCGAAGTTAGTGCCAAAATAGCTATGAAAATGGCCCCTTTTGCAAATTTTGAATGTTGATGTTTGTAGAATTCACTAATTCCTATTGAATGATATCCTTAGCTTTGTTCTACGATATAAATTGGGCAATTGCGGTCGGGTGATATATTTTGTTTTTGTTTTCCTTGTTTTTACGGCTGTACTTATGTCCATGACATCTGTATGCGTTAACTCGTCGTAATTTGCATAATTAAAACTTCAGTTATTCGAAATATAAAATAATTTCGGTATCATATCTCATGCAACGTAACTCCCTAAAACAAAGATGATATTCTAGTCTCAGCGGGAAAATTGTAGTTTGGACTATGAAAGTAAATCGTATTAAAAAATCTGATGTGTGCAGCACATGACTTTCCTTATATAATGCAATGAATTTACTACTTTTACAGTTAAAAAAATGTTATTCTTATAGTAGATACTTATATTCTTTCAAAGATATTGAATTTCTTGAATTAGTCGTCATTTTCATTGATTTGGCGTCATTTTTATCCTTTTGGCGAGATTTTCGTTAATTTGGCAGCATTTAAAAATGTCGCCAAGTTAGCGACATTCCACTAAATTCATCGCCAAAATCTCGTCAAGCATTATGGATGGATAAATAAGTTATTCTTACAGCAGATAAATGACTATTGGAGTTCAAATACAAAAGTATTACTCAAAGTATCTTTTCTCGTGAATGGAATGAGTTAGATCCACGAGAATGATGTCACCAAATTTATCGCATGATATTACATATGAAAAGTGAACATGTTTCTTAACAGTTAATATTTTTTTTAATTTATGGGACTCTTTGATAAATTTATTTGAAAAATGTGCAATATCTCGAGAACAGTTCATGCTAGCGTTCCAAAATGTATGTCAATCGTTTAAGGAAAAATTACATAAGAAATGTCTATTTGCGCAACTTTATTAAAGGTTTTGATTTTCGGATGATTTTTTCAAAATTTCACTCGAAAATTTAGGAGGGTTCTGAACATTCGATTATGTTTTAAAACAATAGGCTTCCAGTATTCATGAACTGTGATTTTTGTACCAAATTTCATTCGAATCGCTCCATTCGTTCATGAGATATCGTTTCCACAGACTCACTGACACACACACACACACACACACACACACATACTTTCACACACACACACACATACTTTCACACACAGACACACACACACACACACACACATACTTTCACACACACACACACATACTTTCACACACAGACACACACACACACACAGACATCAACTCAAAAATGTCCGATTCATGATCAGGGATGCTTGAAACGTGCTCTCTCGTCGAAAACTCGAATTCGAATTTTCGACCCCGTCACATTACTCTCCTTATACATTATGTATATAAGGAAAGTAATAATAATATAATATTAATGCAAATTTATCGAATGCATTACATCATTTACTAAGTTGATGCCAACTTGTAAAGAGTAACTTTCAAAGAATTTTATAACGAAATTTCTAAAAAAAAAATTTTTTTAAAGAAGTTGTAAAGAAAATCATAAAAATAAATGAATTTTGTTTCTCATTCCATTAATGATTATGACATATGTGGACCTAAACAGTATGTGAAATATAAATGTATGAAAAAATTGAGTGGAAAATCACACGCCATGCATTTTATTCCCTCCCCCCTTAAAAAAACTGAAATTGTATTTTTTTTTTGGTCGGGGGGGGGGGGGTCATGTGTTAGGCATTTCTTTTTCTTTTATTTCTTTCTCTAATTGGGCTAGTGCAAAACGAACAGCATTCCCATGCTGGGTTTTTTTTCCTCTCAGCCATCATTTCTCCATTACACTAGCAATGCTGAGAGAGAAAATCTCTTCTGATTAGAAATTAGTGTGGTTCGTTAAAATGGAGTCGTCTTCTATCCAATTTCAAACACTGGGAGATATCGAGAAATACGTGCGATTCAGTTTAAGCGTCTGAAGCTTTCTGGTAATTCATAAAAGTTCTCGAAACAAGCAAGTATATATAATACAGATTAAATTATTTTTAAGTTCAACGTGTGCAAGTATGAAGGATTGGATCCAATTTATATTAAATTCTCTCCAATGCAAATTATATGTAAATGGTAATAAAGTTATAAATCGTGGTTTTCAACAAATTGACACATTTTAGGCATCATAAACCTCGATTCAACAATTTCTATTTTTCCTGCAATGCATAGTGCAAGTAAAAAGCAATGGGATTAAAAATCCGACTCTTGAATTTGGATGTAATTACACGTTTTGAGTACATTTGTTTGAGTACAGTGGTTTTTGTGAATCTATTTGTAGACAAAATCAAAGTTTGTGTACATAATCAAACAAATTGAGGGATTAAAATAAAATCTGGTATGTTTATTTCGATTGGTCACAATAAAAGGTCTATGAATTCTTGGGGGAAATTGGCTAAAAGGAAAGTCATCAACTTTACACTTTGTTCGATGAATTTAAAGTTCACGACGTTAGGCAGATGGCAACAACGACGTTAAGCAGACGGCAACAACGAACAACGACGTTAAGCAGACGGCAACACGAATCTATTGTTTTTAGTATGGCGTCCATGTGTTTGTCTAAATGTGCAATGTATGAATCGAATTTGTTTTAAAAAATAATACGTTAAGCTGAAGCAGTTTCAATACAACACGTTAAAATTAAACTGGTCTTTTCTTTCTTAATGTACTGCACAAACACACATACAGACGCCCTCACACACACACGCCCTCACACACACGCACGCCCTCACACACACACACGCTCTCATACACACAACATCACACACACACAACATCACACACAACATCACACAACCTCACACACACACACGCCCTCACACACACTCACGCGCTCACACACACACACGCCCTCACACACACACACGCCCTCACTCACACACACGCCTTCACACACACACACGCCCTCACACACACACACGCCCTCACACACACTCACGCGCTCACACACACACTCACGCTCTCTCACACACACACACGCCCTCACCAACACACACACAACCTCACACACACAACATCACACACACACAACATCACACACACACAACATCACACACACAACATCACACACACACGCCCTCATACACACACGCCCTCATACACACACACCCTCACTCACACACACACAACATCACACACACACACGCCCTCACACACACACGCCCTCACACACACACACGCCCTCACTCACACACACGCCCTCACATGCTCACACGCCCTCTCACACACACACTCGCCCTCACACACACACACCCTCACGCACAACCAGGCCCTCACACACACACGCGCTCGCGCGCGCGCGTTACGCTAAAGATTTTTCGTACTCTATTTTACTCGCAGCGTGTAGGTCCTTAGAAAACTCGAGTTGCGATTTTCGACACTATTTTAATATTTTCCCTATACATTACCATGTATTATAAGGAAAGTAAAAATCTGATGTGGGCAGCACATAACTTTCCCTACAGACTTAAATTCATTTTCTCTTTATTTATCTAATAATTCATTAAATTGAATTTAAATGCAGAAAATAACACGCATAATTATTTGAAAGTACACTCAATTTGCAATTTATATCAATTTCCGTTTTCCTTTGGTAACTGGACGTATTCTCACAACAGTTGTAACAAATATGCGAAAAAACTAAACTATCTCGAGAATGGTTAATCCTAAAGTTGGGTTGGTCATATTCCTTTTATCGTTAAAAATTACTTATAGAACAAGCATGTAATTGTTACATTTGAGCATACTGTGCCGATTCTTATTTTTGTTGATTAAAATTAATATTGTCAAAAATGCATTTTACATTAAATTAATTATTTATTAGTATATTAATTATACATGTAATCTGTTCTAACTTACTGCTGTGTACATTGCGTTGGTGGCCGCAAAACCCACCTATTTCTGTGCTTAACGGGATACTAAGTTAACAAACTAAAAATTAAGGTTAATAGTAAAGGAACAAACATTTATTTATCACATACTCAATTTACACTCTTTAGTTTTACAAATTAAATAAATATCACACATAGTGGAATACATCTCAATGGTAGTTCGGGGGGTGTAATGCCAGATGAATTGATATTTGGTTGGAGCACGTGGTGGGATGCATTAATTAGCTTTTCCTTAAAAACACAAATTTAGACAAAGAGGTTATCCTCATATAGTTTAATTGTACGGTACCTGATCTTCTTTCATATAACTTGGGTAACACCGATGCTTTGTCACACTTTACACTTGCAATACCAGATGAACATGAGCTCTCCTTCGAATTCCTATATCGGAGACGCACACACAACTCTTAACTCTGCTACCGTCGCTTCTTCTTGACTAGTCTAACTCCAACAGCCTGCCTTGACCAATTCTGACTCCCACTTCGAGCAACTCTCACTTATATCCCTTTTTCGGTCGGCGGTCCACGTGCTGAAATCTAGAGCTGAGGGCTAATCCGTAGACATGGCGTCGCCGTCTCGGTTGCCGCCAAACGGCTTAACGTGGTATGTAAACATGGGCGTGGTATGTAAGATATGGGGCCACCTGTATCGCCCATCTGCTTAGCGTGGGGATAATCCGCCCGCATTCCTGGTTCCATTATTTTTTAATCCTTCCAAATATTTATTACTTTACATTTCTGGCATTACATTCTCACCCCCCCCCCCCGCGAAAAAAAATGTCCAAAAGTTACTCTCCCACAGTTTCACCCCAGTGGTAAGAAATTAAGTTCACAATGGTTCCTCGCAGACACATAAGTTCATCCATCGTGAGAAAGGCTGAGTTCCACTTTTTAGCCTCGTACAACTCATAGCTTTGATAGTTCTTTGTAGTTTCTTGATAGTTCCCTGTCAAGTTAGTCCATTATTCATAATTGACATAATGTACCATAAATTACATGAGGATTACCAACATTCACATTATTATTAAATTGTAAATTTTGATATATATTATTTGCAATGCATAATTTTCATTTCTCCTTTTACATAATTATTTACATACGACATATCATTACATAACAGCATTCATTACTTTATTATTATTATACATTTTCTTGTTATCATTTCATTTTGTAACATATTGTAGTAGTGCAACTATCAACTTCCGATTCTTGGTTATGGTTGAATTCCATACCACCATATTATTTATAAATTACTTTGTTATTTCACTTTTTTTTTTTTTTTTTTTTTTTTGAACTTGCCATATATGTAATGTCAGAAATACATAACATACTTTTTGAAATATACTTATATCCACAATTTAAAACATAAACATATACATATACACTCAATTATCACTTTCTATTTATGACATTAATTACAAACTTTTTACATATTTTTCATATTCTTTGTTTTATGAAATTACTATTTACAACAATTCGAGGGCGAAAATTATACCCTCTGGCATTATAACAAACCTCATCATCATTTCTATTATTTTCACAGTTTAATTGCTTTTCTTTAGTGACCTTCCCTTCCTTAATCTGACTTTGATCATTATTTCTAATCACTTTCTCATTTTGATTTTTTTCTTTGTCCTGTGTGTGTGTGTGGTTTGATTCGCTTTCGTCACTATCTTTCAAATATTGTTTTCGCTCCGCTGCCATGTATAGTTTATTTATGTGCACTTTATAAGTTTTATTTTCATCACTTTTAAGACATATTATAACATTATTATTTCGGACTAATTTCGTAATTCTAAATGGTCCATCATATCGATCCTCTAATACCCTTGGTTTTAGGAACTTTTTTAGGTACACTGTCGCTCCTATAAATATATCGTTTTTTCTCACTATTTTATATTTCTTTATTTGTTTGTCATTTATCAGCTTTTGTTGTTCCGATGCGTCTTTCACGACTTTATCTATATTTTTTAAATGCTGTGCCACATAATTTTTATAATTATTTACATCACTATAGATTATATCTATTTCTTCCTTACTTGGTATGTTTGTTTGTTTAATATTTTCAAATGGCAATGATAACTCTCTAAGATAGAACAGGAATGAAGGCTCAAATCCTGTACTACTGTTAATAGTGTTATTCACATAAAACTTAAACCATTTTAAAGATTCATCCCATTCAAACGTAGTCTTTGACAAACACATTATACATTGTTTCATGTCTCTGTGTATTCTTTCACAACGATCTAAAGAACTTGGGAAATAAACCGAACTGTATCGCCTTTCAATATTTAATGCATTTGTAAAATCTATGTATTCTTTACTTTTAAAAATTTGAGCATTATCGCTTTGAATAATAATTGGAACTCCATAAGTTGTCACGAAGTTTGTTAGCTTATTCACTATTGTTTTAGCAGTAATGTCTCTGACTGCATAGGCCTCAAAGTATCGTGAAAACATGTCTACAATTGTAATTACAAAATTATTTCCTCCATTACTGCGCGGTAGTTTTCCTACGCAATCCAGTTGTAAATATATTCCTGGTTTTAATATTTCTGGCATAGCCTGAAGTCTGGCTGGTGGTATATTTTTGTGTTTTACTAATAAGCATTGATTACAAGACTTACAAAAATTTTCCACGTCTTGGAAAGCCCCTATCCAAAAATATTTTCTTGAAAGTAATTGGTATGTCTTTTTTACTCCGAAATGAGGGAAATGTGCTATCTCTATTATCTTTCCCTTTAGCGAGTGCGGTATTACAATCTTATTCTCATTTATTTTCCTATACGTTTGTCTTTTATTTTCCTTCTTTACCATTAACAGTTTATTTTGGCTATCAATATAGTATACCTTGTTATTGTGATATCGGTTTCTTCCTTTTTGTAATTCCTCTCTAATTTTACTTAATTTTTCATCTACCATTTGTTGCTCTAATATTTTCTCCACATTTATCTCATCATTTTTAATTAAAGTATTTACATATTTGATTTGGTTATCATTGTCAAATACATATCTCGAGCAATAATCACTTGCGTTATTTTCACCTTTTTGATATTTGAATTTAAAATCATACTGACTTATGTCAATTAGCCACCTCGATATGATATTTGGCATTTTATCTAATTTTATGTGGTACATAAGGGATTTTGCGTCACTCAGCAAGGTGAAACTCCTTCCGAACAGATATTCTCTGAAGTGTTGTAAGGATGCGTGTATAGCTAGCAATTCTAGCTTTATTGCAGGATAACGCTTCTCTGCCGGGTTCACAGGTCTTGAATAAAATTCGATAACATGATCGACTCCATTTACCCTTTGCATCAAAATACTACTAATTCCCTTACCTGAGCCATCCGTAGTTAAGACAAACGGGTTTACTTCATCAGGCTGTCTTACAACTGGTTCTTTAAAAATTGCATTTTTTAATTTTTCAAAAGCTTTTCTACATTCATTATTCCACTCGAACCTAACATTCTTTTTTGTCAAATTTACCAACGGTTCTGCAATTTGTGCATAATTTTTTATCAGACCTCTAAAATAGTTTGTTGTCCCAAGAAAGCTTTTTACTTGTTTAACCGTTTGGGGTTGTTTGAAATTTTGCACTTTTGCACAGTTTTTTATTGATGGGCTTATACCATTCGCATTTACTTTATATCCTAAAAATTCAATTTGCGATTTGCATATCTGTAACTTCGCCGGGTCGAGTGTTAAATTATTTTCTTTCAATCTTTGGAAAACAATTTTGATTTTCTCTAACATTTCGTCGTTATTTTGTGCGCATATGACTAAGTCATCTAAGTAAAAGTATATTTTTAACTCTGATAGATCTCCTAACACTTTGTTCATTAAAAGTTGAAAATATGCTCCTGAGTTTTTAAGACCAAACGGAATTCTTTTAGGATTAAAATTTCCCATAAAAGTTGTGAACGTTAAGGCCTTTCTATCTTGTTTTCTTAGTTCGATCTGAAAAAACGCCGCCTTCAAATCCATAACTGTATAAATTTTACTACCAGCGATATTTTGTAATATATCCTTCACCTTTGGTAAGTTTATTGGCAAAAGTGGTAAATACGCGTTTATGGCCCTATAATCAATAGCAAGTCTATATTTAGGTTCTTCATTTGGTTTACTTGGTTTCTTTACAAGAATAATGGGACTAGCGTACGTGCTTTGTGAACTTTCAATAATGTCATTTTCCAATAATTCCCTAATTTCTTTTTGCGCAATTTCTCGTACTGCTCTCGGAATTGGGTATGGTCGACTCTGAATAGGATAATTGTGCATAAGTTCGATTTTCGGTACTATTGCTGATGTTTTACCTAGGGTAGCATATGACTTTGAAAAAACCTCTGTATTGGTCATCATTAATGCAATAACTTTATTTCTATCTTCCTTATTTAAGTGCTGTACTTGAAAATCGTCTGGAGATATTTCTTTCTTTCTTAATTCCCGAATTTGTTGATAATCTGTTTTATTTAAATTTTGAATATTATTAATTTCCAACGTGGGTTTACTGCTTTTATTTTTTGTATCAACAATTTCGATTTGTTCTGTTATTATACCCACGTTCATATTTTTATTAAGTGTAATTTGGCAATTTTTTTCATTGTATAACAACATTCTAATCTTATTTTTATTTTCTATACTTTGGATCGCTTCATCCGTGATTAATGTTCTTGCCATTTTTATTGGAGAAAATAAAACATCCTGTCCCTCATTTAATTCCTGTGACACAATCAATTGGACTATTTCTGACTCCCCTGGCTTTAATGTTATTTTTCTTTTCAATTTAGCGAAAATCTGCTTTTCCTCTTTCTTTTTAACATTCTTATTCTTATTACTTTCATTAGAACTTGGTAACCATTTTTCATCATTTACATTATCGCGAGTGCTACAATTTTGCATATTAGCGTTTTTTCTATCGTTATCGCTTTCATTATCCTCGCTTATTCTACCTTCATTCTCATTATTGAATTCATTACAACAATTATTTATTTCCTCATATTCGTAGTCATCAGTATTATAATTTTCATAATTACTATTATATCTATTTTCATCGCGAATTCCCTGGCTTTGTGGTTTTTGTTTTGAATTCTGTATTGGGTTTGTATTTTCACTTTTATACAATTTAATCGCAGTATTCCCAAATTGTACTTCGTTATCTTTTGTATTTAAAATTGCTTTATGTGAGGATAAAAAGTCGTAGCCTAAAAGCATTTTATATTGCCCCTGAAAGTTCTGTTTTGTCACGAAAAAATAATTTTTGCATGCCTTTTCCCCAATTCTAAATGAAAATTGAATGCAATTTAAAAATTCTATATTTTCTTTAGTAAACGTCTGAAGTATTACTCTTCTGGTTATGTATTTTATTTTTACATTTCTATTCTGTTTTAGTTTTTGAAATGTTTCCAAATCTATAATACTAACTTGAGCCCCACTATCAATTACACTTATTATTTTTATTCCTTTGCAATCTATTTCTACCATCGGTAATTGTGGGCTAGATACGTTCTCACATTCGCTTGAAAGGATACTTTTGGTATCATATTTTGCTTTATCATTATTTTCATAATATTGTCCTCTCTCCAAATTTGTATAGTTTTGCCAGTCATCTCCATTTTTGTTATTTCTATATATTTGTGAACCGAATTTATTTATTTCTCTGGAATTTGTACGATTCGTTCCTTGGTCCCAAATTCCAGCTCTTAGTTTAAATTACTATTATTATTGTTTCTCTCATATGTGTTTGATCTTATATTTCTTCCGTTGCGCCCCCTAAAATTTCCTCTTATACTTTGCCTCTCTCTATTTTCTACGTTGGTTTCTAATTGATCGTAATAATTTCTTTGATCATTATTATTTCCTTGATATTCCCTATTATTTCTATTATATCCTCCTCGTTCAAAATTTCTGAGATTTTCGTTTCTGTTTCCTCTGATATAATTTCTTTGCTCCAACCCATATTGCTGATAATTCATTCGTTTGGGATTCCTTGCAAATGCAGTATTACACTCATTGTACCAGCAATCTGAGAAATAATGTCCATTTTTTCCGCACCCTATGCAAAAAACAGCTCGTTCCATGGATTGATTTGGTATATTTTGCAATTTTAATTTATTAATTTCTAAAGTCAAATCTTGAACCTGTGTTGTAAGTAACATTTCTTTCAGTTCGTTATGTGATTCTTCTGGAGTCCTATTATTAAGAATTATTTCAAACAGTTCGGCATCTTTTATGGCATCTTCAAACCGCTGCGGATCTTTTTTCTTCACTTCAATTGTCAAATCAGGGCGTAATGCGCTAATGAATTTTCCCAACATTATTTTATTGGTTATTTTCTCTACCTCTCCATCTGTTGTATCCTTAAGGTTCAAAAATTTACGCGCTGCGTTTTTTATTTTTAGCACAAGATCGTCCACTGACATATCAGGCGTTTGTTTTATTTTATTGAAAGCGTCCTGTTCTTGCGTTATCGTTATTCTGTTTGAAAATTTTTTTATTAGTAATATTTTTATTTTATCAAACTCCTTTTCGTTTTGTAATTCAGGGTTTTGAATTAAAAACTGCATAGCCTTATCTTTTAATCTGGTTTTAATGATAGCCACTTTATGCTCTTCCTTCCAACTTGTTAACTCCGCTAATTCATCAAATTGTTTTATAAAGAAATTTATATCTTCCTCCTTACTCCCACTAAATAATGGCAGGATCTGCATTACTGGAATATCCATATTTTTATTATTTCTATCCAATTTACTATAATTTTTATTTGATATTTTTTAATCTTCTTTCAAACTTGAACTCCTTGTTATAATTGAACTTTTCACCACTTTTTTAACTGGTCCCATTCCTATATCCCATTTTTCTAATTATACCTTCGATCTCATTTAGAAGAACCATTTTTTCCATTTCATTGATAAAACTTTACATAATCATACATATAACATAAGGAGAAATGAGAATTGTGCACAATATTTTCACAATCATCTATGTCGCCACCAGTTGTCCAACCTTATCAATATTTATTTTTTATTATTATTATTCCTTTTATTTTTATTAATTTCATAAATCCTTATTTTATTCCCGTTACTGCTAAAGTCACGAGCACCAAATGTGCCGATTCTTATTTTTGTTGATTAAAATTAATATTGTCAAAAATGCATTTTACATTAAATTAATTATTTATTAGTATATTAATTATACATGTAATCTGTTCTAACTTACTGCTGTGTACATTGCGTTGGTGGCCGCAAAACCCACCTATTTCTGTGCTTAACGGGATACTAAGTTAACAAACTAAAAATTAAGGTTAATAGTAAAGGAACAAACATTTATTTATCACATACTCAATTTACACTCTTTAGTTTTACAAATTAAATAAATATCACACATAGTGGAATACATCTCAATGGTAGTTCGGGGGGTGTAATGCCAGATGAATTGATATTTGGTTGGAGCACGTGGTGGGATGCATTAATTAGCTTTTCCTTAAAAACACAAATTTAGACAAAGAGGTTATCCTCATATAGTTTAATTGTACGGTACCTGATCTTCTTTCATATAACTTGGGTAACACCGATGCTTTGTCACACTTTACACTTGCAATACCAGATGAACATGAGCTCTCCTTCGAATTCCTATATCGGAGACGCACACACAACTCTTAACTCTGCTACCGTCGCTTCTTCTTGACTAGTCTAACTCCAACAGCCTGCCTTGACCAATTCTGACTCCCACTTCGAGCAACTCTCACTTATATCCCTTTTTCGGTCGGCGGTCCACGTGCTGAAATCTAGAGCTGAGGGCTAATCCGTAGACATGGCGTCGCCGTCTCGGTTGCCGCCAAACGGCTTAACGTGGTATGTAAACATGGGCGTGGTATGTAAGATATGGGGCCACCTGTATATTATCGCCCATCTGCTTAGCGTGGGGATAATCCGCCCGCATTCCTGGTTTCATTATTTTTTAATCCTTCCAAATATTTATTACTTTACATTTCTGGCATTACACATACGTAGACTTTTATTTTAGATTTTGATAATTTTTCTGGGCCATTTCGCAAAAAAAGAATTTCTTTTATTCCAAATCATACCAAAATCTAATCAGCACTAGAGTAATCTAAAAGTAACTTACCTATAATTTTTTATGAAATTTGGTCAATTAGTTTTTGACTAATAGTGGATACAAACATTACACAGACAGACACACAGAGGCGTCAAGTTAAAATAGTTTTTTCGTGTTCTAAAGGTCCCGAAACTTGTAGACCCGTCTAAAACTCGAGTTGTTATGTTCGATATGATTCCAATGCTTTCCCTATATATTACCATGTATTGTAGGGGAAATAAAAATCTGATGTGGGCAGCACATGACTTTCCCTGCAGACTTATATTCACATTCTCTTTATTTTAATTAAATTTAATTCTCTTTTAATTCAATTTTCGTTCTCATTTGATAACTGGACTTATTTTCAAAGATGGCGTAGAGAAAATACGAAAAAACTAAAATATCTCGAGAACGGCTAGTCCTAGTGTAATGGGGTTGGTCTTATTCTTTTCTTCATTAAAAATTACGTACTAAACGAGCATTTAATGGATGTATTTGAGCATACGTAGTTCTTTATTTTAAATTTTGGCGATTTTTGAGGGCCGTTTTGCAAAAAAAGGCAGGTTATTTTTTTCCCGAATCGTACCAAAATCTAATCAGCACCAGTGTGACTCACAAGTGACTTATCTACCGACTTTTGTGAAATTCGGTCCATTAGATTATTAGCTAGAGTGGATACAAGCCTTTGCGGACCATTTCGCCAAAAACGGCGGGTTTTTTTATTCCGAATCGTACCCAAAACTAATCAGCACCAGATCCGCCCACAAGTGACATACCTACCAAATTTTATGAAATTCGGTCAATTAGTTTTTCAGTTACAGTGGATACAAAATCTGCACAGATAGACAGACACACACACAGACGTCACGCTAAAAATGGTTTTTTCGTATTCTAAAGGTCTCGAAACGTGTAGATCCGCCGAAAACTCGAGTTGCGATTTTCGGCATGATTCTAATACTTTCCCTATACATTACTATGTATTGCAGGGAAAGTAAAATATCTGATGTGGGCAGCACATGACTTTCACTGCAGACTCATATTCACGTTCTCTCTATTTTTTCAATAATTCATTAAATTGGGTTTGATTGCATAAAATAACACCCATAATTAATTAAAAATACGCCTCAATTTGCACTTTCAACTTAATTTTCGTTTTCATTTGGCAACTGGACGTATTTTTAAAGGCGGCGTAGATGAAATGCAAAAAAAAACTAAAATATCCTGAAAACAGCAAGTCCTAGAGTAATGGGGTTGGTCTTATTTTTTTTATCTTCAAAAATTATGCATAAAACACGCATTTAATTGATATATTTGAACATATTTAGTACTTTATTTAAATTTTGACGATTTTTGGTGGTGATTTTGTAAAAGAAGACAGGTTATTTTTTCCCGAATCGTACCTAAACCTAATAAGCAGCAGTGTAACCTATGACTTATCAACCAAATTTTATGAAATTTGATCAATTAGGTTTTTAGCTAGAATAGATACATACGAGTTTTGTAGGCCATTTACCAAAAAAAGGCAGGTTCTTACATTCCGAATCGTACCAGAATCTAATCAGCACCAGAGTGACGTACCTGTCAATTTTTGTGAAATTTGGTCAATTAGAGTTTTTGAGTTAGAGTGGATGCAAACTCTGCACAGACAGACTCTTATTATCAATCGAAGGAGATGGCGCTTTCTTAGAGTGATAGAATTTTTTTTTTTAATTTTAGAGCAATATTTATCTAGCCATTCTCATGACAGTGCTATTGAAAAGTTTCAGAAGAGTTAGTTCAGTGAAAAGTTTCAGTAATTCAGTCTTTATTTCTGACTGTTTATCCCGAGTTAAAATAGAAATCCTTCCCGTTATGGCTTTGTCATCAACAGAACCAGTTTCTGGAAAATGCTCTACTAACCTCGTAATTGTTGAATTGTTAGAGATTTTAGAGCATGAGCATTTCCTCTGAAACTTTTTAATCGTAGCGATATTTTAACTAACTACTAGTCAACTGGACCACAATGTGATGATAATTGATGCGAAAGATTATAACATGCCGTGATTAAGCAAGTTATTGAAAGTCCTATTATTTACCTAAAGCACGCTTCTTTGTTGTTGTTGTTGTTGAGACCCAGACCGTCCGACCTACCAGAAATGTGTAAGGTAACTGTTTGGACGGCCGGGAAGTGCCACCCAATTTAGACCGGAACCCAGTGGGGGAGGCATCCACAGAGACCGTACCCTCCTTCCCCTACCAACCTCTTGGAGCACGCTGCTTTGTGAAAAATCGTCAAAATCCTCCAATTTCTTACAGTGAGAATATTTATTTAAAACTCAATAGGAAATACTGATACTGGTCATTGAAGACTCATGTTTACTTTCCCTGTAATACATGGTGATGTATAGGGAAAATATTGGAATCCTGTCGAAAATTGCAACTCGAGTTTTCGACGGATCTACACGCTTCGAAACCTCTAGAACACGAAGAAACGCGACGTATGTGTGTTTTAACGCGACGTATGTGTGTGTGTTTCTGTGTGTGAGTGCCTGTGATTTCAATTAGTGACCTAATTGAAACAAATCCTACTATTCAAATTCCTCGGTGCACTGTGTTACCCAACACATGAGACTCACTGTTTCTAAAGAACATGTTAATAAAAGAATAAAAAATATCCTTATATTTCAAATTTCAAATTCTAGTGATTTTAAAATTTTATGTACAAGACCTTTTTTATTACCCTGTTGTTATCATGGAGACAAAACATCCATGAGCGTCCATGGGGGAGGGCAAGTGGGTGCACTTCCCCCCCCCCTCCCCCTCTGGACCTTCTAGGTCACAAAGGTGGACGTCAAGCTAGTCAATGTTGTACATCTTATCATTGAGTTTTCTCCACTGACATCAATAATTTACCTCCTGGAAACATCTATAGCCCATGAAAATATCTATAGTTATTTTCATAAATTCAAACTTTCCTTATGCCATTCCAAGTATTCTACATATTTTTAACATGAAACAATATTTTAAAAGCTAATAACGAATGAAAACGCTTTCTTAAATCATAAAATTTCTAGCTTTTTAAATCTGTAGCTTGTATAAACGACTCAAATTTTTAACAGAACCTTCACCTTTTATGTTACCCAACATTTTAAATGACACTCACAGAAGCCAATGTTTCTAAAGAAAACATTAATAAAAAAATTTTAAAAAAAACGTCGTTATATTCCAATACTTCCTCAAGTTTTACGAAAGTTTGAAAGCTGTAAAATTCGTAGAATAACATTTCAAATTCTCAACACTGTTGAAATTCGAAGGGTGGAGAAGGGGAAGTTTGCCCTTTCACCGTTTTTCTTTCTCTCTCTTTTTTTTTATATCCTTTAATGACTTTTGAGAGAAAAAAAAAAGTTGATGTTTACCGCGACGAGAGCCATTTCCTTAGCTTTTCTCCCATTATCCCTCCATTTCCTGTAGCGGCATTGGGAAAAACTTTCCTGATTAGAAATTAGGGGCTTGTTAATGTAGAATTCTCTGTCTAATTTCGCTTATATCGGGGGTCTTGGACATGCGAGCGATAAAACTTAAGTACATGAAGCTTTTAGAGTATTATTTTTAATTTTCGGGAGTAATTAAATAAAAATTTCGAATTGAGCACGAATTTTTACTTTCTCTACAATACATGGTAATGTATAGGGAAAGTATTGGAATCATGTTGAAAATCGCAACTCGAGTTTTCGACGGATCTACACGTTTCGAGACCTTTAGAATACGAAAAAACTATTTTTAGCGTGACGTCTGTGTGTGTGTCTGTCTGTGTGTCTGTCTGTATGTCTGTCTATGTATCTGTGCAATGTATGTATCCACTCTAACTCAAAAACTAATGGACCGAATTTCATAAAATTTGGTATTTAAGACACTTGGACATGACCCTGGTGTTGATTAGTTTTTGGTATGATTCGCAAAAACAGAACCCGCCTTTTTTTGCGAAGTGGACGTTAAAAATTTCATTTATCCACTCTAGCGAAAATACTAATTGACCAAATTTCACAAAATTTGGTAGATAAGTTACTTGTCGGATACTCTGGTGCTAATTAGATTTTGGTACGATTAGGAAAAGAACAACTTGCCTTTTTTTAAGAAATGGCCCTCCAAAATCACAAAAATCTAAAAAAAATGACTAAGTAATGTATGCTCAAATGCATCAATTAAATTCTTGTTTTATACGCAATTTTTGAAAAGGAAAGTAATATAACACACTCCATTATACTTTAGGACTAACCGTTCTCAAGATATTTGAGATTTCTTGCATTTTTATTACGCCGATTTCAGAAAAATGTCCAATTACCAAATAAAAACAAAAATTGAATTAAAAATGCAAATTTGGTGTTATTTTGTGCAATTAAACTCAATCTAACGAAATGTTAAAGAAATTAAGGAAATATGAATTTGAGTCTACAGGGAAAGTTATGTGCTGTTCACATCAGATTTTTATTTTTATCACAATAAATTAAACTGCTGCTTGTGAGAATGCAATTTTCTAACATTTCCCAAAAAGAAGCAGGTATAAACAAAATAGGTGACTACAGTTTTTGAGAGGGCGTTATGAAACCCTCCTTTTGAAGTCATAACAGTGTGCGCTTAACAATCACTAAGATACAACTCCTTATATCTGTTTCGAAGACGCTGTGAACCCTCATTTTACTTTCCCTACAATACATAGTAATGTATAATAGAGAAGTATTGGAATCGTGTCGAAAATCGCAACTCGAGTTTTCGACGAATCTACACGTTTCGGGCACTCTAGATCCTGAGAAAACTATTTTAGCGTGACGTATGTATATGTGTCCATGTGTCTGTCTCTATGTCTGTCTGTATGTCTGTATATATATGTGCGTCTGTGTGTGCAATGTAAATAGTCGCTCTAATTGTAAAACAACAAAATTTTACAAAATTTGATGGATAAGTCACTAGTGAGTTACCCTCGTGCTGATTAGATTTTGGTACGATTCGAGAAAAGAATAATCTGCCTATTTTTGCAAAATTACCAGCAAAAATCTCAACGCGAAATGAAAAACTTATTAACCAAATTTTACAAAATTTGGTAAATAAATCACTAAAGAAATTTGAGTCTGCAAGAAAAGCTATCTACTGCCCACATCAGAATTATCCCTTCATAAACTGTGTACTCTTAACCACTGCTAAGATAAAACTGCCTGCAAGTGTTTTGAGGATTTATGAGTCCTCTTCATCAGATTAGCAACAGTGTGGTACGAACAACTTCTAAAATGCAACTGCTACTGTTTTGAGCACGTTATGAGCCCTCTTTCTCAGGTAAGAAATATTGTGCTCTTAATAACCGCAGTGTGTTTTATATAACTTGGCTGTTGTATCTTAGAGGGTTCTAAGAATATCGAAGCAATGGTAGTAAACCTATTTACTTATGCCTGCTTCCTTCAAGGAAGTAATAGCAGTAACTTATCTTTATCTTCAGCAATTCATTAAAACAACAATCAACACATACACATAGTCGAAAGCCCAGGCCGACCGACTCATCCGAAGACTAAGAGCAGCAATTTGGGCGGCCGGACACATACACATAGTAAAATAGTTCCTAAAATATTAAAAATTGGATTATTTTTTAAGAGCTAGATATGTTTGTCAATGTTGTCAAAAATCTAAAATTTTTACTTTCATAGTATAATGTATATAAGGAAATATACATTATGATAACATAGATAAAATATACTTATCAATATAATAATATTGATAATTTACATGGTATAATATAGGGAAAGCATTGTGACAGGCTCGAAAATTCGAATTCGAGAAATTTTCGACGTAAAAGCACATTTCAAGCATCCCTGAACCGGAGTCGAACGTTTTGAGATGTGTGTGTGTGTGAGAGAGAGAGAGAGATAGAGAGAGGGAGAGGGAGAGAGAGAGGGAGAGAGAGGTGGAGAGGGGGAGAGGGGGAGGGGAGGGAGAGAGGGAGGGAGAGGGGAGAGAGAGAGGGAGAGAGAGAGAGTAGAGACGATATCTCACGAACGAATGGAGGATTTCAAATAAAATTTGACATGAAAATTACAATCATTGAATACTGAAAACTTTTTAATTTCACACGTAATCGAATGTTCGAAACACCCTAAATTTTCGAACTAAATTTTGAAAAATTCATCAAAAAATCAAATTTTTCAATAATGTTACGAAACTGATCATTTCTCGTGTAATTTTTTATTATAAAACAGCTGACATAAATTTTAGAACACTAGAATAAACTGGTTCTGAGATATTGCATTTTTTTTTTCAAATACATTTATCAAAAAAATCACATAAAATTAAAAACATATATAAAATATTGTGCAATATGTTTACTTTTCATATGTAATATTATGCGATAAATTTGTTAACATCATTCTTGTATATCTAGTTCTTTCCGTTCAGGTGAGAATATACTTTGTGTAATAACTTTGTATTTTGAAGCTTAGCAATTCGCCAACATTTATATATAAGAAATAATCTTCTCTTGTTTGTCTGTAACTCTTGGCAATAAATTTGACAAAATTGGCGTCTTATTACGCAAAAAATATTGTCAACTTGGAGATACAAATGTACAATTTGAAGTTAAAAACATCGTACCGTAGATCTTATACATCAATTTTTCGTTGCGAAGGAAGTAAATTCATTGCATTATTTAGGGAAAATCGTGTGCAGCTCACATCACATTTTTACTTTCCTTATATACATAATGTATAAGGAAAGTATTGTGACGGGGTCGAAAATTCGAATTCGAGTTTTCGACGGGAGAGCACGTTTCAAGCATCCCTGATCACGAATCGAACATTTTTGAAGTGATGTCTGTGTGTGTGTGTGTGTGTGTGTCAGTGAGTCTGTGGAGACGATAACTGACGAACGAATGGATCGATTCGAACAAAATTTGGTACAAAAATCACAATTCGTAAACACTGGAAGTCTTTTGTTTTCATACGCAATCGAATGTTCAGAACCCCCCTAAATTTTCGAATGAAATTTTGAAAAAATCGTCAAAAAATCAAAAGCGCTAATAAAGTTAAGCAAATAGACATTTCTTATGTAATTTTTCATTAGAAAACGATTGGCATAAATTTTAGAACGCTAACATGAACCGTTCTCGAGATATTGTATATTTTTCAAAAACATTATCAAAAAGTCATATAAAATGAAATAAAAATGTCCTGTTGAGAAACATGTTCACTTTTCATATGAAATACCATACGATAAATTGGGTGACATCATTCTCGTGGATCTAGCTTATTCCATTCAAGGAAAAAGATACTTTGAGTAATACGGTTGTAGTTGAACGCCAATAATCATTTGTCTGCTGTAAGAATAACATATTTCTTCGTCCATAACGCTTGGCGAGATTTTGGCGCCGAATTTGGCGGAATGTCGCCAACTTGGCGACTTTTTGAAATGTTGCCAAATTAACGAAAATTCCGCCAAATGGATAAAAATGCAGCAAAATCAATGAAAATGACGACTAATTGTCGAAAACTCAATATCTTGGAAGGAATATTAGTATCTACTATAAGAAAAACCTATTTTTTTACTGTAAAAGTAGTAAATTCATTACATTATATAAGGAAAGTCATGTGTTGCCCACATCAGATTTTTTAATAGAAAATTATAGAGGATTAGGAATTATTCTTAATGAATTTGTTAGAACTTTCAGATTTTTACTAAGACATCATGTATGAACTAACAAGTTGGAAATTCTAAAAATATTAAAATATTAAATTGAAAGAAACTATAAATAACTCACAAAAATATGTATTATCTGAAACAATTTATCCATGTGAAATAAAACCTGCATAGATAACAAAAGTAACAAATTTTACGTTTTTCAAATTTGAAATGCATGTATCTCAAAAATTAAAAATGTCACATGTGAACTATAAGAAATCATTTAAATAGCCAATTAAATGTCCCACAAGGATATATAATTATATTTTGGATCAAGGTCTTAGTTTTCGAAATAGAATAATTATAATTTTCATATTTTAATATTTTAAACTGTTTAGAAAAGGGGGATTTAACTTCAATATATTAATATTTTGAACTGTCTTGAAAATATGTAAAGAAAACAAACTACCCACAATGAAATATTTTATTCAACAAAACCATTTGGCCCCATTCGAACAGGAGCCACTGCCGATTTTTTTTTTCTGTTACCCAATGTTTTTAAGTTATACAGGATTTGATTATTCAAAAAAAGGAATAAGGAAGAAAATATCGCTATAATCCAATATTACTTTACGCTTTTCCAAAGTTTGAAAATTCGTCAATAACATTTCAAAACATCATTTCTGGTGAAATTCGAAAGATACCAGGGAGAGGAGAAATAAATATTTGTCCTCTCTCTTCATTTCTTTTTGTCCTTTAATGACTAAGAAAAAGTTTTCCAGCAGTGAACACCATTTTCCACTTTTTCAGCTCTTATTTCTCAATCTTCTGTTAAAGCGTTGAGAGAGAAAGAAATTATTATAAATTTCGTATTTTTAATTTTCCCATTCGATTATATAAAAAACTAGTGTTTAAGCCTGTCAAATACAGGAATTAACACTCTAAAACATTTGGTTGCAACTTTATTTTAATAAATTTTATTTCGTTTTGCTTCTTACGGCGCTTAGCGTCAAATATAGGCAATTAAATCGAAAATCTGGCTCAGATAGGTTCTGTCCCGTGGTTGATAGTGTAAGGTGCAGAGTCCACTTGGATAATAAGAGCTTACAATTTCGTCTCAGTAGCTCAACGGTAAGAGCCAGTTGGATTCCCGATTGAGACAGTAAGATTCTTTACAGCAGCGCTTGAACAAATCAACCCTGTAGGTTAGTGCAAATATGTCGGAGGTCTGAAGACCCCAGACCGTGCGACCCATATAGTGGGTTTAGAGTAGCTAGCTGCACGGCCGGGAAAGGATACCTCCTGCACTTAGGGGGCACCCAAGGTCTACCATCCCGCCAAATTAACATTTATTTAGATCTAAAAAGATAACAATGGATGAAAAATATCGCTATTAAACAGACAGTTTTGCATTATATTTGAACTTGACAAGTACGTACATTTTTCAAAAATGGAAAAGGGTTATTGCGAATATGGATAAAAAGATCATTAAAAAATAAAATTTAGAGTGAAGTATAATAACATAATGAAAAATAGATTAAAATGAAAGAAAATAATAAAATTTTAAAAGTAAAATTTAGAAAATATATAAAAAGAAAATATATGAAAAGGAAATAAAATTTAGGCACATGAAAAACAAAAACAGAAATTTGGAATAAAATTTAGAAAAGAAAAATTAGAAAAAATGCAAATAAAAGGATCAAAAGAAAAAGAAAGAACCGAGAAAATAAGAACAGTTAACATAGCTTTTTTTTTCTTTTTTTTTAAGAAAATATGAAGGGAACACAATAAGTTTATATAAGTTAATAAGAATGAAATAAAGAGATCCATTGATCAAAATTAATTGAGAGCAGAATCTACTTATAAGCTTAGGTCACTTTATTAGAAATTTCCATTATAACAAGAATACAGATTTCAATTTTATCTACTGAAGAGAGATTTGAACGAACATTGGAGAACCAAATTGGTTTATTAGAGGGGGAGGGTTTGCAGAGATGAAAATTTTTAGAAAAAGGACAATCGAAAATGTAATGGTCATCGTCACCGAATTTATTGCAAATACAGTTAGAGGTGGATTTAATTTTGAAAAAGTATAGGTAATCAAGAAAGGAGCCATGACCAATAAGAAAGTAAATGAGGTATTTATTAAAAATTTGTGGATTAGGATTCACGATAGGGAGATAAGACAGGATTCTAGCCGGATCACCAGTCCTAGTGGAAATATAATCATTAAGATAATTTTGCCAAAGATTAAGGATATGAGATTTACAAAATTTTGAGAGGAGCGAATAAGGAAAGGAAATAGTAAGAGGGGAGCCAGAGATAGCAGCAATTTTGGCATGGTAATCAGCAATTTCATTTCCAGATATGTTATTGTGAGCTTTTACCCAAGAAATATTGACAAGGTTTTTGGCAAGGAGAGCTTTGGATTTAATGGTATTAAGATAATTAGATTTATTTTTTATTGAGTTAAGAACTTGAATGGAAGAGAGGCTATCGGAAAAAATATTAACAGGGGTATTATTAGAGGAAGCCCAGTCAATAGCAAAAGAATTAGAGGTAAGTTCAGCTTGAAATACTGTATTCATGTTGTCAAGTTTTTAGGAGAGAACCTTTTCCAGAACATCATGTTTAAAAACACAGACTGAAAAACAAGTGTTATTGTCAATATTTGAACCATCAGTATATATATTATAAATGGCAGAGTCTTTATCCATTCTGTTAACTAAATTTACGGACCATTTAGACGGGTGAAAATTAGAGAAAGGAACAAGGAAATCAAAATCAAAGGGAGGCGGGAGAGAGGGAGAAGAAAAGGAATCAATTTTTTGTTTCCAAAAATTAAATTTAATATAGAGGGTAGAAATTGTAAAATGAATGGGGGGAATACCAGTGAAGGAAAATAAAGAGATATTAGATGTTGTACGGTAGCCTGGGCAGATTTTTAGGAGGAAGATCCTTTGGAGTGAAAGAAATTTTTTAATTTGCATTTTTTTTAGTTTTTTACCCCATATAGCAGAACCTTAAGTAATAACTTTTGCCACAACACATAGATACCAGCATTTTAAGAAACATTTTTTGCCACCCCCAATTTTTCCCAGAAATTTGGCCAAAAATAGTACAAAATGTAAGACATTTTTCTTGGAGATATCGAATATGAGGGTCCCAATTTAATTTATTATCAATGATTAAACCTAAAAATTTTAAATAATTTTTAATTTTAATGGATCTATTGTTAAATTTGAAAATGGGATTTCTTTTCATACTAGAGTAAATTTTTGGGAAAATAACGGAGCAACTTTTATCAATAGATATTTCTAATATGAGATTATTGAGGGGTCGATTTCCTGCGTACACGATAGCGACCACAAATATTATATGGATTTTCACAAAATTTTGTATCCGGCTTTGTTACCAAAAATCTTGAACTAGATAGAGTTTTTTTTTTTTTTTTTTTTTTTTAATTCAAGTGAAAACTTCGAAATTTATTCGAAATTTGTTCGAAATTTTAATATTTTTTTGACATAGCTGCATAGGACAAAATTTGACATAATCATCTATAAAAAGGGTTATTTATGTTTCAATTATCAGGAGACTTAATAGTTTCAATCACTATTGTGAAAAATAGCCGCGATACAATTTTTTTCTTCGTGACGTTTTCGTCGTGACTAAGACTCCTCTATATACGAGCTGACTCATCAAGCATATTGATGCCCACCATAGCTGGTAGCGCTATTCATTAGCATTAGCTCTATTCGTATTTTCACTTTAGGAAGTATTATTGAAATAATTATGGGTGGTTGTTCTGCACCGAACTGCTCTAATCATTCTAGAAACGGTTTTAGACTATTTCGCTTTCCTAGAAACGAAGAAAGAAGAAAACAATGGCTAATAAATAGTCGGCGTGATAATTGGATACCCGGTAATGGATCATACTTATGTGAGGTAAGTTCTGCAATTTTCTAATTGAAACTTCTTTTTTCATATAAAGTATTTATTTTAAACACTTATTTTATAATTTCTGTAACTGTAGTATGGATTATTAATGATTTTTATTTGTTAAAGTCTTATCTTAGTACACGTAGTTTGTAATGTAAACATCATCTTGAATGCATTATACGCGCTTCCAAACCTAGAAGAAAATAACTTCAAATTATATATATATATTAAAGATTTATTCCTCTTACACAAATATCTTTCAAGTTTTATACACTTTGTTGTATTTTTAGATCATAATGAATCACAAAATTGGTGAATCCTACTATCAACAAACTGTCGCCAAGTGGAAAACTTGCCATGTTATAGTAATTATGCAAACATAAGCTAAAATGGTAAATAAATCGAAATACGTTTATCATATAAGCTACTTAATGATTAGCTATTAATTTTTCGAAAAACTGATAAAAAATTATGTTCAAATGACACGAAATTACTTTTAAATGGCACCGATTATTTTATCGCCAAGTCGATGTTTGGCGCCAATCATTTGATGTAAACATTGGCGTTCTGTCATTCCTTTTATAGGATTTTCCCAATAAGATACTTAAATTCTTTCGTATTAGGCATAAATATATCGTTTGTAATACAGATTTATAAAATTTATTATTATTACAAAGATTTTAAATGTTATATTTATATAATCTGTAAATCTGTACATACACAAGTTTATACCAAAATTGCCTCTCTTTAAATTTTCAGGTCAAAGGTGTCAGATAAAATAACCCTACAATTACCTTTCTTTTTGCTCTTTTTACAATGACAGTGTACCTCCAGTGCTCCTCCCCCTCCCCTCCACAAAATTATCAATTCTGTTTTAATTTCCACCAGAACTTCAGTATTTTAGCAAAAACAGGGGAAATTGGAAATCCTTCACCTGGATGTGGTTACAATTCTGAAATTTTAAATGTATTGCACTGTTTTCAATAAAAATGTGTGTTGTGCAGTAGCATATCATTTGTTGGGTGGGACTACAGAAAAATATTTTTACATTCTGTGGTAACCGATATCTCATAAATGGAAAGTAGAAATTAATTGAACTTTTCATAACTTATCGGATTACACTTATTGGTACTAATGCGTATTGGATGTATAGTTTTGGCAGTATTATCTGCTAGAATGTTTTTATGTGGTCAGCGATTTTTCATGAATGAATCGAGGAAACTGGTGGAAATTTTTTTATCATATCTATAGTAATAAAGATCAAAAGCCTGTTGATTTCAAATTTCATTGGATTTATAGTTCTGGCAATATACACTAATGGTGTTTTACCTTTGATCAGTGATATCTCACGAATAAATGATTGAGATAGGTTAAAATACATACACTGTTTACAATAAAAATGTGTGTTGTGCAATAGCATATCATTTGTTGGGTGGGACTACATAAAAGTATTTTTACATTCTGTAGTAACCGATAGGCTTATAAATGGAAATTAGAAATTAATTGAACTTTTCATATCTTATTGGATTACGCTTATCGGTACTAATGCTTATTGGATGTATAGTTTTGGCAATATTATCTGCTAAATTTTTTTATGTGGTCAGTGATTTTTCATGAATGAATCGAGAAAACTGTTTGAAATTTTTTAATCATATCTATAAAAGATCAAAAGCTTGTTGATTTCAAATTTCATTGGATTTATAGTTCTGGCAATATACACTAATGGTGTTTCACCTTTGATCAGCGATATCTCACGAATAAATGATTGAGATAGGTTAAAATACATACACTGTTTACAATCCGGCTGTCCAAATAGATACTCAAGTCCTCATTCTCCGACTCATCCAACTCCTCATAGGATGAGTCGGACGGTCTGGGTCTTCTACACTGTTTACAATAAAAATGTGTGTTGTACAATAGCATATCATTTGTTGGGTGGGACTACATAAAAGCATTTTTACATTCTGTAGTAACCGATATCTCATAAATGGAAATTAGAAATGAATTGAACTTTCATATCTTATTAGATTACGCTTATTGGTACTAATGCTTATTGGATGTATTCTCTACATTTTGAATAACTTTTTCAAAATAGTTTTACTTTAATGTTTTTTTAGTAACATGTATGAATGTTTGCCTCACATATTTGAAAGTTTAACTACTTTGTATCTAAAGAGGAAAATACCCTAATAACCTAAATAATAAATAATAACTTACTGAGCTCGGCTTTTTTTTTATATCAAAGATTTTCAACAGTTTCCATTTGCAGTATTGTATTAGTAATTGAGATTTCTGCTTCTTAATTCTTATTTTAAGCATTTAGAAAGAATAATTATTATAAGTGTAACATGCCTTACTTTTTTTTTCTAGGTTCATTTTGAGGAAAGTCAATTTGAATGTAAGAGAGTGGACACGAAAAAATTGTTGAAAGCTACAGCAGTGCCAACATTGTTCAGTATTCCCAATCCTCCTAAGTTAATTGCAAATCGCCGTATTAAAGGCATTGGCTTACCGAAATTAAAATCAGCTGTAAGTATGACTAATTAAATTCATAAATAGAACCTTTATTTTATATTTCTTCTCATGATAGTAAATTAGCATGGGGTAATGCATACATGTAGTTACGTATTTAAACTGTGTTTAGACCAAATTTGCAGGAGTGAAAAAAATTGTCTGTTTGCCAAATTGCCTGTAAATTAAAAGTTGAGCATAAAAAACTTGAAAAGTCAATTTCTTAGGTCAGCTACTTGTATCATGTACAGAAGTCTTACCATTTCTAATTTATCAGTTATAAATACAGTATTGTTTTTGATCCAATATTTTGACCTTTAGATTTTGATACAATTATATATATTGATCGTAAATTATTTGGATACAGGCTGTCTCCTCTGATACTTCACCACTGATCTTGGTCAGAGTGCTGCATAATTTGAACAGTAAACATTGTCTAGTTTCTTCAAAGTTCATTAAAAGATATATTAATTTAAATTACAACTTTTAAAATTTTAATATTGTTACTTATAGGCTTACTTTGAAGAATCACAATTTGAAAACCAGTGTATGGATGAGAGAAAGAATCTGCAAACTGCAATTCCAACTCTTACTGATGTACCTAACCTATCTCCTTTATTAAGTGATAAAAGGAAAAAGGGAATTGGAAATCCCAAGCCAGGCTCTTCGTTAGAAAAAATAGAACATGAAAAGGTAATTAATATGTTTCCATTTTATAGAATTGCAAAATTACTTGCTATGTCATGTGGTTTCATTGCACGTGCACTTCATGTGGCCCTACCATGGCTGATACTACTATGGGACGTGTGCATGCGCAATATCCTAATTGCTCATATGTTATATGTATATTTATGTTACATTTTTTATACAATGATTACCGATAAATTTTACTGCAATAAATTTTTTTGAAAGAAATGGTGAAAGCATTATGCAATGTTATTATATTTATATGGTACTAGCCAATATTTTTTATTTCTACGAGTAAACTTTGGGCTGAAATTTCTTACCCTGACCACAATAATATAAAAGTACTATAAATGCTTTTGCCGTATAATTTAACTTTTAGATAAATTCCCTAACTTTCTTTCATTAAACTTTTCTGGTTCTTGATCTTTTGTTCAATGATAGAATTTTTTTTTTTTTAGGAAAATGTGTCATCGGCTGATTTGTTGAAGAGAATTGAAGCTCTCGAAAAGGAGAATAGTTTGCTAAAACAACAGATGCAAGAAAAGGAAAATAAAATGTCTTCTTTCTTATCTGATGAGCAAATAGCTTCTCTTACTGTAGACAGATTAAACTGGACAAATGATGCAGTCATTAAAGGGTTAAAACTTAGGTTCGCCTTAGGTAAACATGGTTATAATTACCTAAGATCGACTGGGTACCCAGCACCATCATATAGTACCCTCAACCGCCGTGTACAAAACATTCAGCTTAACTTTGGCATCTTGCATACGCTTTTTTCCCTGTTAAAAACAAAGGTTGAAAACATGGACATGTTGGATAAAAACTGCTGCATTTTAGTAGACGAAATGGAAATTGCTTCCTATCAGGACTTTGATACATCATCAAAATCCTTCATAGGAAATACAACTTTAGGGCAACCAGGAATTGCCAAACATTTGACCGTAGTTATGCTTCGTGGACTTAAATTTCAGTGGAAGCAAGTTGTGGCCTGTGAACTTACCAATCAATCTACATCAGGCCCTGACATGAAAAGACTGTTGCACCAAACTGTGGATGCAGCACGAGAAATTGGACTTAAAGTACGAGCAAGCACTTCAGACATGGGCAGTAACAACAAAGCTATGTGGTGCTCGTTGGGAGTTTGTGTGTCACGACAAGAGAGAGACACGTCTTACAAAATTGGGTGTTCAGATATAACAATTCATTCTTTTGCAGATGTCCCACATTTATTAAAAAATATGAGAAATGCTTTTTTATCTAACATTTTTATTTTGCCTCAAACCATCTGCAATGAGAATGACTTGCCATCATGCACTATTACGTCAGGCTATTTAAAGCATTTATGGATATCAGAAATTGAAACGGAAACAGCTCTGCGATCCTTGCAGCACTTAAACAGGATTCATCTGTTTCGTACTCATTTTTCTAAAATGAATGTTGCCACTGCAGTACAACTGTTTTCTCTCAAAACAGCTGCTGCTATAGAGAAATCTGTTAGCTTACGCCAGCTTCCGAAAGAAGCTTTACCATCAGCATGGTGGATACGAATGATTTCAAAATGGTTTAGTATTATGTCAGCTAGACATCCAAAATGTGGTATAACCATAAGAAATAAAACCAAAAAATTTGAGTTTCTGCAATCATTTGTTGATATTATGCAAGTCATCAAACTGGGAAATGGTTGGAAACCATTGCAAACTGGCATGATTATGTCTACCATAAGCCTAATGAATATAACAAGTGAATTATTTTCTGATGGATTCACCTTTTTCCTTCCTGGTAGACTAACACAAGATGCATTAGAAAATGTTTTCTCCCAGATAAGACGAAAATCTGCTAAGAAGCCAACAGCCCTTCAAGCAAAGCGAGCTTTAAAATTAATTTGCATGTCACAATTTATATCTGATGTAAATAATTCAAATTATGCATCTGATAGCGATTATCATCTCTTTGATTCTTTAGATGTATCATTTTCTTTGAAAGATATACCAACTACTTCACAAGGATATATGAGCGAACCTTCTACTTCTCGGCAAGTTTCAAGTCACACTTTGCCACCAGCAGTTCTAGAAAACGATATATATTTTATTGCAGGTGCAACATTAAATGCTATTTTAAATAAGAAAAATATATGTAAAATTTGTCTTGAGACCCTCAAAGCTTCAGAAGATTCCACTGAACTATCAGTGCCCAGGTACCGTACATTGTTGGTGGAATATTGTGATATGGGTGGACTTCAAAAACCTAAATCAGGATTATACAGAATTTGTCGGGAAGCAGAACGTGTTTTTCAAGATAACAAAGATAAGTTTCTTTTACAAGAACTTCCTATTACGGATCTTCTTGTACAAAGTGTAAAAGAAAAATGTGTAAATGTAATTTTGCCTACATGTTGTAATGTAAAAGAAGCAGTTATAAATCATTATTTAATTGTGAGATGTAAAGGGCTGAAAAGTCATGCCATTAACAGAAAAGCACACAATACTTATTTTAGCTCTGCTTCTGCTAACAAAAAATTAATTAGTGTTAACTACGAAAATAAATTCTGAATGCTTCATGGTAAATGCATTTTTTTGACCGACTTGGGAAACAATTATAAAACACTGAAAAATGCCTATAATAAAAAAAACTTTGGCAATATTTAAAACAAGGTTAAAAAAATGAGTGGCAATAAATGTTTAAAATATTCAGAAAATGAATAAATGAAAGATCAAAATTTTAAAAACTTCTAAGAAATGGAAAAGATGGGGATACTGACAGTGACTTGCAAAAAACTTAGATTTAGAAAAAACACCTAAAATAAGTTTTGAAAATGTATTCAATGTCAAAAATGAGAAGTTAGCAATAAATGCATGTTAACAATATTACTCATTAAAAAATAAAAATATATTTTTAAATTTGTGTTACCAGAAAAATTAAGTTTTGTATTTTGCCAATCTCTTAAATTTTCCTTAATTTTTACTCTACCCCCTTAGCCAAATAATAGATCTTACAAAAGTAGATCTCTTAAGGCCCTATCACACTCAAGAACTTTTGGATTGTATCGTGATGTCCATTGATTGTATATAATCTTAATAAATCTGTTAGTTTTAAGATTTGATTGGCGTTATTTATAGGTGAGATGCTTTCATAAACCTTAAGCCCCATACCTTGTTGAACAATCTTTATGACAATTAACCCTCAAGTAATCAAATTATGTTGGACATCCAGAATTGGGAAGATGCTGTTTGTGTGTTATGTTAAAGAAAATAGGTACTTTGCAGATTAATTAAAAACTTCAAAGCTCTAATTTTGATTTTGAAATTAGAATATTGATATTTTTGAAATATTTAACATGATGAGAAAAATTCTGTACTATTTTTTAATTGTATGAAATAACCAGAAAATAATTTATATTTGTACACAACAAAAATTGCTATAGTTAAAAGTACTGTTGGATATTTCTGTAAATATTTAATCTGTTTTAGGGAAAGCAAATTTTCTATTGTTTACATCTAAGTTTTATATTTTAGTTTGATTTCAATTTGATTTTCTTTAAAAATAATTTTTGATGGACCATATTGGATGTTAAACAATATAAAGAATATTTCCATATATTAGTGAGTGTATAATTCTTATTAGTTGTCGGAGTTTGATAGACATGCAAAGAAATGATTTGATTGGTCCTGAAGTGCCCCGCTCTGTTTATTTGTTTAATACTATAAAATAACAAACTTCATTAACATTATACTTTAAACATAATTAATTAGCTACTTGGAGCCTCATGTTCCTCATTTTAATATCTGTACAATAAATTTACTGGTTATTTGAAACTAATCTGTTCTGAATTATTTTTCTTTTTCAGTTATATTTGAAATAATGTTTATATGTGAATGTTTTAATTGAAATGTACATTTAAAAAATACAGGGTTGCAAAAATGCCAGCTAAAATTAAAAGGAAGGTATGTGTTTTTAGTGCAGTTTATCGCCATTGGATATGTCAGATACAGATTTGTTTATTAATAATTTTGTATCTTAAAAAGGATTTTACTGTAATTAATGTAACCAGTAAAAGTAAAATAAATTTGTTTTTGCAAAGTGGTTTTTGTCATTTCCTATTTTTCCAATACAATTTTTCAAGTTTGAGTGCTTGCAGGGTTATGTTGATTATCAAGTAAGCACATTTTTTTTTGCTACATTTTTGTATTTTCTCACCTTAATATTGATTTATTTAGCCAATTTCAATAAATCAGTTGTCATAGTATGTCCATGATGCTCTTGATAAAAACTGCATGAAATATCAATTTTTTAATGACTTATTTATACAATTCAGTTTTTTTATTCGGAAAAAGCTATATTTTGTCTACTAAAGAAAAACCAGCTTTTTTAAAGTGGTTTAAACATAAATAAGACTTTTTTTTTAACTAGGGTTAAATCTATCAATCATAATAAAATATTGTTTAAATAACCTATTTACATGATACTATATTAGTATTTAGCTATAAGCATGTATCAGTTAGTTCAATAAAACCTAAGATACAGTTTTATGAGAAAGAAAAAAAAACATAAAACAAATTGGTTGCTTATAAAAACATAATTTTATTACTTAAATTTTGGAAGGAACTTTATAAAAATTTCATTAAAATGTTTTAGTAAAATTGCAATATAAGAAAGTATTTTCATGGTACCTTAGATTTCTTAAAGTTTTGACTGAATATTGGACTTGTCTCCTTGGAGTGTGTATTATTCAGTGATGAAAGTAAATGACTTTGTAACAAAAAATAATTAACGGTACACAAAGTAATATACATAAGTACATACAGAAAAGTAATTTTTCAAAAACTTTTCATGTAATTTAAATAATATTGCATATTTTCAGGTAAAATTCTAATTTGTTTGCAATTTGAATATTAATTAGTTTAAAATTATAAATATTTTGAGAAATAATAGCTGTTTGAAGTATAGCATGAAAAGTTTATTTTATTTTTTTTATTCAGTGTGCTGATCGATCTCCTGTAAATTTGAAGTAAGTAAAATATAGAATATAAAGTCTTATGACTATTTATAAAACTTTATATGCATGCTTTCTTTAAAGAAGTATTATAAAAATTAGGTGACTGCAATTGTTTCAATGGAATTAAAACTCTCTCGAAACAATTGCAGTCACCTGATTTTTACATGCATGTTTTCTTCAAGGAAGAATAAGAAAGTTTTACTTATTGAGGTAACTATTGTTCACTGGAGTTGACAATAATCAATATTTACATCAAAATGAACACCTATAATTTGACTAAATGTCATGAAGTTTATTTCAAAGAATATTTCATGCTTTGCTACTGTATAGAAAAGTATTAACAAAATAAAATAGAAAAACGATAAAAATAAATATGTCCTATTTATTTTTCTGATTTTATAAAATTTGTTGGAGAGATGTCATTGAAGACCACATGAAACAATTTATGGTGCCTGACTTCTAAAAAGGCTTTGAATTAGCAATATAGGGTTATAATTAAGAAAATTAACAATGGATCACACTACTGTGGTTTTATCTTTGGGCAACATGGCATTATTATTTTTCTTTTTAAAAGTTGTACTTTGAAAATGTTTCAGATCTACAGGTTCTGCAATTTTCATTTGATAAAATTAACATAATACGCTAATTACTATAATTTTAGTCTTAAAAAAAATAGCTTTTGCTGTAAAGATGAGATTTTTCAAAGTACAATTTACATTTCCCTTTATAAAATTTTTTAATAAAACATTAAAACCATTTTTTTTTTTTTCAAAATAGGTCCTTTACGAAATCATAATATACATTACAGTGGTTTCTGAACTTTAAATAGGATTCTTCAATTATGGAATTGTTTGTTGTATAAATAGTACTTGGAATAGAAAATATGCTTCTGATAATAAAAAATATGAATACTTGGAAAAACTATTTTCTATTTGTAATGCTAAACAGAATAAGTTATTTAAATTTTCTGCGCCCCCCCCCTCCCCGAGTAATTCACACACTACTATGTATCATAAATGTATTTCAGAAACAACTTTTTTCACTATTATAGGTGTTTCAAATATTTCAAGGTCTTTCTGAGTTTATAAGATAATAATACTTTCCTTTTTATAAAACGTTGGAACTGGAATAGATATAAAATAGTAGAAATATACATCCAAGTATTTCATGAATTTTAATAAGACTGAATTTTTGCAAAAAAAGTAAAAAAATATGTCCATATATTTCATTCCTTATTTGTTAATCTGTTTGTAGAATGAGAATCGTATATTTAATTCTTGTCAATAAGTGTTACGAAATTACAAATGTTACTCTAATCTTATTCATTCATAAAAATATAACTCAATTGAAAATTTGTTAACGTTCTGAAATAAGTGTGAAACTCCATATTTGGAGCACGCGTTAGATCGCCAAATATGGTAGCCCATGTTTATGAAGCAACCCTACTGGGCATCAATATGCTTGATAAGTCAGCCTGTAGTAGAGGAGCTCTAGTCGTGACCCTTGGGGGCAAATTACCCTTATCGCAGAGAGTGCACATTAATAATATAAACATCTTGATTTATCTGTCAATCTATCGCTGGGTAACACTTGGCGAAAATTTTGGCGATGAATTTGGTCGCCAAATATCGCCAACTTGGAGATTTTTTTTTTTTAAATGTTGCGGAATTGACGATAATGTGACCAAATCGATAAAAATGATGCCAAATTAATAAAAATGATGCCAAATCAATGAAATTAATTGCATTTTGAAAGGGAATAATATTGTAATGATGTTTCGATAGCGTTTGTCTACCTATCAAATCCAACCATCTCACTTGGCGACAAATTTGGCGACTTTTTAAAATGTCGCCAGATTTATCAAATGTCGCCAAATCGATTAAACTGTCGGCAAATCGATAAAAATATCGTCAAATTGATAAAAATGTCGCCAAATTGATAAAAATGTCGCCAAATTGATAAATATGGCACCAAATCAATGAAATTAATTCTGTTTTGAAAGGGGATAGTATTGTAATGATGTTTCGGAAGTATTTATCTGTCAGACCAACCATCCCACTTCGCGACAAATTTGGCGAGTTTTTTAAATGTCGCCAAATTTATCAAAATATCGCCAAGATTGACGAAAATGTCCCCAAATCGATAAAAATGTCGACAAATCGATAAAAATTTCGCCAAATTGATAAATATGACGCGAAATTAATGAAATTAATTGTGTTTTGAAAGCGGATAGTAATGATATTTCGGTAGCGTTTGCTTGTCTGTCCAACCGTCCCACTTGGCGACAATTTTGGCGGAATTTTAAAATATCGACAAATTGATTGCAATATCGCCAAATTAACGACAATGTTGTCAATCGTTAAAAATGTCGCCAAATTGATAAAAATGACTCAGAATGAATAAATTGTGTTTTTAAAGGGAATTGTAATGCTGTTTCGGCAGCGCTTGTCTATCAGTCCAAATATCCCACTTAGCGACAATTTCGGCAAACTTTTAAAGTGTCTCAAAATTGAACAAAATATCACAAAAATTAACGAAAATGTCACCCAGTCGAGGAAAAATCAATATTTCGGAAAGAATTTAAGAATCTACTATTAGAAAAAGCAATTTCGCTGTTCGTCCGTCCGTGACGTTTGGCAAAAATATGGCAAAGAATTTGACGGGATGTCGCAAATGTCGCCAAATTGATACATATGATGCCAAATGGAAGGTAATATATTGCAAATTTTGAATTCCGTCATATGACGGACATACAATCGAAATATTTTTTTTAAACCTTTTAAAATAAAGGGTAGCACGCTATAATTGTAGTCATTTGAACCCATGATACCGATTTTTCAATAATTTTCTTGGAGGACATGGAAAAAAAACCTATTTAATAATGAATTCTGATATGGTAGAGTCGAGTTAAGCCACACTTTATTTAATTTTCTTGTGTTTTTTTGTTGCTTTACTGTCTATTTTTATTGTCAGTCTTTGTCGTTTTTTTTTTTAGCTGGTCTTCTTCGCATGTCAAGCTACCCATTGAGCAAAGAGCAATTTTCATGCGCGTAAATGTCTGTATCATAATGTTTGATGCTGAGCTATTGTGATTCATATGAAAAATCGCTAAATTGTAAAAGTGAGCTAAACAAGTGCCCCCAGCATCGCGATTAATAGGAACACAAAATGGTGTTGTTGTCGTTGAGACCCAGACCGTCCGACCTACCAGAAAGGTGTAAGGTTTGAACTCTTTGAACGGCAGGGAAGTCACACACAAAATGGTGTTGTTGTTGTTGATGAGACCCAGACAGTCCGACCTACCAGAAAAGACACAAAATGGTGTTGTTGTTGTTGATGAGACCCAGACCGTCCGACCTACCAGAAAAGACACAAAATGGTGTTGAAGACCCAGACCGACTGACTCGTCGACAAGGACATGAGTAGCCGTTTGGACACAAAATGGTGTGAAAAAGTTAAAATTTGTGTTTTCTTAGTAACAGGCGCTTACAGACGTTTTGATGTAATTCACTTATAAATAAACAAGAATAAAAATTACTGCTTTGTAGAAATTTTTAACTTAATTATCTCTTTTCGATACGAAAGGATAAGGATAATTCAAAAGTGTTCCTCTGCTGCTAATTCAATGTTAGTGCAATTAGGGAAAATAGAACTGACCCTTTTTTGTAAATGGATCTTAAAAATTGCAAAACAAAAAAATTCCAATTAAGCAATACATATGTTTAAATGAAGTAATTGATGTTTTATATACTTAATTCATAGGAACGCACTCAAATTGATCTACACCCAAATGACTTTAAAACGTCAAATTTCATATAATAATGTCATATATAAGTGCATTTCTTAATTTTATATAAGTGTCCATTTCACGTAATACTTTGAGATAAAAATCAAGTATCTGTAAAAAAAAAAACATAATTTATATCCGTAAGTACTGCCTACATCTTAAATTCTTTGCCCGGTGATGGAGGGACCAATGAACTATTTCTTGAACTTCTTTTTCGAGAGGAAGTGATTTTCCCTTATATAATCTTCTTCTTCTTTATTGTCTGTATTACTCCACACTTTCTCTCCCAGCTCTCCCCATCTTCCATCAGGATGGAAGAGGGGGGGGATGGGGAGAATGTTATTCCCTTTATTGAATTATTTGCTTAGCTTCTTAGTACACCCCCACCCCGACTGCACTCTTCAAAGAGTGTATCGAATTGTATTTAGGGGAGCCGTTACTTGCAGGGATTCGCCTAATTTGATGTAGGGAATTATGTGTTGTGTCGCCATATGCCAACCAACTGTGGAAAGGCTGAGGAGTACTTCCTCTTTCATTCCAGC